>OY751313.1:10360071-10722414 GCA_963564615.1 Rhorus exstirpatorius | reverse complement strand
AGAGAGAGAGAGAGAGAGAGAGAGAGAGAGAGAGAGTCTGTTGACGGCTGCTTCTGCTTCTCCTCGTGAATGGAAAACTGGTTGGTGCGAGCTGAACGAAGCGGGGAAAAAGAAAATCTCGGTATGACGAAGTGAGAAAACGTGAGAGAAAGAAAATGAAGTGGCGTTGTCGCACGAGAAGCAAGTCGCTGCAGCAAAAGCTCGTTGAGTCTCTTTAACTAAGCAGGCATACACACGCACACACACACACACACACACACGCACACACACACACGCACACACACACAAGCATTATGAAGCATACGGTTGCTTACTTTTCTGCTGTTGTTTCTAAACGACTTGCGGGCTACTGGTGTTAACTTTTCAATGATGGCGAAACGAATTTGCAAGGGAGTAGCGTGAAAAAAAAGCCTATCGCGATTAACGCGTATCATGGGGTATCACGAAAAATGCGGGCATTGAAGAGAAAATAATGGAACTGAACATTGTGATGCTGGGAAAGATCGTTAGAGTCGGGAAATTCTGCGAAAAGACCCGAAAAAAATGTTTTGTATCGAATGAACTCGCGACTTTGTCGAAGTCCATGGGCAGTTGTAAATTCGCATGCGCTCGACACTGCTGCTGCGACGAATTTAAACTCGACGCACGTTGGCGGATGAACTTAATCAACGAGAGCAACTGCGCGGTTTGGGTTTTAAAATAAAATCAGAAAATATGAGAATCTAGGATTTGGCACGGATGATAATACATTAAAGAAATCTTTTCAATTCAATACAGCAGCTAACGGGGAGCCTTCGTAAAGTCCGAAGAAAATCATATACCTCTTTGCTGTAACCCCCTTTTTCGATCCAAGATTTTCTCACACAAACTACGTAGGTGAAATAGATTTAGCCTCCCCCTTTTTTGATGTAGCAGAAGATGTAATTAAATGGTTCAACTAACCGGGAGTCATTTAATTGACCGAAAAAAAAGTTAACCGCGGTCTCACTTGCAAAGCTCACGAAAAGTGAGAGCCGAACGCAAATGTCGTTGGGGCAATTTTGCTAACTCCTCTGTGTTGTGCATTAATGTAATTAACTTCAGTTCCAATTTTGGATTGCCCTGAAGTTCGAACTCGAGTCTTAATTTTTTGTTGTCGTTGGCCATCAAGATAAAGAAAGCTCTCTGAACTGAACAAACGCTTTGTTAATGATTATACTCAAAATCTCTCGGATCAAATGGATCTTAGACAGATCCTCATTTTAAGAATCGCACGTATAATTTAATATTGACCAATTGTATAAGATTCATAATTTCATCAAACCACATAAAAATATTCAATGATTCAAGCTTTTAGATCGAGTATAGTAAAAAAAAAAAAGATCTTGCGTGTCCCGACACCTGAAATTTCCGAGCTCTCTCAACTAATTTATGATGCAACAATGTAAGAGCGAATAAGAGACTTTCGTCAGTTGGCAACTGGACTGACGTATGCTCATGATAATTACTTTGAATTGCGTGATTACGGGGAGGGAGAAAGAGAGAGAGAGAGAGAGAGAGAGAGAGAGAGAGAGAGAGAGAAAGCGAGAGAGTGGAAGGTAGGATTGGCTTACGCTCGTGTCATGCTGGATCAGAGAACGTAACTCAATTCCAGCGTGTGGGACGTGAGAGCGAGTACATCCCGGTTCTCCCCGATTAGTGAGATGCCCGGAGGCAAGAAAAGCCATGTTAAATGAAAAAAAAAAAAAAATCGTTAATAAGCCATCGCCGTTGACGGAGGGGGGCAATTGCCGGAAGCTTCTTCTTTACAAGGGAAATAACTCGGTAAAACCTGGACATTTGAGGTCGTTATACAATTAGTGCTTGCACGGGTTTAAGAGTCCAAGTACCGTGCTAAGGCACACATTTAAAAAACCGATTTAACTGTGGAGCCATCCAAAAATCTCAAGCTGTCATATAGAATTGATAAAATTAAAAAAAAAAAATTAATGAAATCAATCAAAATTTGAAAATTCGTTCTGTCAATTATTATAAATGATTTAAGATAATAATATATATATATATATTGATAAATATATATATATATATATGATAAATGAAAACTGCAGTTCTACTCTCGGGTTAAGGTGTAGTTCCTGGGACTCTGGGGCAAGTATCGGAAAATTTTGTGAATTGGAAATATTTGAATCTTGAAACACTTTTCTTTTTTTTTTCAAACTGTAAAGTTTCAGATCACAGTGCTGACTTTTTCCGCAAGATATTTCGATTTGAAAATTTTCGTTTTAGCATAGGATAGGCGAAAAAACTATCCCGCCACAATTTCAATTCAAAGTAGCTGCAAGTTGCACTTGAAAATTGATTCCTCCATGTCTGAAAAATGGCGGATCTAATATGGCGGACTAAAAATGTGAAATTGATCGGAATGGCTCGAAAATTCATACTCAGGGGTTTTTTGGGGTCACCAAATACGATTCCGTTGTCAGAATTACGGCATCAAAGATGGCGGATTCAATATGACGGACTGAGAGTATGAAAACCCCCGCGAGTGACAAATTTCAAGCAAATTCAGATCGGTTTTCATATATTTGGTCCACCATATTGGATCTGCCATTTTTAATTTCACAATTCGGACGTCGGATTCGTTTTCAGCGACCCCGAGAGATCCCGAGTAAGAAACTTTAAGCGAATAGGATCAATTTTTATATTTTCAGTCCACCATATATATTGGATCCATCATCTTAAATTTTGAAATTCTGACTTCGGATTCTATTTTAGCGACTCCAAACACCCAAGATTACCGAGTTCTACTTTTATAGTCCCCGTAACCTTCCCACAATTACATTTATTCTGTAAAAAACAGACATTTTCAATACCTTGTTTACTTATAGCGCTCACTATATTCGCGGAATGATCATATACATGGTTTGTCCGAAAAGTAATGTCAGTGATTTTACTGTGAAGCGAATGCGCGTCGCAGCGCGCTCACTGGCATTACTTTTCGGACAAATCAAGTAATCCCTCTCAAAACATGAACATCTTAGAAGTTCAATTACGCAAAGGGTTAAGGAGGTTCATTAGGGTTTGCGGGAAGTGAAAAGGGTCGACGGAACCCTATATGCTTATACATATGGACCCTGCAGCCAACTGTGAAAATAATTTATCATGAATTGGAAAATCATGTATTTGAAATGAATAATGCATGAAATGAATAATTCATAAATGAACACTTAACCCTTTTCGGTAATACAGAATCGATAAAAATTATTTTTCATTGGTGTGAATGAAAAAAAAAATTCGTTTTTATAGTGTACATGATTCGCGAAGAAGTCTGACAACAAAAGGCGCTTATTTCTTACGGTTGGTATCGTCAAGATTGCGCGCTCAACCTAACCTAATTGCTCCGGCTCTATACAGCAATGTTGCCGTGCTTATTCCTTCTCTAAAATCTTCTACTTCGAATGACTATGAATACCGTGAATTTATTGAATAGTATTCATAAACTAAGTACACAATCAATCTGATTTTTGTAACGCTGCTTCATTAATCTAATAATACTGTATTGAAATAATATTTTTTAAAAAATTTTCTCTGGATTTATAAAAGGAAAAAACTGCACGTGTATCGTGCAGGTGAAAATTCCCAAATAATTCAGGCACATTTTTAAAGTAATAGAGAATATGTGATAAAAAAATTCAGATTTTTCTGCGCATTTTGCTCTACCTGGTGAACCTACTTAATGTGAATTGTTTCCAAGCCCCCTCTCACTAGGATCAACAATGCTCTTTTTATTTTAAAAAATTCCAATGAACCTGCTCAATGTTGCCCAAGCCAAAATGGACTTGAGTCGACGAACCTCCTTAACGTCCGGTATAACCATAGCAGGAAAAAGGGGCGAGTTACTTCGACTCGTAATTCCCTGCCCATATGCGCACCACAAAAGAGGCAAAACCTCATTAGGCTATATACCATTTTGTAAAAGTGCCCTTTCGCGTGCCCGGAAAATTCAAGGAGCAATGACTTCTTTCACGATAAACACGACATCGAAGCAATGTTATAGCCAAGTCCTTTATAGTCAGGACTGTATATTGGAGCGCGTCAAAAAGATCGTCGAGCTGTTAGTACCCAGTTGCCTTATCAATCTGTAGATATATGTGTGTTATACGTAAAACATGCAGAGTGTCGCGACGAGGGTAAAAGAAGAAAAAAAAAAAAAAAAAAAGTTGGAAAATCCAAGCCCCGGGTCCATCAACGTGTGTTCTTTTGCCTGCACCAGGCATCGCGACGACACCGGAGAAAACATAACAAAAGTTTCACGGAACAAAGAACATCCGCGGACCAGCATACAACACGAATCCGCAAGGACTCGGGTGTGGAGAAAGGAACGAGATTTCGTTTGTTTGTTTGTTGGATCGGTGATGTCGCGCGAGAGTGTTTTGACTTGCGCGTTCGTGTGTATACACGTTTTGCAAAAAGCTTTTCTCTTTTGGACGTTGATGATTGTCGAGGTGTGAGACTGGGGTGGGGGGGGGGGGGGGGGGAGAGTGGGTGGATTTTTCCACGTGGATTACGAACATGCAGACAAACGCGATGGCATAGAGTAAGAGTATGTATATGCGGGTAACATAATCGTGAACGAATTCATTTAAGCCACAGGGGGAAAGAAAACTAAGGGCTGTGGAAAAAAAAAAAAAAACAGATGCGTTGTATGTAACGATGCGGCGTCAGCGTTAAGGCTTTTGGATCCCCCCCCCCCTTTTTTTTATTTATTTATTTTTTTACCTCACTCGCGACTATCTCGACTTTCTAGCACAGACAACAGAGACCTCATTGTGCACACCTGGGAATAATGCGGGCCTCGTTAAAAAAAATAATACATTTAACCACAATACACTTTGTGGCTGCCACCCGAGAGCGCCCTTTCTCTCTCTACCTGCTCCTTACGCTTTCTCGTGATTGTGGTTGGCGATGAACGGTTTCACGGTTTTTTTTTTTTAAATTATTATTTTTCAACAAACGAATCTAGTTCCCGATCGAGGTCTCTCTGTTTCGCGTTTCACGCGGACGTTCAAAATTGTTGGTGCTCGCGTTGCGCTATTCGCCGGATTAAAATTTTCGTTTCGCAAGCGAAAAGTTAGTTCTTGTGCCCATTGTGAGTCTTTCACCGTCATATAATTTATTATGAACATAAAATTAGTTGTCCAGGTCCTTTCGATGTGGCCAAATTGGTCTCGATGGTCGGGTTCATTGCAACGTTAGCTTGGTTCGTTCTAAACAGTTTATGGGGCCCCCAATCACCCGCACCTGGTTTGAAGTTGAAGGATCGTTTAATTTTTCTCCTTTACATTGAAAAATTGGCAAATGCCAAAGCCTATCGCTATTTCTCGTGTATGACCCTAATCCGAAGAATTAACCTGACCTAATAAATTACCTTGACCCAAACTGATGATAACCTAAAATTAACCTTATACCTGTAATTATGATAATCTAAAAACACCCTTGCCTAAAATTATTTTAATATAAGAATTATTCTTGCCTAAAATTTCCCTAAGCCAAAGCTGCCATAACCCAAAACTACCAGGGGGTGAAAATTTTCTCGGGTGTTTCGAGATTTCGGGACCAAGCAAAATCCTCGTAGAGTTCGCATGGTAATTAGCGGACAAAGTGTGGGGAAAATTTAATTCTATCCAAAGACTCGCGAGGCCCCCCATGAAAAAAATTGGGTCAAAGTTTTTCTTATCGTCCGTCGTTTGTTTTCAACATTTACGCACACCCCGTGGCATCAAACAAAATATTCGTGAAACACACGTTGTGGTAAATATGTTTTCGCGAATCCTCGTCGTCTTTTATGCTAATTAATCGACTTTGTAATCTCGACAGTTATCAGCGCCGTCTCGCGTGTTATCCCGCTGACTTTCTCGTGCAAACGGACATATCTCTTGTATAGCAGCGCGTAAGAGAGAAATTCAAGAAGTACGATAAAACGAGAAACTATATACGCGTTTAGACGCATATGCAGATGTGAAAATTCTCGCGAGAGGCATGTCACGTGACATCTTGACTTTTCTCCGGAGGGTAATAAAGGAACACAGTTAACAGCGGAAACGACCGATGACTCGATCGTTTCGAGCATTTTTCTGCACGGAAACGTTTTTCTTCGTCGATTTCGAACTTGAGGTATTACTGATGGATGGATATTAAAAAAATTGCCTGAATTATTGGAAATTTGAGGACGTTACGGTGTGTCATTGTGAATGCATTGCTCCGTTTTTAACGATCCGTATAATATTATACACTACCGGCGAAAAGTTTCCGGACAAAAATTCGAAACACTTCCGTGACGGTTTTTCGTGCCATTTCGCCGGTAGTTGGGCTAGCCCAATTTAACCAACGCCGTTTTGAAGGGAAGGGTTTCACCTTCAATTTGGTTTTTTTAAAAATATTTCTCTGATTTTTTTTACAGTCAGCATTGATTTTTGAAAACAACCATTTTTTGTCGTTTTTTTTAACTGTTTTAAGTGGATCCCGTTTCTAGTAAAAATGTTTTTTATGCATTTCTTCGAGAGTAATCATAAAGGGGGAAGTCCAAGCTTCAATTTCATTTTTGAGAAATTTTCCTACGATTTTTTTTTCCAAAGATTTTACGTTTTTCCCGAAAAAATGGATAATTTGAAAATTGCTCCGAAGTACGAAAACTATGAGGTTTACATTGAAACCTCAAGAGGGTGAAAAGTTGTATTAGGTTTTGCTTAATTGACCAGAATTATTTCAGACTTTTTTTTCCGAAATTTGTTTTCCATTCATTGACGGTCGCAGCTTGATTAGTCTAAACACCAATCAATACCAACTATTATTGTCCCTTAGCCCATACACGTATGAAGTTTCGACCCGATAGCTTAAAATTTATAAAAGTTAGCAGTTTTTTTGAAAAATTCAAAATTTCATTAAATTTATACTCTTCGATGGTTTGTCACCAAATTTAATACCAACCATCCTTGTCCCCTAACCTAGATATGTATAAAGTTTCGACCGGATAGCTAAAAATTTACAAAAATTAGCAGCACAGATTTTTTTTTTTTGAAAAATTCAAAATTTCGTTAAATCGTCACTCTTCGATGGATTGTCACCAAATTCAATACAAACCAACCCTGTCTCCTACTCTAGATGTGTACAAAGTTTCGACCCGATGGCTAAAAATTTACAAAAGTTAGCAGTACGGATTTTTTTTTTGAAAAATACAAAATTCTGTAAAATTTGAAATTTTCGAGTAATTTTGACAAAATTTCGGAAAAAAAAAAATTTCGGAAAAAAAGTCTGAAAAAATTCTGGTCAATTAAGCAGAACCTAATACAACTTTTCACCCTCTTGAGGTTTCAATGTAAACCTCATAGTTTTCGTATTTCGGAGCAATTTTCAAATTATCCATTTTTTCGGGAAAAACGAAAAATCTTTGGAAAAAAAAATCGTAGGAAAATTTTTCAAATGAAGCTTGGACTTCCCCCTTTATGATTACTCTCGAAGAAATGCATAAAAAACATTTTTACTAGAAACGGGGTCCACTTAAAACAGTTAAAAAAAACGACAAAAAATGGTTGTTTTCAAAAATCAATGCTGACTGTAAAAAAAATCAGAGAAATATTTTAAAAAAAACCAAATTGAAGGTGAAACCCTTCCCTTCAAAACGGCGTTGGTTAAATTGGGCTAGCCCAACTACCGGCGAAATGGCACGAAAAACCGTCACGGAAGTGTTTCGAATTTTTGTCCGGAAACTTTTCGCCGGTAGTGTATACTTAATTTTTTCTTTTTGAAACCTGAAGCTAAATAAATCTCAATTACAATCGTCAATGCTATTTTTTAAAATTATTTACAATTCTTCGTTTTGATATTTCTGTTCCGCAATGTGCCTGATGACCTGAGCGAATTGCAAAATGTGAAAATATGTTTTGATATAAAAAGTACTCGAATTAAAATCATATGAGTTTAGAGCACGTAAAAAATCAAATATAAGTACTTAATATGTAAGTACTTGAAAGAATAATAAGTAACTTACGAGACGTATACCCGAAAACTTGAAAAGTTTTTGATACTTGATACTTGACGTATTTCAAGTACTTGATTCAAATATTTAGTACTTCAACTACTGAGTACTTAAAGTACTTGGTACTTTGTACTTGAAGTACTTTCAGGTACTTTGCCCAGCTCTGATCTCGATTATTGTCCCTGAAGCTTTCTACCGAAATGGAAAATTCATTAATTTTACCAATCCCTTCATTGCTGCCCTGTGATCCTTGCCAGTGTTAACTTTTAGAAAACATGACTTATTCACATCACGGATAGTGATAAATATAAATAAAAAAAAAAAATAAAAAACTATATATGAGGATCAGTCGTTGAAAAATACGAGACACCAGAGCGCAACACAAATTTACATATATACTTATTAGCGAATTCGGAATGACTGTTATCATGATATGGGCATTAAATTATCTTAACACTCTGGGAAGGTTGTTATTTCTCGGTCGATCGAAAGTGTCGAGGTACACACACACACGCACAATATAAGTATATAATTCAGCGTTGAGTAGCACACGTTGTGGGACTTACGGAGGAGTAGGGCCGGTTCTGAACTGTTAGCGTCGTCGCTTTCTCGTTCTCCTCTTCAAGATAAGATAAGGCCCCTGTCGTGTACAACCGTGCGGGGGGGAGAAGGCAAATGTGTGTGTGTTGCACACATTATTATTTCACACAGCAGTTGCACAGTATCTCCTTTTTGGTTGGCTGTCTCGCGTTACGATCGACGATGAAATTTCGGTGGCATGAGACGCGATATACGAGTCGATCGAATCATGAGGAAAAAAAAAGGGATGCAAACATCGGAGGTATATACACATTGCTTCCTCATAATTTTCCGAGAGCAATTTAAATAAATCGACTCGTAACAATAAAAGGTTTATGCCGCGAAAAGAAACGCTGAGGCTTAAAAGTTGCAGGACTGACAGTGATAAAGTTTATCGAGAGTGCACAGACGTTTTTTTTTTCCACTTAAATGTCGCGCGGGGCTTAGATTCCTATAAGAGTAAATTTAGTATCTCGACGGACTAACGAGTCACGATACAGATGGGCAATTCAAAGGCTTATTATTATTATTATTTTTGAGGGAATTAATTAATTTTACTCGTTATTTTTTATTGAAAAAGGGTGATTATTCAATTATTTACTTCCTTTGAATACATAAAAAATAAGATACAAATGTGTGAAAAAAAAAACCGAGAAAACATACGAAAAATATATATTTCTTACAACATATACACGATATGGTTCTATCTTGCAAGCGTTATTTATTAACTCGAGGTTATGAGTGAGTCAATTCAATTATAACAGCAGAGATTACGTTAGCGGCGATTTAATCGAATTAGATCAAGCGAGAAAGCTTGAAGAAAGATTATAAAACCGACGGGGGAAGGGTGTGAGATCGTGGCGATTGGCTAAGCGCAAAATAGCCTTGTGATTTTTTTTTTAAACCAAAAATTGTGATTATTTTTAATAACCGAAACTTGTGATTATTTTTATAACCTAAGCTTGTGATTATTTTTAAGCCATTAATTACGATTGCCAAATTTTTGTAAAATCGAGGCTATATGGAGCCTCATTTGTAGTACGATTTTTTTTCGTTAAGTAATGGAGTTTCTTGGAGTAATTTTTTCGAGGATTGCAGTAAAACACTTGCTCGAAGTAAGAATACTACACGGTAAAATTGACTCGTAATTTTTTTTTTAATGAGTAATACGAGGAGTCATATAACCTCGAGGTAACTTCCGGTATCGAATCAACTTCCGGTAGAGCGATGTAAGGAGACGAAATAAAATTTTTATCAACGGGTGTGTTGACTGATAAATTCGATAAGTGGGGTCTTTGTCGAACGGTGAAAAAAAAAAATTGCACTCGCCGAGTCGCCAGAAGCTTATCGGAGATAATTTTTTTTAATCTCAATCGGTATCATTTGACATGCTCGGGGCCTGCAAAGGCTGGCGAATCGATCTACGCTTCTCGCATAATGCCGTATCTCGATAATTTGCAATATCATTTTCGTCCATTCGTGGGTCTTGCATTCTAAGAAAAATGTTTCCGGAACTTCCGGTAGAACGAATAACAAACGGTAAAGATATAAAATTCATCAAAGTTTTTCGGATATCCAAGGGGGAGCCTCCGGAAATTTGGATAAATACGTTTTTCACGCGAAACCAAAGCTGGGTAGTACTTCAAGTATCCGGTATTTGTGATAGTACTGCGTGTATAGTACTTGAAGTACAAAGTACTTCAAAAGTATTTCAAGTATTTTACTTAAATTTCAAAGTAATTTTCAAGTACATGTCATGTATACTTACAGTATATGTGCAATTACAATTTCAGGTCATTTCCTGTATATCAAGTACTTTCTTAAGTACTCAAATCAGTATGAAGTACTCTTGAATACATCTTGAACGTATAACGCCTTTGAATATATAATTGAGGAACGTTCTGCGCCATCTTTGGTCAAGATTGTAAGGAATGACCGTTCAAAGGGTAAAAGTTACGGTATAGTTACGGCGTCATTGTCTATGCACGCGGCTCCGTTTTTAACAATCCGTGTATTATATTCTTTATTTTTTCTTTATCAAACCTGAAGCTAAATAAATCGTAAGAACAAACGTCAATGCTATTTTATAAAATTATTTCTAATTCTTCGTTCAAATTTTCTCTTCCAATCTGCCTTAACCTGAGTGAATTGCACAATGTAAAAATATGTTTTTGATACGAAACGTACCCGAATCAAAATCAAATGAGTTTAAAGAGCATGCAAGAAATCAAATTATAAGTATACCTAGAACTTCCGAGATGTGCATCTGAAAACTTGAAAAATATTTGATACTTGATATACTTTACGTATTTCAGGTACTTGGTACCTCAAGTACTTCAAATATTTAGTACTTCAAGCACTGAGTACTTTAAGTACCGAGTACTTTAAGTACTTTGCACTTCAAATATTTACGGTACTCGGTACTCGAAATACAAGGGTACTTCAAGTACTTGGTACTTCAAATATTTACGGTACTCGGTGCTTGAAATACACGAGTACTTCAAGTACTTACAGTACTTTGTACTTAAAGGACTCTCCGGTACTTTGCCCAGCTCTCCGCAAAAATCTTTGAAGATCTAGCCAGAGACTTTGGAAAATTTAAACTCATTCCGTGTTGCATTGCGTCGGTGAAGCTTGTGCAAGGTATGGTTGCTCAACATTTTTTGTTCCTTCTCTCTTACATGTTTATCTCTCCGTGTTAATTTCTCTATATCTTTCCTGCTATCTTTACTCCCGCATGGAGAAAAAAAATCTCCGCAAGTTTCCAATATATCGGCGTCATTTTCTTCATCATGCACAACATACATTTCCCGTAAAAAAAAAAAAAAAAATAAAAATAAACATCCTTCATAAAATATTGCTTCATTCTGGCCAGACTCGGCTCTCGCGACGCTTCTGTTACGTTGCGTAAGTCGAGGAGTGAATGTTAGAACGAAAAGACCAGGAGTGCGAAAGAAAGGAAAAGACGGTGAAAAGGAAATGGATGAAGATGAAAGGAGAGGGAAAAAAAGGAAAAATCAGGCAAAGTACAGCAGGCGGACCAGCCGGAGAGAGAGAAAGAGAGAGAGAGAGAGAGAGAGAGAGAGAGAGAGAGAGAGAGAGAGAAGCAGGCCAGTTGTGCTGGTCTCATTTGGTATTCGGCTTACGAATGTTAGGGGTTTACAGCAGGGTGCGCGCGTTCGTGCATGCGTTATACGTTCCCTTCCATCTCCCTTTCTCGCGCACGCGTTCAAAGAAAACAAGAAAAAAGAATTTCTTTTCTCTCCAACTCCTTTACATTCTTGCTTTCTCTCTATCTCTCCTCGATCCCTCGCTTATAATATACACATATATGTATCTACTCGTGGAGAGAGTCCCTCTGGAGCGGCGAGCTCTCCTGCTTTTTCGAGTAGACCAGATAAGAAAGACCAACGAGGCCCACGAAAGCCGACCGGCTCCTTTCCATCGTGAGCACAATATATGTATATGTGTGTGTGTGTGTATGCGCGCACTCATATAAATATATACAGGTTTATTCAGAACTTATAGGCAACTCCGTGATAATACTATAATGTGAGTGAACGGAGTGCAAAAGTTTGTTTACTCATTTATGTTTTATTATTGTGCGTTTTAATTCGGTAATGATCGCAACTGGCTCAAATGCGATAGACAACGTGAGCGCACTAGTTTAAAGCCAGTTGCACAACAATTGGGTACAAGTTGGACACAGATTTCTAGTTAATTGTAACTTGTGAGTAAATTTACTGCAAATTGTCAGTCGAGTAGAAGAGAGTAAGTATGAGTTGAGGACAAATTTCATGTTGGATACAAGCTGCGCGTGATTTAAGTGCAAATTGTGAATAAGTTGAGGGCGATCGGATAGATTCGGCAAATATAATTTGAATATAAGTTGCTAGTTGAGTGCACGATGCGGTTATCAATTTGGATATGAGTTATGAGTGTCGAATGAGACAACTAATAATTGTTAAAAAGTTAATTACAGTGTTAGTTAAGTGCAGAATAGTACATGAGTCCTGGAGACAAGCTCCAGGTTGAGTACAGGTTGTGGAAATTTCAGTCCAAGCCGTAATAAGCTTCTATATAGTTGAGTACAGGATAAGTTTAAAACTGGTTGTCAGTGTTGAATGAGTCGAGTAGTAAATTGTGAAAAAATTGAGTGCACGTTATCCATGAGTCGAGACATGATTAATGACTTGTGAATAATTTGATTGCAGGTTGATATTCGGGTGCCGGGAAATAAATGAGTCGAAAACGAGCTCCAGGTTGAGTGCAATTTTTAGAAATTTCAGTACAGGTTGTATATAAGTTAAGTACAAGTAGCCACAGTTGAAAACATGATAACAATCAAGTGGATCAATAGTTATCAAATTTTGATGAGTCGAGTACTAATTCTGAATAAGTTGAGTACAAGTTGCGCAGGACTTAAAGGCAGCTTGTGATTAAATTGATCACAAGTTGGTAGTTGAGTGCCGGGAAATAAATGAGTCGAAAACGAGCTCCAGGTTGAGTGCAATTTGTGGAAATTTCAACACAGGCCACACATGAGTGAAGTACAAGTAGCCACAGTTAAAAACATGATAACAATTACGTAGATCAATAGTTATCGAATTTTAATGAGTCGAACACGAGTTCTAGGTTGAGTACAATTTGTGGAAATTTCAGCACAGGTTGTACATAAATAAAGTACAAGTAGCCACAGTTGAAAACATGATAACAATTAAGTAGATCAATGTATAGTTATCAAATTTTAATGAGTCGAGTATACTAATTCTGAATAAATTGAGTACAAGTTTCGCATGCGTTAAGGGCAGCCTGTGATTAAATTGATTACAAGTTGTTAGTCAAGTGGGGAATAGTGGATAAGAGTTGAATAAAAGCTCCGAGTTGAGTAAAGCTTGTGGACATTCGACTATGGGCTTTGCAGAGGTTAAATACGAGTTGTTAATTTAGTACAGGATAGCAGTCAAGTTGAAAATTAGTCGTCAGTTGTGAATGAGTTCAGTAATAATTGTGCACAAGTCGGTGATTGGGTGCATAATGATAAATTAATTGTATACAAGCTGCAAGTTGATATACTTCCAAGTGAGTACAAGTTGTATATAGTCGTGGCACACCGCTTGTACTCAACTAATTCGTTTACTTTTATCATACCTTTAATTAGTTCCTGATTATACAAATTTGTTTCAACGACGAGTACGTAAGATATGCAACGATAATTCCCATTACCGCAAGCAGATTATATAGGTTAGCTACCGGAGCTTGTACAAATTTTGAATCACCCTGCATTCGGAGATACGCGCGTGTATACATATATAATAACGCGTATATTTTGAAAGGGCCTTGCAGAAGTTGTGTGAATACGGACACATTCTCGCGCACCACGTACGCGCACAGCAAAGCACACTCGTTTTCGATGATACACCCTCCGCCGGGAAAAAGACTTTCGGTAGGAAATGGGTTTTTTTTTTTTTTTCTAGCGAGATAAGGGATACGCGTGAATAAGCAGCGGTGTCTTTGAAATGAAAAAAAAATATATATAGAAATAATTTTATCATTTGATTTTTTTTTAGTTAATCTCGACGTTTCGGCGAATTAATCGAATGTTCTGGTATCCCAATGATCCCAGGCGTGTGATTGCTCTTTTACGTTTAGATCGTACAAAAATTACATTAAAAAAAAGCTCAAATTTCTGTTTCAACCATCGAATTGTCATTCGGAATTTTTTTTTTTCAAAATGAAAACAAGTCAAACTGCGAAAGCTTGAGGATAGTGCCGTAGTGAAAGTTTATGCTATAAGTTTTTTTTTTTTACAAGACTTTAGAAGTTTTCAAGGTAACGCGATATCTCGTTTCGATGCTGTAAAAAAAAAGAAGAAAAAAATGCATCACCGTACAAGGTTACAATTTTCTCGAGTCCGAGATACTCGCGGGGCTAGGATCCGTCGATGTGAGGAAAACGTCTTTGGGCAATAACTGCCCAACGACGTCTTCGAAAATAACTCGTATTTCAATTTACCAAAAAAAAAAATCATGAGGTCAAGTTTTGTAACCGTTCGAAAAAAGAAAACAAAAAATAACGTATTCTCTCACCTCATTCGAACTGCCTGGAAAAAAATTCCTCTCTTCGTTCCGCTTCTTTTTCCACTGTATATCAAATTAATCCATTATCACACGTTGATATACATTCGTATAGATATAAATATGTTTATCTCACACACGCACACACTTGAAGTACGCTCGAGATAATAAAGAACCTCGTGGTCACCGCGAGAGCGTGAGCTACGTCGTATAAACTTCGAAAATCCGAGACTCTTTTTTTTCAGACTCTTTCTCCAAGGCCTTTATGCTTCCCACTATCTATTTTTCTCTCCTAAACGCGTTTAAAAGCCAATAACCGCACAGATCATCGTTACGTTGAACAATAACTCGTAGAAAACTCGGACTAACTCCCTAGCGGCGATATAACGAACCTCATCACAGAGAATACACGAAAAAATTCCTTTTATCGTTGAATCAAAGATTCACTCGATGATATTTCCCGAATGGTTACTTCAATTTTATTCTCAATCGAACGATCACTCTTTCATGCGGGGAATGCCAAGTTCGAATCGTCGTAATATGTTACGGGTGTCAAGTATTAACGCGTTCAACGACCGGAAAAATTGTAACGTGGGTTTTTTTTCTCTCGTTTTTAACGAATAAAGAAATGATCACAAGTTGGCGCGACACGTGTAAACGTAAACTAAGAATAATCAACGACCTTAACCCGACGATCGCCGAACGCGTACTGGGCAGCTTGCCTGACGCTTGCGCTTGCTCGGAGAGCCTTCAAAGCAGCCAGAAGATGTACTATCCAGCAGCAGCAGCAGCAGCAGGAGCAGCAGCGTCAACGAGCGGCTTGCCAACGAGCTTGGCCGAGACTCAAGAGTCTGGTGTGTTGCGCGCGCTGCTGTTTGTGACGGCGCCGGGGCTCTGGGTATTGGTATTGAGGCGCGCTCTGTAGGGTGAAGCATACAAGCTACTACTAGCCGTGTGTCTCTCGATTCTCGAATGTGTGTGTGTACGCTTATGTATCTCCGAGTCCGACTCTATTTAGTACGCCTCGCTCTTTTGCGAGTGCTCGTGTATGTTTCGCCAGCTCTCTCCCTTCCTATTTCTCGCTATTGCTCTCCTTGTCCCTTGCTCATTCTATCCCTCTCTCTCTCTCCCTCTCTCTCTCTCTCTCTCTCTCTCTCTTGCTATCCTTGCTCTCCCTGTTCGACCTGGCCATGCTTTTTCTCTTTCTTCTTTGCTTTTGCTTTGTCGATCGTTCTCGCTCTTTTTACTTCGTTCGTTTCTCTCCGGCCCTCGCACGTTCCCCTCACTCGCTCGCTCCCTACTCGCTCTCGCTCCCACTCTGCTCGCTCTGTCCTGTTGTATATATCTGCCAGCGTATCTATAGCCTATAGCGTACACTAGTTCAACGTTGGCTGGAGCGATAGCTGGGCTCCCTTTTGGTGGTACCGAGATCCCTCTTTCTAATGTATTTCGCCCTCGCTTTTTCCATCTCCCTCCAGCTGTATTTATAAGAATGTATTGGTTTTTATACATGTATTTCGATCGTCCATCGTTCTTCATATCCTCGCCATCGTGTCGTCGTGTCGTCGCCTCGAACCCGATGCTCCAGCGCTTGAGCTCGAGATCCATGCATCCCTTTCGTTTTCATGGTAAAGTACTCGCGAGTGTACGCTATACTTTGTACATGTATCGCGAATCATGGGTGGATACACGTGGCAAAGTGAGCCTCGCCCAAGCTGTACCACGAAACCTGGCCTCAACACTGTCTGTGTGTGTGTGTGTGTGTGTGTGTGTGTGTGTGTGTGTGTGTGTGTGTGTGTGTGTGTGTGTGTGTGTGTGTGTGTGTGTGTGTGTGTGTGTGTGTGTGTGTGTGTGTATGTATGTATGTGTGTGTGTTGGGTGTGTGGACTCGAGCACGTGTCCGTAAGATTGGTTTTAAGGAGCATCCACCGCGAAAGTTTTGCCCGAGGAGGAAATAACGTTTATCTAGATCTCCCAGATCGGGGGAGTGTAATGCATATTCAACAACGGCTAATCGAAACGGTCGGGATAGAAGAAAAATTTTCAGTAAAAACTTTTGAGATCGTACAGAAAAAAAAAACACCCAATTCAACAATCAAAATGACACTGAAACGAACCCTCAATTTGATAATCATTTCGTACTCCCAACTTGAGAGTCGACATTGGAATTGGGCGTAAACGGTGTAATCCTCAACTTGATGTTAGCCCTCAAGTTGAGAATTGACCTCTAGCTTGAGAATTAGCACTCAAGATGATGCTCAAACGAACCCTCAATTTGACGATAATTTCGTACTCCCAATAACTTGAGGGGTGGCACTGAAATTGGGCGTAAACCGTCTAATACAGGGTTAATCCTCAACATGATGATCGATCCTCGACCTTAAAGTTAACCATCAACTTGAGAATTAACCTCTGACTCAATAGTTAACTCTAAACTTGATATAGCTGACCCTCAAGCTGAGATTCAATCGCTGTCTTCGGAGATAACCCTCACTTGAGATTTAATAGTCAACGCAAAAAAAAAACTTAATCTCCAAAGATAGTACGTCTTTATTGCACTAAATCAGAACTTTTGGAATATCTATAAATATAACGAACATTGACCTTATATATTTATTTATTTATTACCTGTGCCCGTGGTCCTTCCCCTTTTTGTCAGTCCCTAACCTATATTTTGCCATGTTCCAGTTTTTCTATTCCACAAGTCCCCCCCCCCCCCCCCCCCCCGAGTGTTGTCCGCAGGCACTCCTTCCTTATCCCCTTCTGTATCGCATTCGCACGAGGGCACAGAGAAACTGCGGAAAAATTGCACCGGTACAGTCGGCTCTTTCGGCAGAGTCGCGTTCCCCACCAGGGAACTCGGACTCTTCCGAAGGATGGACTCCCGCTCAGCGGTTCGATGCGCCAGCCAGCGCGTGGCTAAGCGGTCACCGCTCCAAGTATTGGCCTCGACCAATGCTGCTTTTAATATCTTGACAACGAGGCTCCTTATCCTTATCTCATTGAATCTTTGCACACGCGTTTTGGGGATAAACACTAATAGGCTGTAAAAATTTCAAGTCGATGAAACTGTATCGGTATAACAGAGGAACATCCTTGAAAGATTCTTCGGACACAATAAGTACGAATTTGAAGCATACAAATATATCTAAATTCACAGTATTGTGAATCTACAGTGAGAAAAAATATGCGCATTTGCATTAGATAGGTGTTCGGAGTGTCTTTGGTCTGCCTCTGGGATATTGGAGCCTCAAAAATCCATCTTCAACTTGCGTCCACACACAGCTGCACCTATTTTAATCCCTAATGCTTATATATGCTCCAAACGAAGACACGAAGAAGAAATTTTGCATCCCAGAATTGCTCATTCGCAAAATGGTCGGAATTGTCCGAGTGCAGAGAAAAGAAAGAAATAATGATGAGCAATATAACGAGAAGGGTACATACTCGAGTCCTGGTGGCCACCATGCACGTCCCCTTGTTGCTCGCGCTCTGACCGCTAATTATCGGGCTCGCGTCGTGACTCTCGGCAGGCAGATCTGTGTGATCCTTTCCGTTATTTTCCTTTTTTCAATCCCCCTGGCTTTCATTTGCCTCTTTCTTTTTTTATTTTTTTTTTATTACCCTTTCGTAATATACTACTTTACTCGTCAAAGAAGGAAAAGAAGAAGCAAGGAATGAAAAAAGATGAGAAGAAAAAAAAACGAAGCAGAGAAGGAGGAGCAGGGCCCTTGGCATCGATTCCTCGTTACTCTCATCCTCGTTTGATGTCGCTTTGTATTTGTTTTATACCTCCTCGTCGTATATATATCACAACGAAGAAAGAGAAGATGGAAAAGGGTTAATGCTTGGAGCACAGCGAGGAGGTTACCAAACGAGAATCCCAGCCCCGAGTATAATCTCGATGAGAATCGACCAGGAGCCCTTCGACCCTCCGAGTCTATATATAGCACATATATATTCGTACGTATACGCTGAAAGGTATGACGGCAAGACGAAATAGCCGGAATAACACGGGGCATTGTTTGTATTCCGATAATCATATGGATTGATTGAAAATAAAAATTTCGCCTGGAAAATAAAAATGAGCGACAATTACTTGTTTGTTCGGTAATATTATTCGGTACGTCGAAACAAAGATTTGACGTGAAAATCGTTGCCCGTATTGGTGGTTGGATAAACGCAATTGAAAAAAATAAATATTTCATGTGTGGACTCTTTACGAAAGCTACTAAAATTTGCATTGATGCAATGATTTTTGTGAACCGTTACGATTTTTTTTTTTTTTTTTTCAAATTTGGCACTTCCAATCTGTCTACCGTAACGAGACTGCTTTGTCACGGCTGAAATTTCTGTAGTGTACCAGATATCCGCCAGGCGGCTTCGGGAAAATGTTTCTCGCACGAGAATTAGACCGCCGGAACGGATAATATAAGGCTCCCATAGTTCTCTCACCTTCGTTATTCTCATTTCTATACCCAAAAACGAGGGTCACGAAAGAATAAATAGTTCTTACCGTTTCTACCTTTCTTACCTTCATTTTTACCCGTAATATATATACTCATCTGGTATACAATATCGCATCGGGTCATAATTTACGCTTTCCGAATTCAGAGCAATTATCCAGGTGGTTCAGTGCACGAATTCTAATTTCATCCAAATGAAAAAAAAAGATGATTTTAGAAAAACCTGATGCTCGAAAGTATCTCACTTAATCGAGTATATATAGTGGAAGATTTGCGATTCGCGACATGTCGCCATTGCCTCAACACTTCCATCTTGACCTACTATCTTTTGTTTTTCATGTTGCGGATACAGTTAAGGTAGTTCTATCGCTGCAGACTAGTCAATTAGCTATAAATGTCTAAATGATGATTCCTAAAAATATTGGATATATGGGTTAAAATTAATAAATATTAAATAAGCTTACCCAGGTGAATAAAATTAATCAACGGTTTATTATAAATAATTATGTAACTAGTAAAATAGTAATTGCAACGACTCAAGTATTACTAGATCTCGTATGATATTTACGTGTGGCAACGTTGCGTTTTCTTTCTCTTTTCATTCTCGTGCCCTCTCACTCTCTCGCCCGCTCTATTGACGTTGACGCGGAGAGGTTATGTTGTTCGACTTGTCAAATACCGCTTTCGTTTCGATATCGCGTTGCCACATTTTTTCACCGTCACGACATTATGCCATAAGTTGTGTATCACTACCCGGATGCTCGTATTAAAATCAGTATAGTTTAAAAAATTGGTCGACAATCATATTTTTTTTTAGGCCCGTTAGATTTTTACGTGTTTAATGAATCTAAGTCTCGTTTTTTGTAAGAATCTTTTGGATTTTCGATAAGATATATCGTTTTAAAGTGACCGGAAATCGGTTCTTCTATATGCCGAAGCAAATTTGTCTTGAGGAACTGGCATTTTCAAGTATTAATTTCTCCGTAATTAGGTCGATAAGGGGCATTGACGTTTCGCGAAATGAATAAATATATTAAAATTGAAGATATAAAAAAAAAAAATTTAAATCTTATGGATTAGTTACCACGATAGAACTACCTTAACGTTGCAGTCATCATCATCATCATCATCATCAAACTGGTAAAAATTTCATGGGTGACGAGATTTTATCGAAGATATCGAAATAATCGAATCCATTGTTGTCGTTATATTCGTCTTGTGATTGGTCGGTTAGCGGACAAGGAATCGTGATCAAGTTCAGTTTGTCAGTTGTCAGTATATCACAACTGTCAGTTTGACAGTTGATTAGTCGATCGAAACTAGATTAGAGCGCTGTAGCGCTGTCAGAAAACCGTTCGCGCGCATAAGCGCGCGTGGTGGACCCTAGTATGGATAAATTTTTGGGACTCCTTGGGAAACTCACGGCTTGGTGGATTCGTAAACGACGCGACAATATATCCCCTGTCCATGCAGTATATCCCTCCACCAAAATATACCCTCCTTGAAGGTATTTTCGATGATATATTTACGATCTGTACCCATCGTACTATCTTCAATGTTATGTATTCGGTGATGTTTGTGATTCATTCGCATTGGCGCTGTGTCTGCGACGTATGTATTTTTTACTGTGTTCGTGTGTCGGATAATTGCTGTTTACTATAATAGCCGTGATCTGTTTGTTTAAGTTTCTGTGATATTTCGAGTATTCGTGATGAATATAATGTACGTGCATGCGCGTGTGTGATGAGTTCCTGGTATTATTTCATATGCGATTATTTCGTTAGTTTTGTGAAAACTTTTGATAACCATATGAGACTCTTCACTTTGTGCTGGGTCAGAAAGGTTCGTCTTTGCTTTTATTGAACAGCTGTTTATTTTTGGTGCATTCTGAGATCGGGGGATAAGTAATTTGGCGACGCGTCTTGTATAATAACCGGGATTGCCATCAGGCTCGTGTTCATATGACTGGAAAAACCACGTGCTGGTATATGTGTCATCGTTGCGCGTTTTGGTTTTCTGTTTTTCGTATTTGTTCAATACTATTGTATTGCTGTTTGGATTGTATTTTTGTGGGAGGGCGGGGTATTTTGGGCGGGATATTTAGCCGGGTTAGTCGGATTCGTGACTAGATGGTATATTCGTAATGTGGGAGGCTTCGCATGCAGCAAGGAAACTTCCAACATACGAACGTGACCGGTTCCTCGATCCCTCTCTATAGCTGGCTTTCTTTCTCCTTCACGAGATCGAAGGACCGAGATTGGTTTGCTGTGTAAGGGGCCTCCGAAGATGCGACCTCTCGTCGGGTCTGCATACTATATATATATATATATAAATATACTGTATAATCCACGAAGTCGCATCCTTCCCGTGTTTGGGGCCCAGGTCGACGACGATCGTCCCGTTGAGATTGTCTTCTAACAGCGAGGGGGCTCTTTTGTGGCATCGAAATAGGACGCAGCCTCACGATCGCTGTGACCGGTACAAGAGGAGACTTTCGGGCACACGGAGCGCAGAAGATAGGATGTATGTATACATACATGTAGATATATATCTACAATCTATAGATTGGTACTCCTGTTGGTCGCCTCCGTGTGCCAGAGACCTTCGTTAACGTTACGGCTCATTAATCTATACGAAAAAAGACATCGGTCAAGTCTATAGTCACTGGGCATAAAACTTCGATAATCATTAACGAAATTCTAGTATATCGTAAAAACTGTGTTTTTTCTCACTAGAAACTGGCAACGTATGAATATAAATCTTTTTAAAAAAATCTTCAAATTTATTCAATGAAATATAATACATCTAGGATATATCATACGTATTTTGTCACAAAAGAAAAGCAGCCGACATTATTTTAAATCCAAAAATATGTTGCTCTTTCTTGTTTACCATCGAAAAAAAAACGCGCAAAGATAAATGTCTCCGCATGGTAAGCAATTAATCGTCAGCATCGACTATACTCAAATATTTTATCATTGAAAAATTCTCGAGCCAAAATTTAGCGACTACTCTGAACCCTTTAGTTGGTATGCTACTCCGTTGGGTTTAAGGATGGTAAAGTAGGTTCTATATTTTAATGCAATACGAGACCCTACTTTGACGCCAAAAGCATCCGAGATTTCCCGATTTACCAGGATTTGTAGGATTTTTTTGAAAATCTTCTTCAATGTGTCATATCTATTATAATAGGGTTAAACGCGCTATTTGCCTAAAACCCTCGTTTGACTCTCGAAGTTCGATTTATCATACACATCGATGGCAGGGAATAGGCAACTATATACGCCGAATAGATAAGATAACGATTTTTAATATTGCATTTGCATAAATAATAATTTATAGATATTATAGATTATAAATGTCATATTATGAATTATTTTCAATCCATTCTTTATAGTTAAGTTTTAAATCTAAAAATTTCTGTATAGAACTTTTAATTGGATTCTTTTCAATCATTCACAGACGAAAAAGAACGAATTTTTCGAAAAAATTGGTGAAGCCCTTCCTTAAATAAATACGATATAAATGCAATAACTAATTTTCAATGGTTATTACGAATGCGCATAAGAATTAAGTAAAATTTCTTGCATCATGGATTCTGAATCGATATTTCGTATAATTGTAAATTTTAAATATTTTGATGTTCAGAATTTATATGCAGGAGTTACAGGGCAAATGGAGGAGCAGTAAGTTGAAGTCAAGATAGGTTGAATCATCTGCTCAGAGCGTCAAAGTGTAGGGCCTTAGTGTTACATTTTCAGGAACTAGAAGTTCAACGTGAGGATTCTAGGTTCAGTTTTCTTCGAAATAGGGTCATGTAAACCCTGGAAGGGTCCGAAGTAAAGGCTAAATTTCGACTCGGGATCTCTGTGATATTTTACTTTTTCCTTTGTCAATTTTTCATTCGTATTTTGAGAGCCGTCATGTAGTTTATCGCACGAATAAAGCTCGCTACACTCATTCTCCATTCATTTTACGAAAAAAAAAAAAATGATTTTAACTGGTGTCAGAGTGAAAGAAGAGAAGGATAAATTTGAAGTTGAAGAAAAACGTGATAGAAGGACCGAGTAGGATGGTTGTAAGAGAAAATCCACGATAAAAAGAAAGCTTTCAAAACATGCCAGTCACATATGTAGTCGGCTACTCTGGTAGCTATAGTCGTCGTGCGTATACGGAATTGGATTCTCTCGTAATTGCACCCTGCTGACACTGTACGGGTAAGCCGGCAACGGTTTGTATATTCGTCGTCGTCGTCAAGTTTCTCGCATATCGTCGTTTTCCCGCGACAACGAACCCGGAATAGCGCCAGTTTAGAAGCCCGGGAGGGCTGACGATGTTTTTTTTTTCTCGAATGTTTTTCCTCGATTGGACGGAGAGAGAGAGAGAGAGAAAGAGAGAGAGACAGAGAGAGAAAAGAAAAAAAAACGTTGTGTGCAAAGTGGAAGGAAGATGGTGGGTTGTTCGGTAGCTCAAATGACGAACGACTGAGGCATGGTTACGATTATGATCTCAAGTATTTTGCCCGCTCGGACTTGCTGATGGTAGAATAAAAAAAGAAGCGAGAAAAATGAAAGAGATCGAGCTTGAAGAAATAAAGACGATGTTCTTATCCTTGTATATATACTCATCCAGTTTTTTTTTTCTCTTCTTTTTAATCTTCAGTCTCTGTTACCACGTCATTCGCCGGTCAATAATAATTGCTATGATGGACGGATAGGGATATTTTCCGTTGCCTCCACAGGTTTACACATTTTCCCACCGAATAATGATTCTCGATGGGTTTTGTTTCTATTTTTTTTTTTTTTTTCGTATGCAGTGGCTTGTCTGTAAATGAATTTTGACTTGAAGCTATCCTGTCTCCATCCATACCTTCTCTAGTTTATTTTTCTAAGCTATGTATACACGAGGAGGGCAATGATTATTCCAAGTGGGCAGGCCGGTATCTTTTTTTTTTTTAATTGAAACGTTTTTAACACATTTCATTTTGAGATCGTGGGCCCAGGAATGATTAAAATTTTACTCAGGAATAAGAATCTATAGATGATGGAGTAGAAGTAGTAGGAGCCCTTTATAGGTGCGACGGCGACGGTTTTCTTGCGAGAAAGACGCCGCCATAGAGTCATCTGGCGGAACTTTTGTGAATTTTCTTATCGGGAATGTGGAAGTCCGCTGCTAGAAAAATTCGCATTCTATAATACCCAGTGCCCTGTACTCTATCTCTTCGAATATATTTTGCTAGGATTAAGAATGACTTGTGCCAAATTTCAATAATTTCACGGAATCATATTGGCCATCAAATTGTCTTTGGTAATTTTCTGATGAACTACATTAATTATGAAAAAAAAAAGGTCAATCGTTTCGTTGCTACATCTCCTCTTTAACCAGCAATTTACTCTTGCTTCGTTATTCTTTCACTCTACGTCTGTATTATGTATGCAAAAGTTTTGTTGCACCAACCGCATTATATAGACTCCTCAAAAAACTAGGAGGCAACTTTCTCGAGCAAGTTCCCTCGCGGTGGTTCTAACACTGCTTATATACGTATAATACAGAAGTCAAGATGGAATGAAAGCCATAACTCGATATTTATGGTACGTATAATAATTTGCGTATCGATTCGGGAAGAAAGTTTTTGAGGCGCGATCGTCGGGGCGAAAACAGACAAGCGAGCCTTTCTCAACTTCCGTTATCCCGAGGACTGCTATAAAGTTTGTAGGAAAGGTACTCCAACCAGAAGGCGCGTTTATCCTTCTATCACGAAGAAATGCAGAATCCAACGAGGCAGCGGAAGGATTCTTTAAGCTCTCGTTGTGCAGACGATGTGCAATGGTGCTATTGTATGATACCGGAGTAAAAAAGCATCCACAAGCACGAGAGAGAGAGAGAGAGAGAGAGAGAGAGAGAGAGAGAGAGAGAGAGAGAGAGAGAGAGAGAGAGAGAGAACGCAATTGAAATTTGTTCGTCGACTACAGAGTTTTCATAGAGCGAAATTCGTTGGATGCAGCTGGCAGTTGTTTCACCCTTTATTCGGTCGTAATATTGAAATTCCATAGCTGCTTTAACTTTGCCACAGCGGTATCATAATTAAGATGTTGGACCGAAAACGTAAACATCTGGGAGCAAGAGAAGCCCTTTCAGGACAATGTAATTACTTGGTTAACGCATTTTCGAATTGAAACGAAAAACAAAAAAAAAAAAAAATACGATTTACCAGGATGAGAAAAACTTTCGACGAGAAGTTCATTCGACCATTCTTCAATATGTGTATAGATACGCAAGTTAAAATTAGATTTTTGTGTTGAAGAATAATTAACAGAGTTCATATTTGGCAAGCCTTCGAATGCGCTAACTATGAAAGTCTTCTTATCGAACGATCTTCAAGATGAGGCTACTTTTGAGCTCAGAATCGTGCCGATGACTGTGATTCAGGGCTATAACTCTAAGTAGCCGTTTTAGACCAAAGTCTATAAATATTTTCAAGTCCAGGAGAATAATAGAACTGTCATTAACAAAACTACTGGTTCTCCTTTTCATTGTTCGCACTCTTAACCAAATTTCACAAATAAAAGGTATTTATCGTTACATGGTTAGGATCTGTAAAGGAAATAGAAAACCTTTCAACAGCGCTGAGAATATAAAAGAGCACAAATTTAGGTTCGCGAAATAATAACTGTTTCGTTATTTCACCTGGCTTCAGGGTTGAATTGAATTCTCTCGAGTAGAAGAAAAAAAAAAAAGAGACCATGGAAATCGAAGAAACGATTTAATCCGTGGGGCGTTACCAACATGGAGTGCGCCATAGACACACGTGGTGAGAACCAAATAACGCACACTTCTGCTTTCTCGTCACGGAGGGGGGTTTTTTTTTTTTCTCGCCTCGAACCCTGCCAGAAAGAGAGCCATGCAGTCCTGGCAACGTCTTTCCGGCTATTGTCAGTTAACATGCGCAGCTTCGAGCGTCCCGCAACCCAGCGCGAAGACTGCATCCCTTCGAGAGAGTCCTTTGCTGATGGTTCTGGCGGTAATTCTTCCAGGCTGTTCCAGAGGCTTCCAGAACAGTTGACAAAAGGGAGACCCCCCCCCCGCCTCCTCGCGTAAGAAACGTGGCACACGGGATATGTGCCTCAACCCTCCAGCTTCCTGTCTCTCTACCGCCACACGATCGAGAAAGCCCAGTGGGACCTGCTTTAGAAATCTCACCCAGAAACCAATTCGTCTTTAAAGGCGGGACAAGGAAACGAAATGAGATGAGGTACACCCCAAGAGATCTATAAGCAACAGTAACCGGATTTACTATTTTCTGGCTCACTCCATTGCATTGAACGAAAACTGCGGGGGGGGGGGGGGGGGGGAGGAGCACATGAGAGAGGCATTATGCATTAAGGCGGCGGGACTAGTGCTTTCGCTTTATTCAACGTTAAATTAACTCTGAAGCGCGCGGCGTAACATATATATATATATATATATATGAATCTGGGGGAGACGAGCTGTGAACCTCTTGCTTCTGGCAGCTCCGGGTCATTATTGATCGTAACTTTACTCTCATACCGGCACCTGCGATTCGAGGATTTTACTATGTGTACTTGGGAAAAATTCATCTGAAATTCGGTAGCGTCACTTTTCGGAAATTTCATGTATCCAGTCTTGATATTAATGATATGAGCGAACGATGATACGGTTTAATTCATTCTTGTGACGAACGAGCGCTTATAACGCGTTTAAATAAAGGGGCAGAGAATGATTAATATTTTGCGATATACCGACGAGTCCTTGTACTCCGATAAAAGTCTCAATATTCAGTTAGTCTCGAATGTCAGAAAGGTATACGAATGTTTTTTTTACCAGATTATGATTCGGACACTTGATTGTATCAGGATTTTGTTAATCGTTGGTATACAAAACATTGAGTTATATGTTCATAGCTCACGTTGAAGTAGCTTCAAGCCTGGACAGAGAGGCAAGTATAAAATTGTAATTATATAGCACGTTTGGACTTTCTGTACCGCACAGACTCGAAGTCGCGAGCTAGTGAAGCACTCGCGATGATGTCGAATAGTTTCAATATGCTGTGATCAATGATCTTTACTTTTAAATTTTATAGTAGTGTTTGCCTTGCCGATTCAATGAAGCTCCTCGCTTTTGATTTTCTCGCAAGTTTGTTCACCTCTGCTCAAAAAAATGTGAGACCCAAACAGGTCTACGTTTTAACTACACTTGGACCTTTTGATTTAGGAAACTTTGATTCAAGCGACACTCCCCACCCTGAGGCTTATATCGAACGGCGCTATACACGTGTATGGTGGGTTAAGCACTCCACCCATCGCGACATCGCTAGCTATATAAGGTTAGATGGGCAGACTAATACCCGTATTCATAGTCCTTCCTTGAGGAACAAGGATTCCTTGTTCTTCAGCAAATCATAGGAACAAGGAATCCTTGTTCCTCAAGGAAGGACTATGAATACGGCTATAAGGCGTAAAACCTCGATTTAAGCAAGTGTATTGCGGCACCAATTCCACCGAAGTTCCCTGAATCGAGGCTTTCGTGAAAAGCAATGATTTGGGTTTTTGATGCACTTGCATGACCCAGTAAACACAGTAATATTGCAGCAATGTAACGGCAACATAACCGAATATTACAAGTAATATTACCTGGGTGTTACATGTAAATTGCATGTAACTTGCCATTTCCGACTCAGCAATATAACATGTTATATAACGTGTTATATACTCGGTATGTAATAGTTATATTGCAAGGTAATGTAACAAAAGTCATAAAAGTTATATAAATGCAATATTCTAAAATAATATGATAAAATAAAAGATTATTATTAAATAATTTTTTCATTTCATAATCTTATTTTGTCATTTTTATAGGTTATAGAAGAGTTACACTGGAAAAAAAAGAATCCTGCACGGATTTCTCGATAGGATTTTATTCTCCTCGACGGGGATTCGAACCTGCGACCTTCGTATCTATCCAACCTATCTACCTAACACGCTACCCACTACGCTATCGACTGTTTATGAACTCTGATGATTCATATCATGTATTTGACACGCCGGAGAATTCTTGATCAGTTGTATGTTGGGAGCTACTCAAGGGATGGTGGTGTCCCGTCTTGCACCCTTTATTTAGTATAACCATATCGGTTTCGGAAGAAATTACAAAATTGAATGTGGCAAATCCAATATGGTGGATCAAAAGTTCTAAAAATTCCATAATATTATATACATATGTTATTTTATATCAGGACATAAATAATCATATTATGATTATACATACACATTAAACAATATATTTAACATTTGAAATGTATGTACTACATTATACTGCTTTAGAAATGAAAATTTGAATAGGGTTCAAAATGCTTTTGATTTTTTCATCCGTTACATGTTGATATGATGAATGTTAGTTATATACAGATATAATGCTACAACGCATTATAACGTTCACATAACCTGCACGTTACGAATGTTATATAAAAAATGTTACAAACATGTTGCGTAAACGTTACAAATCTTAGTTATACAGCTGTAACGCTAAAACGCGTTCGTAACCTTCACATCACATGCTTATAACGAATGTTATATAAATGTCATTACAAGTACGTTATGTCAATGTTACAAATGTCAGTTATACAACTGTAACGGAACAACACTTTGTAACGTTCACATAACCTGCACATTGCGAATGTTATATAAAAAGTGTTATAAGCCTGTTCTGTAAACGTTATAAATGTGAGTTATAAAACTGTAATGCAACAACGTTATATAAAATTTACATTGCCTGCATATTACCAATAATATATAACATATTATTCTCATGTTACGTAGCAGTTACATCACACAGCTATTGCATTGTGACAATTACATGTAACTTCCATGTTGTATTACTGTAATGAAACGTGTTCACTGGGGAGGTTCACTCCGACGTATCGATACACAGAGTCAAGATTTTTCTGCGTCAATCGGTTAATTATGTTGGTGTAAATTAAGTTTGCACATTACTAACTCATAAATTGATTATACGACGCTTAGTCATCAAAATGGTACCCACCGACTACAAAGATCGTATATTAAAAAAAAAAAATATGATATTTTATTGATTTCAAATATTTGAAAGTTACACACCCTAGTATACAGCAGCTTGAGAGATACTCGACAAAGAATTTTTCAAATGCGACCATCATCTGATACGATATATTTCGTCTTTGACATTCCAATGATCGAGAATGAATAGCCAATCAAAAGTTTCTCTTTTGATCCTTTATTTATCGTGTATAGCTTTGACCCCATCGAATTCTCAATTCCAGCTGATTCTAGCCGGTTTTTTTTTTCTTCAAATACGCGATTAGGCATTCATTTTTATTATTATTATCCTTTTTTTTTGTAGACCCTGGTACATCGAAGGAGTTTGTCGTTGGTATATAGGAGGAACGAAAGTGTATACACTACAAAATTCATTGAACTATGAGAGAGCGTTGCGGAAGATTACCGTCGTCGCTGCTTGTTAGAGAAGAAACTTAATGATATTATATACTTGTACTCAATGATAGTTAACCGGGGTTGGGTTGGTCTATTCTGGATGTTCATTGCACCGGATAACGCGTCTCCGATCACAATGTGTGGTGTGTGTGTGTGTGTGTGTGTGTGTGTGTGTGTGTGTGTGTGGGTGGGTGTAAGGGTGTGTGTGCATACAGAGCCAACTCAGCAAAACTCCAGATTCGCGAGGGGACAAGAAAAAAGCGACTTTTACCGGATATAGGAGAGCGAGGCGTATATTTATCCGGTAGCCGTGTAAGCTTATTCTTCTCCCGGCATCGCGCATAGGCATCGTGGATCAAGCGAGCGTGAAGATACGAGCAAAAAAAAAAAAAAATACGAAAATTCACTCTCCGGGTTAGAGGAGCGCGAGGCGATCGGGGGCCTTCGGTATAAAAATCCCGACTTCCGAAACTCGTGGAATCTCGTCGACTATCCTTCCTTGCTGTGTATCCAATGTCGTGTATCATTCAAACCGTCGTGAATGAAAATAAAACTTCGCGCAGACGATGTGTTTACAGACATGCGTGGAATTTTCTTATCCTCCATTTTTTAACCCCACCATTGCAGGCTTCGAGGACGATTAAAATGTTTTACAGCGGTATTGTGGTGTTTTTTTTTTTTTTTTTTTGAAATACTTGTTGATGATTCCAGAGCTCGTGCGATGAGTAGAAACGTAATCTTTGAAAATGACGAAAATTGCAACGTGTATCTCGTTTCTCAGGGTCGAATGATGAGTGCAACGCGAAATTTTCGATTCGGCTTCTTTTTTGGGCTTCGCACGGAGAAAGTTTCGTGGCGATGAAACAATTTGTTGATTTTTCAATGCTAATGCGTTTAACCCTTCGTGGTCAGACGGGGTAGAATCGACCCGTCGATCAACTTTCGGCGTCGCCATTTTATTTCTTATAAATAAATTTTTCGTACATCATCTAGAATGTTCAAAGCATGGTCCACAATTTTTTGAACCAATTATTCGGACGGATAGTTTGGTCCCAATACCTTTTTGAAAACTGATTGAATAGAATCGATCCAGTGTGATGACCGTGATTGAATATCGAGGTTCGTGACTACGAAGGGTTAAGGAGGTTCTTAACCCAGAGAAAAACTGTAAGAATGATTCTAAAATTTGAGGGGAGGTTTGTGCTGGTTCTAGGAATACACCGTAGTTATTTCAGATTTTTTCGACCACGTAGTTGAGGAGAAAAAAAACATCAAATATGCCGCTTATACGTGGGCTCTTATGGGAGAAGTGTTTGAAGCTATAATTGGAGATTATTCTAGGAGTGGAAAGACGGGAACATTTTCCCGAAGAACCGCTTAAACGACAGATTAGACCTTCATAGATATAATTTGCCCATAAAGAAAGTGTTTCACCGTGCCGATTGTGAAATATACTTGTAAACAGAATTGAGCGTGAGTAATGGCAAATTAATAAAATGAAAACGTATTTAGTGAAACGAATGCCGAATGCAACCTGCCCCGCACGTAGCCCGCGCCGTGCCATATCACGTTCCCCTTTTGTCGCACCCAATTGATGTTAAGAACCTCCTTAAAATGTGCCAAAATTTCAGAAATTCGCATTTAGAAAAAATATCCGGCAGTATATATGTTGTGGCGCTGGTACTACAAAATTCAAATGGCAATAACTCGTGAATGTTTTGAGATCATGTGAGGGGTGTTGGAGGAATTATTATTGCGCCATTGTTTTCGGAAATATTGAAACTTGTAGATCATTCGATCCAAGCACATTAAGTTCGCGAATTACCCGATTAGGAGGCGATTTTTTTGCAGATATTTTGTGGCATTGGCCTCTTGATTAAACAGTTAGCACCTCCAAAACTCAAAAAAATTATCTGACAACTGAAAACTGGGCCAGAAAAGTCACGCACTTAGTCACGCAAGTGGCACCAGTGGAATATTTTCAAACTATTTGCCCGGCAAATTATCCACGATAATATGTAAATTTTTCGAACAAACGGTATTTCTCTAATTTTCCACGTACAAGAACGAAATGATGCTTGAAAGATAGGGTTTTTATCAGTCTAGAGCCTGAAAATCACATTTTTCGGATTTAAGCTGTACAATAGTTATTGCATCCATTTCTGTCTTAGATCATTCGAATTCGGACATTTCTATATATTGATTTTGTACATTTTACGGCCATTAGGCTCTAGATAGAGGTGCCCAGAAATACCCGTTCAAATTTCAAATCATACGGTCTCATGGTTTGGAAATAAGCTTGAGCACTGCCGCTCGAGCACGACGGCCCCCTTTCGTTAGGATGATAATTGTAAAAATTCATTTAGAGGCTCAGATTTCGTGGCACTGCGAAATTTTTCGAAAAAACGTGATGCCGCTGTAGCTTTCCCAAATTCTCGAATATCTTCATAAATCATTCGAAAAAAAAAAAAAACGATTCAGTTTTTGTATATAAATTTTGAATTTAGAAAAACACAACGATTTAGATTGTAGTAAAGAAAAAAAAGTAATTTTTATTGATTTATTCAAGAAATTTGCTCTGCAGTTTTTTTTTTTTTGGTAAATAGAAAAAATACATCGTATCTTCACCCGAAGGAACACACGTCAACGCGCAGCATGCAAGATCCCCGGGTATATTTTTCTCGTTCATCTTTCTCCTCTCAATCATGTCAAAACAAAATTATAGTTCGTGACCGAGAGAACGCGAATGAGCCCGAATTATTCGGCGCCAAAGGCGATTTTTCGAGGCACTTCCAATAGAAATTTCGTAATAAACGTGAAAGCGTTTTTTTTTCTCCTTCATTCTCGTCTCGTATTAGCGACACAGGGTCCAAGACTTTTCATTTTCCAGCACGCTCAAGTGAATCGAGATCGGTCGTGTGTATTGGACATTCGAGATAAAAGGAACGAGGGAAAAAAAATGAAAGAATGTAACGGCAGGTTATTCCACCAGAGAGAGAGAGAGAAAGAGAGAGAGAGAGAGAGAGAGAGAGAGTCACAAAGGCAAAGAGACTATTGTGAGTAACGAATGAGTCGGATCCTCGGGCGACATTTGGCCGCTCCAGGGAACCTTTGAATTTTACCACCCTCCTTTAAACGATTTCTCAGCATACTCTCCAGTCTTCTTTTTACCATCCTTCACCGTTTTACGTTGCCCCCAACATTTCCTTTCCGATGTTTTTCCTCGTGGTCTTTGTCGGAAAATGGCAACGTCAATTTTGAGCACATGACCCGGGCCTCTTGCAGCTTAGCGTACACAAGCTCCGAGGGCAAACAAAAAAATGTGACTTCCTTCCCATTGTGCTTCGACATCCAACCGTGGAACTTATGCTCGTCACGAAGAATTCCGAGACAATTTTAAAAAGTTTGCTAACATCGGTCATGCTCGGATATAATTCTATCAGTCTGACTCTACCACACACCAAGATCTTTCATTTCTACGTATTTTTGTGTTTGGGTTGGTGTGCGGTCGGTCTTACAAAAAATCTTTTGGATGGACCTAAATTTGACGACCCAATATTGGAGTCTTTCCAAACCATTGTTCTATCGCGATGCTGGATGTTAAAAGTCTTGGGCAGGGTCCAGGATGAAAACTGGATGTACGAAATCTGTTAGAAATACTTTTTGAAGATCTTCCAGATATTTTAACCACGTGGGATTCGAACCGAAAGAAGGTACATTTTATAGGATTCAGGTATCTCGAAGAATTTTTTTTTTACCAATATTCCGCGCAATTGAGTTTCTTTTGGATCGTTTAAACATTAAGCTCATTCGATGCATAAAATTATTGTAATTCCAAAAATAGTTATTTGACTGGCCACCTATTGTATATACGTTCGCAATGAGAATTAATGGGTCCCGATGTGCTCGATACGAGCGCAAAGTTCAGTCAACGGCCGCGACGCGTCGCACGCCTTCAAGATCTTTCCCGCAAGTGAACAATAGTACCCGAGCTCTCTTAACTAGGCGGGTACACCGTTTTTGCACCTGACGACTTCGATCGTAGAATAAATTTTCAATCTCGATGATAGTTACCTTGAGGGTTTCAAAGTTTTTTTTACTGTTTTATCAATACGACTTTGTTGCACATAATCACATTTTTTCAGACGGTAAATCTCTCTATATCCAAAACATTCACAGTAAATGTATTTATCACAAGACTGGGTTTTATGCTATTATTTTTCTCGAAATCCGGCAGAATGCAATGCTTCAGATTCTCAACGATGAGGTGAAACTGGACCACACATTATATATATTATATATATTTACTTCCACCTTTACAATTTACACGGGACATATAAAATTTATAAGGCCCATATGTGTAGCTCTTATATGATATATATAAAACCCATGTATGATTTTTATAGTTTGCATTATAAATGTTGCATACGTGAAAAGCGACGAAAATTTGTGTGTTATCCATACATTTGATATGTAGCACGTCTATGCATGCGGGATATATATGGTATCGATTTTTGTTATATGAAATCTGTATTTTCCACATATATGTTGCATATAAATTTTTCCATGCGGTTCGTTTTACCGTGCCCGGCAATTGGGGCAAAATTTGGCTCTTGGCCATTTTGAGAGATCCAAGATGTTTTTTTTTAAGTGCTCGATCGTGTGCAGTGTATGATTATAGTTTTAGGGCAAAAGCCAGACGGCGTCTCTGGAGAAAGTAGGAAAAACAAATATGGCGCCTGTATTTATATGCGTATGTTTTCCTAACCGAAACACCCTCTATCTCATCCGGAGGGACATTTTTCGACAAATTTCCGTTACCTCCTCGTACACTCTCGTGGCTATAGATGTCTATCCGTGAAGACTCTACGTGACTCACTCGAGCTCGTTTCTTTTTCGATACAGAAAGTATATCGTAAATATACAAATTCTAAGCGTGCCATCTAAGTTGTGTGAGTGTTAAAAAAAAAAACTCGAAAGTTCAACATCTATCACGGAAACTTCTACGGAGGATCGTGTCCCTGGATCTTTCCTCGAAGCTATTTCCCTGAGAAAAGCGTTGCCGAGAAAGCGACAAAAAAAAAAGTAAAGAAGTAAAATGAGTTTCTTTCCTTATACTAAAATGTCGACTCGCGACTTGCAATTTGTTTGCTGAATTTCTCATGCCGCGAAAATATCCTCAGGGACTCATTGATCGAGTCCGTTGTCCCTCGGGTATTTCTAAAGAAAAATAACTACGTGGAAACTTGGCTTGTTTTGTTTTCTCGATAAAATTTTTTTTAACGCCGATCAATCAACCTTCTCACTGCGCCCCGCATCCCGTTTGTTTGCTCTCTTTCTGTACGATCGCGGGGAAACCTTACGATGAAACGTTCGACCAGGACTGGGAAAAAAAATTTACGGTTGACATAAAAAATGAATGTAAAATTGAATATTTATGGGAACAAGAAGAATGATAAATGCGAATGAGAAGGAATTTGGAGTTGATAAAAAAAGTACTGTTTTTTTTTCTTGTGTGTTTCCCTCGTCGAAGTTTTTATTTTTCGTCTATCGGATTGAAATTTCGAAAAAATGCCATCGATGTTAAAACTTTAACATCGACACGAAAGTAAATGAAAAATGCCGTGAAAAGGAACGAAAACTTTTGATAAATAACGATGATATTTAAAAAAAAGCGTGGTTTTTTTTTCCGAAGCACCCTTATACATATCTTATATTTTCTTTAAAATTGATCATTTCAGCCCAGACATTTTTTTTTTTTTTTGGTTGAAAAGGCAAGTGCCTAAAAACAAAAAAAAAAGTCTGGCGATCAGGAACTCCTATGGCGACGGTATAGTGGCAAATATTGAAACTTATAAAATTTCTGGGTTAAGTGCATCAAAACTTGCGAATTAGCGATTGGGAGGCGATTTCTTAGATGCTTTTTCTTTTGGTATATCAGGGTTTTAATTTGACAGTTACCCAATAAGCACGAACGTATAAATTCAGGAAGAATGTCCCCGCCTATATGGCCAAAAAAATGAGATAGTCCAAAATATGATTTTTCCTTAAACAATATGTATTCGGTATGAATAGGTTAGGGCAGCTAAAAAAAAAAATGAGCGGTTTCTCTTGTATATTTCGTAAATCGTGTAAGCAGAAACATAAAGATGAAAAATATCAGATGGGGAAGAAGTGATCGGTTTATGAAAGGTCATAGAGAGATGTGTCCGTCGAGACTGCTGGTGTACGAGATGCACGTTTTTCTTCGGGGTGCAAGAGGCGAACTAGAGCCAGGTAACACGATACAAGAAGGACTTGACAGACAGTGAGATGAGAGGAAGGAAAAAAAAATAATATTAGAATGAGATTTAATAGATGCTGGATAGGTCGAGCCAGGTATACATAAAGGCGACACAACTTGGTAGCATTATGGCATTGTAGAGACGACTCTCGCGTCTTTTTTTTTTTTCCTTCGACTACGTTGCGTAGTCGAATTTCAGACTTTTAGGCCTCGACATTTTTTCATTCCCGGTATTTCTTGCAACGCGTGTCGTTTTTCAACGAACTCGGGGAAACTTGAGTTTTTTTTTTCATAAGGGAGGATTTTTTTTTTTTAATTCTCAGAGAGATTAGCGGAACTGTGTGGACTTTGAAGTTTCGACAATGAAACTTTACGATTTCCTACTGGTCCAAACTAGAAGAATTGCACAATTCATGCTCGCGAGACTTAGGATTTGATGCCAATGAAAATTATCGGATTATATTTTGTTATGAGGTGAGAGGCGAAAAAAAAGAACTGAACGTGATGCAAGGGATGACGATTGGAATTTTTTTCGGGAGACATTTTTTCTTTCTAGGCTAAAATGGGACTTGACAAGGCTTGTGAAGTTTAAGGTGAGCTACTTAAATGAGAATTCAGCACTTTTGTTTTATTTAAAAAAAAAAATTCTTCCCGTATCATATTTTATTATGTCACCTTGGGTAAGAGCATTAATTTATTCCGAGCACAATTTTTTCCAGTTACTTTATCGTTCAAGAGTTGATGAAAAAATATTATTCACATTTCTAAAGCGTTTTCGTGCTACGAGACTTCGAACGTTGAGCATAGTTGTACAATATTCAGCAAGTCAGGAGACATAACCTAAAAGTGAATTGTCGTTGTTGCGTTGGAGCTCCCTCGTGCTGAACCACACCGTGTAATAATAAAGTCGTAGACTCTGTTTTTGTTACCTCGTAAATTTGAGAAAATATTATACATGAACACGTAGTGTGTCGCGTTCGTTGCCAGCATCCAGCGGTTAGTGCCTCACGGGTCTGTATATAGGGTGATGCAAGATTTGGTATAATCATAATTTTTTACTTAATTCATGTATAATTTTCTCTCAGGCACTAATTAAGGTAGTCCTCGTGGCAGACCAGTCATGTGATCGACTATTTTACCAAAAAAATGGTTGGAGAAAGCAAATAAAATATGATAACACGTAAAAGTAGTTTTCAGAAATTATAATCAGTATGAAGATGTCTTTTAACCGTTGAATCAATTTTTTTTCAAGTACTTTTGATTTTTCATCATCTTTTCGACTAGTCCGGTGAATCATTTCATCGTGGTCAACCTCAAAACCGTTGGAAGTTTTGTAATAAATATATCGTAGCTCTTAATTGAGGGGAGCAGTAGCGCGGTGGTAACGTTCCCGGCTCACACGCACTGGCATGCAATGGGGCCAGGTTCGATTCCCACCGATACGGCACCAATGGAAAAATTTTCCAAGTGCTTTTTTCTGCGACCCCGGTGGTTTGGAACCCACCTGAAAATGTAGGTCCAAAGAAAAGCAGCGCCTTAGCGTGGTGACCGAAAGGCTGCGAAGATGTCTCGGGTTCGATTCCCGATGCCGTAGCACGGCAGATGAAAGCGCAGCGGGCTCGGACGATGCTCCAGAAGTGGGGCTTATGAACGACGACTGTCTCTGTCCCAGGTGCTGACATCTAGCGGGTGCGCGACAAGCTCCGGTAGCGGGAATCGAACCGGAGACAAACCGATACGAGAGGAGACCAATGGCAGAAGGTGATGGGAGCCCGCAACCCTCAGGGGAGTCCGTGTAAACTACCTAACCTACCTAACCTACATAGCTCTCAATTGATTTTGATAATAATCATAATTTTATTACGTTCGAAAATAATAGGGGGGAACAGCTTGATATTGATGAGTAGTTGAAATTCACATGAATTATTGTAACCCCCGTAGGAGAGGGCTGTCAACTGATCAGTTGCATCGTAAAGTGACTTAGTTGTGCTGATCACTAATTCGAAATTTCTTTACCAAACATTTCGCGACCCTACTTTAAAAAAAATCTAATCCATCGAAAGCTTATAATTCAATTAAAAAATTGATAATTAAATGAATAACTTCACTAGGATTTATGTACGTTCATTTTTCAATTAAGCTGGAAGGAAGCTAATTTTTTCGCACGTCCGTTAATGAAACGGTGGTTTTAAAATTGGAATTTCTTGTGAAAAAAGTCGGCAACGTGTTCTGAAACTTTTCAGTCTTAAAAAAAAAGTGTTTCGGAATCAAATATTTCCAATTAACAAAATTCTCCAGTAGAAGGCGAAGTGCAAGGACTAGCTTGATTTTTTTCTGTAAATTGTATAAATGTTTTTCGACTGCAGAATGCGTTGTGTGTTCGAAAATTTTAGGCCATGACTGGTCGTTTTTTTCGAGTAAATAAATACTTTATTAATAAGAAGATCACAACTATTCCAAAATACGAGCCTCCCGAAAAAATTCATAACTCTATCAGAGAATAATTTTCCACAGCACGAAGCATATATTGCGCATGCGCAGTAAATCCTATACAGGCATGCGCAGTTTATGCTTCGTGCTCCACAAAGATGGGCTATGATAGAATTCATTTCTGGTAGAGTTGACCCTCAGAAAATTGTAAGTATTCCGCTAAACCGACGAACTGATTTTATTTGTTTTAGGTAATTTATTTGTAAAATAACCGCCTTTGTCAGGATTTTTCTATATTCTAAACCGTCCTGTACATTGATATCTATAAAATCATACTGCATTCATACACGGCGGGCGTGCGTCTCGTAATGAACGTGAAAATTTATCGACGTGTCCCGTTCGAGGCTCGTGGAACCGCAGGAGCCCAGAGTCAAATCCAACCGTATAATACAAGAGTAGATATGCGTGCTATAGGAAAGTCCTGGAGATCCCGAACTCAGGACGAGCGTCAATGGTTGCTTCTATTTTTTTTTTTCACCCGTTATGACCAGATCGTCGTTGCTCCGCTCGAATATTATTGCTTACACGTTAGCTTGATTGGCGAATCGACTCTCCCCCTCTCCTCCCTGCCCATTCCGCTAAGTAACACACGTTTCCCCACGCAAAAGAAACTCGACTTTGTATAATTTCACTCGGAAATAATATAAAAAATTATTATTGCGGACATTACGGAAAATTTACGTTACGAGCCATCGAATAAATATTGTATCAAATTGTCCGTGAGGATTATTAAATGTTTCGTTTAACGATTTCATTCTTGAAAAGTGCGGAAAACGTATCAGTCTGTCAGGATATAATCAACGAGAGATACAAGCAATTAAAAATTGTAGGTTGAATTAAAAGTTTAATTTAGATGGATGAAGATATGTAAAATCGTAACAAGTTATCGCTCTTATTTGAATGAGATTTTTGTTAAATCCACTCGGATTTCAGCCGAAAATTTCCATATCGATATTGAATTTTCATATTTTCTGAATATTAGGCGTTACATAAAGGCTTCCGGAGTTGCCTGTTTAAATCTTGAAACATTCGGTCTCATAGTTTAGGTTTGGCATTGTCCCAAAAATTAACGTGCACTTTGTTTTTTACCGTCAGAATCGATAAAACAGATATTTTACATACTCTTGAGCTTAGTTACTGGTTATATGAAAAGTAACATTTTGATCTAAAGCTAACCGGCTGCTGTTTCAGACTTGTCTTCTTCCAAAAAGCTCTTTCTGAGTTTGTGGGAAATGTTAATGTGTGAAATTCGATTTTTTGTTACTCAAAAGGTATAAAAAGCTTCCGCACAAGAGAGGCTTATTCAAAGGAGGCCTTAGTATCTTGAGCTTATTCTCGAAGTAACTTATAATATCCACGATCCATCATTGAAAACTTTCGAAATTATAATTTTTCGAATCCTCTTCAACCAGAAATAAAAAAAAAGAGTTGTTTATACGAGTCGAAAGTGTCCTCAATCCTCGACTAATCTTACCCCTGCATTCCTTGGATGTACATAATTGCGTTGAACTATTCTAATGCCCGACCGCCTAATTGGTGACACAGATGGTCCATATATACGAGTCTTCCCGTCGACGTTTCAACATTAAATGCAGACCTCCACGCTTTTGGGGCGTCAAGTCACGACGACGACGACGACGACGCTTCGGCTGCGTCCCGTCAACCAGATCGAAGCAACCCGACGCCATACATCAGTCTCGTCGATTTCTGGCGTGACTTTGTTCGCTCTAATTCTTTTTTCTTCTCCATGTAATACGAAACTTTTTAGTCGGACTGAAAAAGACTCGTTAATTGCTCTTGATAAAAAAAAAAAACACTCTCTACGACCCAAGACCCTCGTCGTTCCAATTGTATCAATCCGAAAGGTGCATGCTTCGAAGAATCGGGACGCATATATATATATATATGTTACGAGTTTTGGCAACGAAAAAGACAACTCTTGATTCGCAAAACGTCGACAGGTTCCTCGTTTTTTACGACTGGAAGAGAAATATTTTCTTATCGACCGAACGGCAGGGCTGTCTAGTTCTTGCGAAAGATCGCTGAGGACATGACGTAATGTGGCGAGGAAAGCTAGGAATTGTAACTTGCAACCCTTGGCTTGTCTACCGCACCCTCGCGTCTCACACTGTATGTAATGCACATATACAACATATATATACATACGTATATATGCTTAAGGTGGTAGAGGTGCATGGTGAAGAACAAGCGTTCTCAAGAGAGCGTCCAAGTGCGTCCAGAAGAGCCCTGTTTCCCCATGAATAATTCATAAACTTATACACACGATGAGAGACGAATGTTCGTTCGCTCCGATGCCACACCAGTGTTATTTTAATTCTTCCTCGCGCCGGGCACATTTTCATATTCAAATGTTCGTGGAAAGACGCGTACTCGAATGTAGATTCGAGGCCTCGAATCTTCCTTCGTTTCGATGATCCAAGATTAAGTAAATACAGCTCTTGTACATACACTGACTATCCATCGTGAATTATAAATATTATTCAAGAGTCACCGATGATGATTGCGTTGGAGTGTGCGTTTGTTGGCGGTCGCGTCGAAAGAATTCACATCGTGTCTGGCTATCACATTTATTGCTGACGAGCGGAAATGAGCTCACGATATAAACTATTCGTAGGAAAACATTTAAACGAGAGACAAGAATGTATGGAACACGATTAAAAAAAAAAATCATTCATAGTTGAATTTCAGGCATATGTCGATTGATGCGTTCATCGATGAGACATATTGTCCAAGAATGAAGCCACTTTTTTTCCACATCCCAGCTCCTTAATCCTTTATTACAATTTATATTCATGAGCCCGCCTCTCAAAGGGACCAATCCCACTTTGAGCTCTTCCCAGAGCTCCGCTAACCCTGCACAGTCACTTTCTGCCGAATTTACACGAGGGCACAGGGAAACTGCGGAAAACCTGGCCGATGCAGTTGGCTATATTTTACGACGATTCAGTTCTATTATGGCCGAAATCTCGGAAAAACCGTCTCCCTCTCAGCAGTAAACGCGCAAGCCAATGCACGGCTAAGTAGTCATCCATCCTATAGTATTGACCCCGGTCTTTAACATCTAAGATCGCCGAAGCTACACGGCGCGTTCACTGATGTAGGCTGTCAACCTTGCAGATACTTTTCATATTTTTGCGGCTTTGTAGGGTTAGTCATAAAGAACTTACGTTCAATTATTTCAGACTTTTGCAATAAATTTGGATCCCACATTGATAATCCTAGGTAGTGCCTTCCATTAACGCTTCGTTGCATGCACAAAGTTTTCTATCGATAATTCATGGCATATCTCAAGAGGTTTCGGCAATTCAAACCATAAAAAGGATATATGCTTCCGTTTTCCGTCACCATTGTCCGGAAGCTTACTGTCGATACTTGAATATCCTGCACATCGGCGGCACGCGAATGCTGGTCAGTAGCTTGTCAGCAGTCGACAGCAGCATCAGTTATCGATTATCCAGTGACCAGGCACTTTGCGAAGCATGTCCCACAAATATGAATCATACGGACAACTTGCCCGATCTAACAGAATGTTATGGGACATACTGTGTGTTTGAATCATCGTTCTTTACGATGTTATTTGACGGTGTAGAAGCCAACAGTAACGTTCGTTGATTCATTAGTTCCATTCGTTATTTATTTTACGTGTTTGATAACACCGAATTCGGACGCCTCATTATTTTGCTAATATCTTCCGTTGTTTGGACAGGCCTCGGGGGTCTCGGAACTGGAGAGGCCGACGAAGGCGTCAAGAAACTTTTCGAGCTCCCCCCCACCCCTCCCCCCCCAGACACGAGATTTTGTATGTGTATTCAAGGCTTCACACTGTGATATACTGCCAGGCTGCTATTCCCTCCTCCATCTTCCAGCCATCCTCCGCACGACGACAGTTATATCGCTCTTCCTTTTCTCCTCTTGCTAGATATCTCGTTTTTACCACGCAAAAGCAACCCGAGAAGGAAAGAGAGAGAGAGAGAGAGAGAGAGAGAGAGAGCAACATGGCACAATATACGTTTTACTTCTCGCACGAAACAGTATATCTCTCGTTTCCTTTTGGTACGGTATCGAGAATTTCATCGTCTTGGTCCCAGCATCAGCATCAGCCTGTTCTGTTACACTCGCTCGTTCGACCCACGCGCTCGTGAGAATAGTCCTCCCCGCCTGTACGAAAGCTTTTTTTTGGATTGCTCCCACCGACCGCAATCGATTCGCCAGATGTCGTGTACGTCGCGCGACCAAGAATCGTGCAAGAGTAAAATTCATCGATACTGCAGAGGTGTTGGAATTGTAGTCGACAGTCATCGCGCGTGCAACAACGAGTTGCACCCACATATGACTATACACACGAGATAACGAGACGCTAAAAATCTTTGGGGAATTGTTTTTCTTCCGATGGGCGTTAGATATGGCCGAACCGATTACCGATATCATGGAAAGAGAAGAAGTGGCAATGTCGATTTGGTAAAAGAGAATCGGCGGTGTTGAATGGGAATGCATCATCAAACAGTTCCTGATAGGAAAGCGCTATATTAGAATTACCTAATTTTCGGCCAATATGTGTAACTTGAGCAGCTCTCGCAATGGCATCTCTGGGCTTACAGAGGTTTTTAGGATAGCCGATACTGTTCTCTAGTTCTCAAGGTACAATACTCAAAATCCAAAAAGTCAGAAAGAGCTCCAAAATGTCCAAAAGTTTTCGAAATCACGATGATAGGAACTATACAATGACAAGAAGTGTGCGTAAAATTTCTATGGGCTTACGTAAAAAATTGGTATTCGAGAGATTCTGGATCCGCTATTTTGGATCGTATCAATTTTGATCTTTTGGCCCCAAATTCGTACTAATTGACTTCAAATATAAGTCTTGAGACTCCTCCAGGAAATCGGGCTTGTGGAAAAATTGCGCGTTCTTCAAAAAGGAAAGATTATGTGAAGGAAGGAAGGGCATTATATGCGTGGCTAATGGCGTCAGTACAAAAATCTTCCTTGCGCCACACAAGACTTCGGGTCGTCTTTTCGTATTATTATTTTTTTTTTTAACTTTTCTCCTCGTGTTCTCAGCTTGCACAACCGCTTGGCAAGGCGTGAGGTGGAAAGGATCGATTAAATATATTCCCGCCGCCGGGGAAACACGAGACGCGAATAAACTGTTACGCGATACTGCGCGGGGCCTTGGGTCGTTCGCAGCGAGAAATGAGTTTTTTTTTTCTCTACCATTTTTTTTTTCCTCTTCATCTTCCTCAGCTCTCCTGCTTCGCTTTCGCTTCATAGCTGGGCACTATAAGACTTTTCGCAGCATCCCCATCTTCATCCCTCGCGGCTTGTTTTCCGTCCTTTGGTTCACGCGTCGTTCGTCGCTACTTCTCTCTGTCCTTCATCTTTCGAATTCGTCCCCAAACCCCGAATAAAATCAACCACCCTATGTGCCCGGACAAGAAAAACTCGTACGCAGGCGTTACATGCACGCGGGTGTCGCTCGCCCGAGAAACGGAAATTTGAGATCCGTGCGCTCGTATTCCCCATCGGGGGATTCTTCAATTTACGGTAGAACGCCCGCGAAGAACTTAAAAAAAAAAAAAACGATGAAAACGACCATCCCATATTTCCTATTTTTTTTTTTTTGTTCTTTTCGTTTGACGAGACTCGAGAAAATTACGAAAGTTTTCAAGCATAGTGAAAATTAATTTTTTTTTCTTGTTTTATTTTTGTTCTTCTCGCGTTCTCTCGTACAGAAATTTAATCGGTAACGCGTTCACTTAACGCAGTCCCCGATTTCGCAGTTGCTCCTTGTCGAGTTATTATACCTCGCCTCGGACAGGTGCGACGAGGAAGATTGAAGTTTATTGTGTGGAAAAGTGAAAATTATGAAATTCACGAATGAATTTTTAAAAATCTCAAGAAACTTATAGGAGGTAATAATTTTTCATGGCTGAACATCGTGAATCCGTATGGTAATGAAAGAGAACCGAGGAGAGTAATATAGTCGTGGATGATAAGAGTTAAAATACATGCAGTTATGGTAAAAATTTGATCCGTAATTTGAAGCTCGATTACCATTCAAATCTACACAGAATGATGCTGCAGAAATCCAAAGTAAGCAAGCTCGGGCTAATGAGAATGCCTCGGATTGTAAGAAATTCGAGTATTCCACATTGGCACTTGGTCCAAATTTGTACCAGATGCTTTATACTTGTAGTATGAGTTTTAATATTCTTTTCGTCAACGCTTAAAATGTACATGCTCGTTTATCCAAAATGTGGATGACATTCCAGAACCCCTGCTGCAATTTAACTGTCTTTGGAAATCGGATACCAATTCTTAAAAATTGAATTCAAACTGAAGTTTGGACTTGAGACTTGGCGAATTGCCGCTGAGCCCTGAAATTTAAGACTTTCAATATTTCAAGATGAAGCCTTCATAGTCAACAGAGTGTCTCCTGTACATCGCGTCCATCAATTTGTTGACAATTCATCCTACTTTTATGGTTTGTCTGCATCTCGTGAGGGTAGATCCGTCAGTTCTATAGTGATTTTTACCACAATTTCATAGATGATCATTGTTTCCTGGTCTTCGATTCCAATACAAGCCTCTCGCGAACGACAGTGCCTATATGGGATTCAGATCCAGTGAGTTCTACGCTAGGGAACCCATGTTCCACGTAACGCCACACGCTGAGTGAGTTACGACGTCCGACTTCATCAGCGGTTCTCAACATATTCACGATTGTACTTCATATCTATATCGACTTGGTGCAAGTCTTAGGTCCGTGTTCAGAGTCGTTTTTACAGAGTTTAACTCAAGTAAGACCTCAGTGAAGACTGACTCGAGGCTCTTTTTTGTTGTGGGACGAGCCCTTAACTCCTAGAAACTTTGCGTCCTGTAATTGACTCGCGAGTCTTAACTTAGGGGTTACAATGCAGTTCAAACTTGAGGATAAATCCAAAGTGGTGATTTATTTCGTGATTAGATCCAATCTTGATGAGTATACAATGTTTTTTTAAAATTCACGCATCGTAATTGAAGTTGAGCACGAATCTCTAAATTAAATTGAGTCGTGACTTTGGTTGTAAGACAAAATTGAATCTTAAATTCAGTAGATTTAGGCTCATGGAAGATGTTATCGGTAGCAATTGACTTCCGTTCAAACATGAGTTCGATGAAAAGTCTTAATTGAGGTCTGCAATAAAGTTCGTACTGAAAAAGTATATCTGTAAGTTCAGGCTTGAACTAATGGGTCAGTTAAAAGTTCTATAAAAATTTACAAACGAAATAAACATCAAGCTTTGATTGTTTTTTATTAAAACTCAAATCGAAATTTAGGGTATGAAATTGAATTGACGCTCAGATTTAAACTAAATGTCTTTTGGCGACTCTCGAACTGCGGGGCTTGCGAGTCGAAATATATTTTTTTGCTTTATCAGCTCGAGAGCACTCTTATCGTGAACTTGTATTTCTCAGTTGATTTTTTTTTATCATCCTCTCGGTCTCGTGTCTCTTTTAGGTCTGTCCGGTGACAATATGTGCGAATTGAATTGGCGAATCGTGCGACATCGCCTAAGCACTTATCCGTACGACAGACAAATACGCAGACGACTCGAGAGAGAGCTGTGCACTCGCCAAACGGCTGGCGATTTAATGGTGTGGAATTTTACGGCCTGCTTGCCAAGTTCCCTTTAGCAATATCATGAGTTTTTCTTTCTCACCGCTTCTTTCTCCCTCTCTCTCTCTCTCTTTCTCTCTCTCTCTCTCCCTCTCTCTTTCTGTTTTGTACCCCCATGGCGATATACGGGACGAGTTTCGGGTTTTGTTAAGGATTTCATGTTTTTTTATATTCACTTCTCGTGCTCCTTGCAAAGGGACTCAAAGCGTTTCACGACGGAATGCAAATGCCTTTTGGGTTGGGATAATAAATTTGTTCTCTTGATTCCATGGCCACGTACATCACCTACACACTCTTTAGTTTTATATATGTGTATATGGGCACTGGATTGATTACTCATGGTGCGTCTTCATTTTGTGAATGTGCGTTGGTCCTAGAGCAATTCATTTGAGACCCGATGTAAAGTATCTATGGATTCTTTGCGGGCATCTCATTTCATATTCATCATCATCATCATCTTCTTCTTCTTCTTCTTTTCTTTCTCTTCTTCTTTGTTTCTTTCTCATTCTGCTTTTTCAATTGTTCAATGGAACAAGGGAGAATATCCTCCCTTGCTGGACCCCAATGTAAATTGAGGTTTGAATATCAATATGACACTTCAATGATTGACTGATAGATTCACCAAAAATTCAAATTTAAATTCACTTCAACCGTAATTTTCCTTTTCACGGCTTCCCCCAGAATCTTTGGCAAAAAAAAAGTGAACTGAAGGGGCCTAAAAGTACACTTTGAGGTTGATAGAGGTAATGAGGGAATTTTTTTTTCGCAGATAGTAGGGATGTCTTGTCAATGTGACAATGAATGCGTTATCGTTGATCCAACTTCAATTCTTGGTGTATGGCGGTTTTTAGGGTTGAGGTTTATAGTTTTGAGATTAAAGAGTGAAAAAAAAGACACACACAATACCCGAAATATTATGGCTATTGTTTATTCATCAGTGATGTGATGTTATCAATATCATTTTCTTCAACGAAAACTTCGCAACGCAAGATATTTCATTGGCACATGATTCAGGAATGAAACAACTTCATTGAAATTTCCACTAATGGGCTAATTAGAGTATATAGAACATTATATGCACTTATTCTTCTTCTCTTTTTCTTCTTCGCAGACTTTATTCTCATTTATTCATCTTTCTAAAGCTTTTTTATCTCTCTCACGTCTTTAGTTTGCCATAATATATACACTAGGACCTCGATTTAACGGTCTTTGATTTAAGCTGCAGTCCCCACCATGTCACAATTATCGATCCGTTTTTCGCGTGGTGGGAGATAGTGGGGGAAGCTTGAGCTCTTCGCGGTCAGGCCCGTAGCACGGAGTGCCGATGCGCAGATACAGCATGGGCGGGCATACGCAACCTCGATTTAACAAGATGCGATGCGAAGTAGGTCCCGCCACTGACCGTTAAATCGAGGTCCCAGTGTAAATTAAGATTCGAATCTCGAAATCAAACTCCAGCAACGACTCGTATTCATAGTACCTCACGGGTTGAGCGCGCGCGTTGTTGGTAAGCTCGGACCAGGTAGGCGATACTAAGGGAGAACGAACGAGTCGTAGTAGCGACCGGTTAATCGTTACCGCGAATCGTCGTGACACAACAGCGAGGACAGAGAATGAGAAAAATAAGGAACGCGATAGAAAGTTTGCGGTGGACTCGAGCTTGGTGTTCGTTGTTGTATGGATGCATCGATATATGCACCACCTATCTCTATCTCTCTCTCTCTCTCTCTCTCTCTCTCTCTCTCTCTCTCTTTCACGCGTACTGTGTTGATCACGTTGACTCCTAAACTAACCAGTGACGCACACTTTTGCATACATCCGCTATATACAGCGAACGTACGACATATTTCGCTTTTACCACCCGCTGTCAGGATCGCGCCCCTCAAACCAACTATCCATATCTCTTAAGTATGCTCCAACGCAGTTTATGTATATTCATAAATGTTTTTTTTCTTCATTTTTTTCTTCGGTCCCAAGTAAATATCGTTCGAGGAACTCTGTCTCGAGTCTCGATGTCTCGGCAGTTATTCGTATATCATTTGGATTTGATTTTTTTCCCCTTTTATAAATATATATATATATTTTTTAAATTCATTCGTTCGAGGCCATAATCGTTAATCATATAAGCCCGAGAGATGGCATTGCTGGTTGAAAGACGATCTGGCTGGATTAAGTCCATGGGCACTCCTCTGCGTGTTACTTTCGTGGGCGCTCGCAGTCCATCAGTTCCTCGTATAATTTCCGTAGCCGTTATCGCGGTCGACTCACGGATTTAATGAAATATCGAGGATCTATAAAGATTACGATACGTGGATGCACGCGTGCAAGACTCTCACGCGAGCGATTGGAGAAGTTTTTTTTTTTAATAATTTTATCTCAGAAGCAGTAACGGGCATGTCGTGAGATCGGGAGTGACGCGGTGATTTATAAATATATCTTCTGACAGTATTTGAGATATGGGAGCTTTTATACTGTGTTGGATTGGATAAAATGGATTTTTAATTTTTTCAAGCCCTAAGCTTTTTAAGGACGTTTTAATAACGGTTCAGTTGTAAAATTTCTAGATACATTAACGAGCATGTAGAACAGAAAATTCATTTACAAACATTTAATGTATACATTGTATTGTACATATCGACCATCATCGGCGATCATCGGGGATCGCCGAACCCGTGAGCCAATCGCAGTGATGGAAAAGCGGCTACGGGGAGTGGTCTCGCGTACTTAGGCGAAGGCTCGCATGTACTACGTGACATACGAGTTGCGAAATTTTTAGGTGATTTCTCGTAAACGGCACAGTAGATCGGGATAAATTTCATACGGCAATTTTTTGCCACGGTATTGCAGTGCCTAAGCTAATTTTACCACGATAGGTTTTGTATATTTTCGGAGAAAGTACAATAATTCGCGATTTTGAGGTGGTCGGAGCACGTGATGGATCGCCATAATCTTTGGATTCGGGACTTTGGTTGCTGATTCAACATTGATATATGCTGTGCGTTACGGCAACTTAAACTCTAGAATACGCGTATTTCGAGATGAGATGATAGTGATTAATACTTTAGAATAGAATTATCACAAAGAGAAGGTAGATCAAAGACTAAATTTGAGCGAACAATCGAATTAAATACAAACTTCTGAGAACGTCTCCCCGTGACCACAATATGCTCGCATAATTGAAAGGTCACGCGGTGCTCGTCGCTATGCTTCTATCAATTACGCCAGTTTACAGTTCAATATAAAGAAATGAGCTTCAGAAAAATTGCCTCTAAAGTAATCCGGGATTTTATTATTTTCCAGCAGACACAGCGCTATCGACAGTCACCACTCTATACAAAATCCATCAATAAATTACTTAACTTCATCCTCGTGTATCTAAGCTTCCATCTGCAGACAGTTTTTAAAAACTCATAGCAGAAGCTCTGCACTGTAATTTGAATCGCGTATAAGAAGATATTTTTTGCAATGATTTTTTTTTGCCATACATCGTTCATGTTTGGAGACTAGGGATCCTCTTTGTGTTGCAGAAGATGTAAAATTTAGTTTTATCTCCATTCCATATCACCGCACATTCTTAAGATGAATGCACCTTCTGTATGAGATTATTCTAGTGCATATTGGACTTTACATCAAGTGCTGGAGATATCTCTAAGGTGCAGACTTAACGTTAAATGTTTCCTCCTTTGCCAGGCGTTGGAACCATAATGGTATATCCTCCAGGTTCCTCTCAAGCTGGAGCGAGAGAGAGAGAGAGAGAGAGAGAGAGAGAGAGAGAGAGAGAGAGAGAGAGAGAGAGAGAGAGAGAGAAATGTAGTAGCATCCGAGATGCGACATTCCAACCGCAAAGATGGGGAATGGGTGTCGCGACAACGATGATGAGGACGTTTTGTATAGTATCACAGAAGGACGCTCGTTGTAGAAAAAAAAAAAAAAATATATAAAAATCCCCTCTCAAGAGCAAGTACACTTTACGATATTACGATATGCTTTATCATCATTGCGGCACATAGATTATGAGTGAAAGTGCTGAATAGGGCAAGTGGAGATGATACAGGGAAAACCGATAACCGTATGACTCCTCACGCGAAGCACATATCCAATATTTTGAAACAACTTTCCGTCAGCCACAAGCACAATGTGAGCTCTTCTTTTGTCTTTAATGATGATATGGATGCATCGAACGAAATTTCCGTTCTACGACCAAAGAAGAAAAAAAAAAATTAAAAACATGTTCCGGATTTTATATGTTCAAAATGTAGAGAAATTACACGTAGCAAACATTTCTGGACGCGTGTGTGTGTGTGTCCGTGGTGTATGTGTGTTGTGTGTGTAACCACTATGAAGAATTGAATCGTCTGTTACTCGACAATCGATTGTGCTACAGCACTGAACTTTCGCAGTCAAGTAAAGCATGATAACTCCTTTATTTACTATAAATTTGATAGAAATTCATACAGTGACTCAGATCTTGTCATTTTCAATTTTTCAAAAAATGATCGCACTCGTTCTAAGTCCCGAAAATTTTTCGATACCGTGCTAATTTTTTATATTTAAATAAATTATAAATAGATAATATTAATAGAGACAAAAAAGCTTTATGGAATTTCGAAAATTACGAGGAAGCAATCTGAAAGTTTCAATTTGCAACTTTTGTGTACGTAGAGAAAGGTCATTTGGAAATAGATCTTCTAACTGTGGATCTCTTTGTAGAGCCCTCTGCCCACTTGGCGCATACCTAGCCTATGAAGTTACCAACTGGACAATGATTATGCGTGAAATGAAATAAGCTTTCAAATAAACGTATTGGCCTAACATATCAGTGGTAGTTGTAGCAAAACGCTTGAGACGATGTTCCAAGGGTTGACTCGATCTTGAGTGGATAGTACGATACATGCTGGAATAGTTGGACGGGGTGTCGCGCCAAAAGGCGTTGATCGACCTGAACATTTTAGCTGATTAAGGCCCGGTTTCACAATTGTGGTTTAAGCCTGTTTAAATTTTTTTTTACTTAGTTTTAGCATAGGTTAACCAGAGTTTAAACTGTTAAACGACGATTGTGGAACCGGTTACCTCGATTGTCAAACGAATCCCAGCAGTGCTAGTACTGGGTATAGCACCCCAACAGCGTGAGGTAGTTGTGCTTCGTTCTATCCGCGTCATAGGTCAACGCGCCAAGACACCAAATACATGCGTGTGTGGATGTGTGTGTGTGTGTGTGTGTGTGTGTGTGTGGTGAAAACGGTGAGGACGACGACGACAAAATTCCGTATACCAATGTGAAAACTCTCGACTCGCTCTGGTACTTGTGTACGTTCGTAACTACAAGAGGGAGATTGGGTTACCAGGGTTGATCCCTTCGCGGGTCGCAAGCACTTGCGGTTCTTCGTTCACACCTTCGCTTCGAACCTACCTTCCGCCCTCGCTTTCTCTCTTTCTCTCTCTCTCTCTCTCTCTCTCTCTCTTTCTACGACCTCTTCCATATCGTGAGCTCCTCATTCTCGGGTGACAAAGATGCACAACTACACACTCTGATGAGTACATACAGCTATATTTTATCCTAATAAAAGATATCCAGAATCAAACGACGATTTGGTACATTCATATACTCAGTCTTAACACCCGGAATACTAGGACCTGACTCGGAATACGTCAGGGCAACCTCGAGTACTCGAGTTTCGACGTGAGATTGTAGAGAAGGGCTAATTAAAGTTAAAACTAGTTTTTAAGAATCATTCCGATAGTCAACCAAAAACCTCATTTATTAGTAGCTGGATTTTGGCTATGACGCAAGAGAAGTTGGGTTGACTGAGTCAAAGAGGGTTGCGATGGGACATTGGCATATGATTTCTGACGCTGGACTCTTCTAGCGGAAATGCATCCGAAGTGTGCTTGAAGCTTAAAAGTTTCACTCATCATACGTATCCGGTATATTTATTTCAGTTGGTATATCTAGTTGAGAAGTTCATCTATTTTATTATTTGCCCATCGCAATCGCTATTAAAATTGTGTTGTTATGGGGAAGTGTTGCTTCATTTTCATGAAGAAAAATCTCCCGATTTTATAGTGAAATTGAGAGTAGATATGTACGTCAAGAAAGAGCGATGAAAACCTGAGGCTACGAGGCCGACGAGACGAACCCTTTCTAATTCCAACTTCCTTCAGGACTTCGTGACTCAACGTGTCGACATTCATACACGCCAAGCAAGGGGACGAGTCCTCTTCGCTGGATACATGGTGCCTCATATACAAGAGAGGCGGCCAGAAAAATGATGAGTCTTTAGTTGTTACGATGAACATAGTATCTTATTGTGGCTTTTAGATTGTCACGTTAATGGTTAATATATTTGGTTATTAACATATCCAAACATATATCGAACCCTTCCATTAATTGAAAATTTTCCTTCAAATGTTTATCGACCTTTCCGTTAAATTCGGCTACATTTCTTTAATTTCTGCACGCTTCAAAACGAAGAAATTTACGACTCTTTTGAAGAAACAAAAAAAAAACTGCTTTTTTGTTCCTGCACACCCTGTATTGAGAGTATTCTTAACGGGAAAAAAAAAAAAATAAAAACGTGCCGCTACAGTAATAGAGATATTTTTCCCCTTGCTCTCTGATGCACGCTTCCTCGTGTGGACGAGCTCGCCTCGGAGACACATCACTGATAGGAGAAACAAGCTTTGCATGAAACACAGAGGAAATTCTTTTCCGAGAATGAGAAGGATTCTTCTGTAAATAGAAGTGAAAGAGAAGGGTGCATGCTACCCCTTGGCAAATACAGTATATACGCGATCTTTCATTACTGTTTCTTCATACGCATTCTACAAATGTGTCGAGGAACTCGCTACTAATGAAAATCACCATTCAATTGACGAGTGGACTCACAAAATAATTCATCAATTTTCCGGAAAAGTACAAAGTGTACTGGGGTAACGGGATATAGGATTGGGGAGAAGGAAACGTCTGAATATTTATATACTCTGCGATTCAGATGCAATTAACTAACAATAAGACCCAACGTTCCAGTTCTAAGAGTGCCGGCACATTCACAGCTCTATCTCAAACTTTATTACCCAATAATACCTCGACCATAATGATGCTTTCGTTAACATCTCTACCCAATTACAAGTTTACCAGATAACAACTTTTCAGTGCGGCTGATGGTAAGTTACAGGGAAATTACTCTGTGTATTATTTAGATAATCGGCCGGTAACTTACCCTCAGCCACATCAGCGAGTTGTCATCCGGTAGATTTTTAATTGGGTAGAGATGTTATCGGGTGAAGATGTTATTGAGAAGGGGTGTTATTGGGTAGAGATGGTATTGGATATAAATGTTATTGTGAAAGGGTAAAAACGTTATTGTGAAAGGGTGTTATTGGGTAGAGATATTTTTGATTAGAGATGTTATTGGGTGGAGATGTAATTGGGTCCAGATGTAATTGGGTGAAGATGTTATTGAGTAGCGATGTTCGGTGTGATTTAGTAGGATTGTTCGTAGTACTTAAATTCTGGCTGAGATTTATTGGGTAGTGAATTTTCAGGTAGAGCTGTAAGTATGTTGGAGTGACTGTATTGACGCATCCCACCGACGCAATACTAAATTACGGCTGCCATTGTCCATCGTTTTAACACTTGATACAGTAAGAGTTTGACGATAAATATTTACAAAATGTATGAACTTTGGCATCGTGGATCGGATGTCATACACATGCTTCTACGTTCCTCGTAATTTTTCACAGGAATTAAAACTATGAATAAAGTGAAAATGAGCGGGGGACTTATAGGGTTTGGAGTTTAGACATGAGTTACGAGAGACCTCTCCACTCGAAGCCATCTGGTGGATTTTTCACGCACTGCAGAAGATAAGAAGTTTCCTAAATCTTGAATAAACGAGGACTAAAGGTTCTGGAAAATCCAACCTTTATATCCTAATGTATGGAAGCTGTGGGAGAACTATCGCGCATAAAATATCAGCCAATCTATAAGCAAATCTCCTCATTTCTCCCTTCGTACCGTACAGCCTGGCTCGTGCAAACCCAGAACATCCTCATATAGTCTTCGGAACCATACACACATCTATATAACTGTTTTTTTTTCTTCCCTGGATCGACGTCCACGATGCACGGGCCATAAAGCAACGTCGCCGAGACGGTAGATCAAGCCCACAAGTGCTTGCTGATGCTACATACTACTACCGTTAGAAAGTTTACCAGGACCACCGATCTTGGGGGGGGGGGGGAACTCTTTTGCTCTATATGCCGATATGGTTCTTCCGGCTCGTGAAAAAGAACGCGACCATGGGCAAAGTGAAATGGCGCGTGCCCAGAGGATTTCATGCCGCGTTAGTCACGGTTCTTCTGCTTAGTCTCGTCCTCACCAGTCCGACTCCATCTTTCCATTCGGTCTTTTTTTTTTTTTTAATTTCTCCTTCTTTCTTCCGCATCCTATATTCGGTGACGAAGACTTTGATCTTTTCGCGCAGGTATTCGTTTCTACGAGCTTTTTTTTCGTATTTTTTTTATCAACCCATTTTTTTGTTCGCTGCGAACTGTTGTTCCCTTACGTGGCTATCTTATGGAGAGTTCTGCTCCAACTTCGGATACGACAAAAGGGATGAGTTGGAAAACTCTACTCAGGCAACTAGAGTCCTTTTATCGGACGGCAAAGTAGAAACTCGAACGAGATTATTTGTGATTTTATTACACGAAATACTTGCCGTAAAGTCTCAATCAGAAAGCGATGGTGATTATCTTTATTTTTTGCTCATCATACTCACCTGAAACATGACAAAAAGTTATTCAATTAGAGGATAAAGTTTTCATATATTTTTTAAATATAGAATACACACGAATCGTATTTTGCGCACTATTATTATATACATATTAGCTTTTGCCCGTGACTTCGTCTGCATAGAATTAGTACTTCGAGTTGCCTACTTTTTTTTCTCCGAGCTTTCATCAATCTCCATACTGTTTAAATAATTATGATAAACTGATGAGCGGTTTTGACGTGAAAAGGTAATGTCTGCATATAAAAATGTAGGTAAATAGGTCAATGAGTGAGATGTAATCATTTATAACTGTAGGTAATAATTTAATTCAACACATTTTTGTAAACTATGTTTTTGGTTTTCCCGTCCTTTGCTAAAATATGAAGATTTTGTGAGCTCGAGACTCGTGAGCACGCCGCATACAGTTGCCCATGTGAAAAACAGTTTTTCCCCATCGGAAGAGCGACAGAGAGGACGGGAGAATTATTATTGAGAAATTGATTCCCCATACAAACTTCCATCCCCCCCTTTTCACCCCCTTAAGGGATGATTTCGATCCGATAAAATATATGTAAACTATCATTAAATATATACCGGATCGTTCAACAACTGGGACGCGTTCATTACCTGGGCCGGTTATCTTACTGTTTTCCAGCATCACGCGAACGCGATGCACTCGAGAGATCATACAACAAACAAACAAAAATGTCGAGTTTTCATTGTCGCTTACATTATTTTTTATTTTTTATTTTTATTTTTTCACGAAAACGATGCTCCCTCTACGAGGAAGAAAAATAAACAAATGATAATTGTTTTGTGTGTTTTTTGTTTTTTTTTTGTTTTCAAAGCAACGGAGAGTTGCTCATCTCTGGAGCTGATGAATCGGAAAGTTCGATGTGGTAATAACCCAAAGTGAACTTTTTTACACTCGCAGATATATAATTATAAAAAGTACTCGATTCCCCAACGTAATCTCGTGTCAAATTATAAATGCAACACTTCCGATAACGAGACTATACTTTAAGTTACCGTAAGATCCGAGGTGTGTGCATAACGCAATAATACAACGTACCGTTTTGTCTCGTGTACGAATAGTGATATAAGATTGAAGAGGAGGAAAACAAAAAAAAAAGGAGGGTGAAGAGAAAAAAAAAGAAAGAAAAATTCTCCGGGCGTGACCAGACGCCTGTTACGCATGCAACGACATTTATTATTATTTCACCGACGTTTTTCACGTACACAATGTGTGTGTGTGTGTGTGTGTGGGTGGGTGTGTGTGAGAGAGAGAGAGAGAGAGAGAGCGAGGGGGCGCCGCGACAGGCATATAAATTATATCGCGTCAATTTATCCTCGGTTACGAAGATATGCATCGGTCGTACATGTCTCCATATCTTCGACATGGGACCAGACATGTTTTTTTTTGTTTCGTTCAACCAGACCCTATGTATTATTGCGAAAACCAGTTTATTCGGTATAAACAAGATGGCCACCCGAAATTGACTTTTTTCCATGGCGGGAAAAAATTATTCACATATAATAATACTGTCTGTACTTATTTCTATACATAAAATTTATTATTTATAAATTATAGATGAAACAGAGCTGGGCAGTACTTCAAGTATACCCGGTACTTGCGATGTACCGGAAGTACGGTACTTGAAGTAAAAAGTATTTTAAAAGTATTTGTAGTATTGTACTTAAAATTTCAAGTACTTTCCTGTACTTCGAGTACTTTTTAAAGTAGCAAGTATCAAGTACTCTTGAATACGTCTTGCTAATAGTCGCATGTACAACGCTTTTGAATACATAATTGAGAAAACGTTTCTGCTCCATCTTTTGGTCATGATTGTAAGGAATGACCGTTCAAAGGCTCAAGCTACGGTGGTTACGGTGTCATTGCCAATGCATGGCACCGTTCTTAATAATCCGTGTATTACATTCTTTATTTTTTCTTTTTCAAACCTGAAGCTAAATAAATCTTAATTTCAATCGTCAATGCTGTTTTTTTAAATATTTATAAATCTTTGTTTAAATATTTATATTCCAATCTGCCTAACCTGAGTTAATTGCACATTGTGAAAATATGTTTTTATGCAAAAAGTACTCGAATCAAAATCAAATGAGTTCAAGGAGTACGTAAGAAATCAAATATGAGTACTAAAACGTACGAGATGTATACCTGAAAACTTGAAAAGGATTTAATACTTGACGTATTTCAAATATTTGATATCTCAAGCACTTTAAATATTCAGTGCTTCAAGTACTGAGTACTGGAAGTACTCAGTCAAGTACCAATAGAAGTACCAATAGTCAAGTACTGAGTACTACAATTACTGAGTATTTTAAGTACTTGGTACTTCAAGTATTTACGGTAGTTTGCACTTGAAGTACTTTCAGGTACTTTCCCGAGCTCTAAGATGAAACAATGAAAAATGTGTCCTAAAATAATTGTGGATAGATTTTTATAAGATGACAATTAAAATTATTATTATGTATGATAAATTTACGCAATTCATATTAATTTATAGTTCTATTTCTCGATCTTTTGCCTTCTTTTATAAAATGTCGATTCTCAGCAGCCATGTCAATCCGATAATTCATCGTGAAGCGCGCGAGTTGCAAACACCATTCCGTTGAGTGTTCAATCAACGCACCTAACCTGCAAAGCAACGCTTTGTACTTACGCCTTTGGTACCGTCTATAACGCTTATAACAACACTAAAGAATAAAGCTATTGAATAGTAATACACTAGGACCTCGATTTAATGGCCCTCGATTTAATAGACAGTCCCCACCATGTCGCATTTATCGATCGGTTTTTCGCATGGTGGGGGACGCTTAAAGTTTCCCCGATCAGGCCCGTAGCACGGAGTGCCGATGCGCAGATACAACATGGGCGGGGCATGCACATCCTCGATTTAACAAGGTGCGATGCGGAGCCGGTCCCGCCACTGGCCGTTAAATCGAGGTCCTAGTGTACGCAATTTCATTATAGTTCAGGGAAACTGCGGAAAATCTGGACGATACAGGTCTTCAGATACAGGACATTTTACTGAGTTTAAGCCGTTGGAATTCAGAAAAACTGTCTCGGCCCGCTCAGTAGTCGGTACGCAAGCCAGTACACGACTAATCGGTCACCCATCACACTTCTTGCCGCAGCCAATACTTCATGCGATGTATTGTTCTAAGACTATTCATATTATGATTATTTATATTTCTTCAACGGAAAATACGTTTCACCGATCGAGCGGTATTGGGCAAGGTGTTCGGCTGGCTTAACGCTTAAAGGGGGCTTGGAATTCTCGAGGATCGCTCCAGGATCTCACGAACCACAGGTGCGTGAGATTAGTGTCGAGCGGCTAAGTAAGGATTAGGATAGAAGCAGCAGCCAAATGCTATCGAAGATCGAAGAAATCGATTTGGAAGAAAGAGGAGATCGAACAGTAAACATATGCTCCTGTTAAGAAGTCGTATTCGGATCTCTCCTGGACGGAGACTTATTCGCGTTATCCAAGAGACATTTTATACAAAAAATAAAAAAAATTATATAATTTTTTAAGCATATCTCATCGTATGGAAGTTTTAGGTAGGAAAAATGAGAAAGAATCGTCGATTGGGATTACGACAAAATTTTATCGATGTAATGCACACTAAGTTTTCAAATTCCAACGGTATAGAAAACGGTCTTTGTTTTTCGGGAGTCGCGGACGTCACATACGAAAAGTTTCAAGACGAACGCCAGCGAATACTAAATTTTGAGTATATATCCTCTCCATTCCCATAAGATTGTCATGCACGTTCGCGTGACTATGTACTTGGAGATGCAGAAGACTGAGAAAACAAAAGACCTGGTACTATAGAGGCGTTGCGTAATTTGCATAAAAATATACAACGTCGAGACAGTAGAAAGAGTCGTCGTAGAGAGCTGTTTTTTTCTTTTCGAAATCTTATTCATACTTTACGCGTTTTTTTTAGCGATAAATGAAACAATTGGATGGCGAAGAAACCAATAATTACAGGTCACTGTACTTTGGTATTCATTGAAAAGATCGAGTACATCGTTCTTTTAGGGGAAATTTTTTTGTTCGGAATGGCTATATGATTATGGCGCAAGTGCTGAAGAACTATATTGAGCGCTTGAGAATTTGGTGTTTCCTTATTTGCCTTATGCATTTACAACTCTATACGAAACTACACGATCCAATGACATCTCTCCCCGAATTTAAGCATTCTGGACAAGCCTAAAAAATTATAAGTCTACAAATTCTAAATTACAAGTATAAATTACAAGTCATAAAACAATTAAACCAAACATGAGCAACAACAGCTCTACCCAATAATATCTATAGGCTTCAACTAACGGCTTTAACTAAAGGCTTTAATTAACATCTCAGCCCATTAAAATCTCTACCGAATAACATCTCTAGCCAATAATATCTACCTGATAAAATCTTTATCTTTAACATTATCACCACCGAATAACATCTCTATCCAATAACATCTTTAGCCAATAACATTTCTATACTATATAGCAACAAGTTTTACCTAACATCTTTATCCCACTATACAAGTCCACCAGATAACAACTCTCTGGCGTGGCTGATGTTAATTAACCGGCAGATTACCCGAACGACATGCAGAATAATTTGCCGGTAACATACCACCAGCCATGCCGGAGAGTTGTTATCTGGTAACTTGTAATTGGGTAGAGATGTTAGTTAAAGCCTCATTTTGGTAGAAATGTTATTGGATATTGGTTATATTATTGAGTAAAGATGTTATTGAGCATGAGAAATATCATCGGGTATGTGAATGTTAGACACGGCTTATATCGGGTAGAGTTTTTTTTCCCGGTAGAGTTGTAATTTGGTTGGCTCATTCGGAGAGCCCAAATTCTGGTGGAGATGCCATCGGATAGTAAAGTTTTGGGTAGAGTATAATATGTAAAAGTGCCAACACTGCTCAACCAATAGCCAGCCGGATCTAATATCAATGTCCATATTTATCCCCATCATTATACCATAATACTTAAAGTTTCCTTATACCCGTCAGTAGTTTTGAATGTAAAGTATCTATCGACACCTTTCATGATCAATGCCTCTTATGTCTCAACCGAAGCACGCGTATCCCCGATAAGCTCCGACGTGTGTGACGTGTAGAAACGAATGCAAGGGATTCTCTTCTATCGACAAATGTGCTTATGTTTATCTATAGGTGAATAATTTTTTTTTACCTCGAAGGTATTTGTTTCAAACGAAGAATATAACAAACGCGAGACCCCACCGCGTGTGTGGGAGATTTTTAACGAGCGTGCGCTGTTCGTATATATTCGGTCGTTTCTCGACACGGCGCGTGACGACGAGGACCTTATAGCCTCTCACGACCGGAACTTTTGCCTGCGGTCCAACTTGTTCAAGAGGGCCCTCCTCGTTAATATTATTTATGCGACGTTCCCGATCGCTGTTATTGTACTCACATAATTTACACGTCGTGTGGGACCATCTTATACATTATGTATATTTTATATATGAGTAGACGAATTCGGCGGCATGCATGCATAACTTAGATACCGGTGAATTCATCAAGTGCATACAAACGTTGCGATGCATTTGTAGCGCTGACATTAGGACACTTCAGACCAAATCCGTGGGAATAGTTGAGGTATTCATTCGAATGAAAAACTATTGTCAATGCAAATGATAAGATCATGTGAAAGGCGATGAGGAATTCCGATGGCATCGGGGGTATGGTAGGAAATATTCAAACTTGTAGAACATTCGGTGCAAGTGAATAAAACTCGCGAATTACTCGATTCGCAAACGATTTTCCAGATGTTTTTTTTTTTTTAATAGGACTCCAAATTAAACAGTTAAGACGTCGTAAAAGCATGAAATTAAGCTGTACATTAATTATATTATTACATCCATTTCTGTTTGAGACCTCTTGGATTTTAGCTGAAACATTACGTTTTTATATTCAATATTCAAATTTTTCGGCCATTAGGCTCTGGATAGAGGCCTCGCCTGTTCAAATTTCAAATCATCCTGTATCATAGTTTAGGAATGGCATTGTTCTAAAAATTGAGATACGATCTGTTTTACCGTCAGAGTCGATAAAACAGAGCTCTCGCATGCTCTCAAACAAAATAACTTGTTTTTCAGTCGTTTCCCAGTGACTTCGGATCCGCTGAGGCTTTTACTGTTTTTTCAAAGTTACGTTAGTGTTACTCCAGTATTTATTTGTTTGTAAAGTTTTCCCTGGTCCTTATTTATTTTGCGTTTCTTGCACGGTGGCTCATTTTTACGGGAATTCGTTTTCGCGGTTCGATTGCTGTGCAGCCTCTTACGCCTAGTAGTAATTTTAGATGCATACCGGGTCTTTTTTTTTTATAATTTAGGATTTTATTGGAACGTTCTTTTTCTCGTTATTTCGCAAATCGTATCTTCATCAAGATTGACAGTATAACAGTTTATAATGACGAAACTCGATATTTTTTTTTTTAATTTTTGCACAATTTTCAATGCTAGAATTATCTGGATAAATATAATTTTTTTTCGATTACCTGAACGTGATTTTCGCGTTAGCCAAAATTCTCGTTCGAAGGTGCGTCGGTGAATATCGATTCTTGTTAGCGAGTGTATACTACTCTATGTGGGCCGGTAAACGTACGCTCGGCAGAGCACAAATTGGTTTTATTTCGCATGCTAGAATTTCGCAATAGCCTCGGTGTGCGAGAGAGTTAAAGAGAAGGGACGAGAAAAATAGAAAAAAAATGTATATATATATTCAACGACATCGCAGTCCCCATGAATCGCCATAACAGCTGGATGAAAAATTCGTTAAAACGGCCATGCCTGACGGGCAATTGAAAATGGCCAATGCACGAAAGTGTCTCATCCACAAAATCAATCAGGCCGTAATCATTCACGAGTTTCTGTATTGCCCATCACTCATATAAATGGTATATGTTTTGCGACAGATAAATTTTTGGGGTTTCAATCGCCATAAAAATTCGATCGTATTCCATGCCGCATATTTTGGAAAAACATATGTATTTTTTCCAAAATAATTCATTTTCTCGAGGCCATATCCCGTTTGAACTTGAACGAAAAATGGATATCAAACTGCCTCTCGATGTCCCTATTTCGCTGTTTTCTCTGAACAAGAATGAATAATCTAGAAGTTAGTTTTGAAAATTTTTGAACACTGGCTTTAGATTTCGTACCAGCTATCTTGAAAACTACTAGAAACCGCAGTAGCCAGTCAAATTAGACAATATGATAATACGTGAAGGATTCTCAAAGGATTGAACCATACGGTATGGACTTGGGTTAATCGAAGCTGAAATTTGAAATGATAGGGGAAAAAATTTTGAATCTTTTACTCGCGTTATTGAATTTATGCATCGTATCATCCAGTTGTCCAGTTTCTGTGGGAATTAACGTATATGCAAAGGTATGCAAGTGGATAAAGACGAAAGGGACTATTGCAATGATGAAAATTCATATTATCTTTGATTTCGAAATCGAGAAAATGGTAGAATCAATTTCTGGTCCTCTGCCTCGATTTCGCATATATAGTAGTTGAGCATAGTGGCAGCTGAGGGATTAAATGACTGAGTGCAGGTGCATAGATCAAAGGTATGCGTAGGACTGGTAGCAGACAGTCTGTTGCTGTCAGAAGTCGCGATTCTGGGGTTGAATTACGGTCGAGTTACGTGCGAGGCACACGTGCATTCGTACCCCCAGTTCGCGAGCGAACTGTGCAGGTCTGTGCTGTTCCCGCAACACAGACAGTCTATACGCGAATGCATTAAACTCGTGCCTCAACTTGAATATTTCGAGATTGGACAAACTACACACAGTCGTCGTCATTCTATGTACATGGCCAGAGAGAATTGCGCCGTGAATGGCTTCCTACAGGGGTAAATGTATCGGTTTTAGTAGGTCCACCTGTCAATACCACATATAGGTATCGATTATCACCAATCATAGATGAGTGAAAAATGATTTACATATCGAAGTTAGATGTCATCTGAGTGACTTTAGATTTCTCTAGAATATTTCCTTATTACGAAAGGCCTTACAATTCGCCATTGCTCTTGCCGAAATGAAATTGGTTTTGCTTCGCGTTGGCTGGATTAATGACCGGCTGCCTGTGAATTAGTTACCCGAATAAACAGAGAATATGCCAATCACTGGTTTTTCTTTTGTCTTGTTAAGTCGGCCAATAATTGTACGTCGTTCGGACTTTTTCAAGGTATCGAAGAAACTTGGAATTCTAGCCGAAGTCACGGTCTATACCGTTGCGTGTTCCAAATCCGTAACTCAAACGCACGTAGGGGTCGTTTTCTCGCCCCTGACCGTGCTCTCCAGCCTATACGATCATGAACGAAAGACTATCGGATACAATATATTCTCGTTCTTTCACTTCCTCCTCCATGCAATAATAATGGTCCTCGTGATATTAATGTGTGCTCTATAATTTTTATGTCATTTTTGCGGTACGAATAACAAAGCACACAGAGTCGTTAACCTTTTCCACCAGCACTTATCGCATCGCGTCAGATACAAATTGCTTCCACCTCACTCTGACCTTTGAATGATTCTAGCAACCACTTTTACAGCTGTGACAAGTGATTCATGACATTTTTTTTTTAGCACTCGGCGGTGTATTGGAACTCGAAATCGATACTTATAAAACAATGGGACGGTAATACCCGCTGGTTCATACGGTGGCGTCCGTTTAGTTAGTAATTGCGTCCAGATGAAGGTATATATGCTGATAAATTGTGATCCTAATTTCGAATCATCGCTAGAATATTATTATTAAATAATGATCCAGGCTACGGCCTCCCTTCTTATGACTATTGCCATTAAATCGAATATGAATCATTTACTATTGATCAATGTTCATTGATTCATATTTTGGTGTGGATTTGTTTCATGTAATTGAACGGTTAGCATCTCAAAAACCCATGAAAATCGTCTGCAAACAGAAAATTGGGAAAGAAAAGTCATGCGTTTAACCTTTACAATCCCGGAAGCCACTATAGTGGCACGGGGGAGAGTCAGTATTTTCACCATTCAGCCCAATGACATTGATGAAAGACTGGGAAGGAATCAATCAATTTTCCCGTACGACAGCTGTCTCGTCGACTATGAAAAGTTTCGTGCGTTACCACCCATGTAATCTTTTGAATTGAATTTTTCGTCAAGCCTCCCATTATTTAAGCCAAGAGTCCCCTAATGTAATCCCAGAGTTGAGTATGCAGAGTTGGGTTTGCAGCCCGGACTAATTAGGTGACAATTGATCAAACCTCCCGTAGGTTGATAACTCCTTGGTCTCCCCTATACTAACGACGAGACGGACGCTTACGGAAAACACTAGGTTGAAAGACATGAAAGGCTTTTTTTTTTCATTTATTTGAATAAATTGGGAGAGCTTTCGTATCTCGCGTTAGTGTCCGGTCATCAATCATTGCGCACAAACATACTGATTCTGTGGGCTCATCCATATCTTGCTAAATGTATTCCCTACTAAATAATGAGTTGCTAGATTTTCCTCGACAGCAAATACGTTGAAATAACATGGACATTGCAGAATCGCGATAGAGGAAAAAAAAAAAACACGTCTGTACTTTCCCAGGGTTTGAAAATCTCGATGTAGTATGAATATCAAAGAGTAGATGGATCCAACTGCCTTTTACAAGGGGAGTGAGATTAAAGTGAGGGTTTATCCTAGAATCTCTGCGTTGCCACAGTCGACTTTATTGACGCCCGAGGCAACGATGGATCGCCAGTTTTTTTTTTCTTGTTTTTTTTTTCTATGGCACCTCGAGTGGTCGCAGAAAAATCGCCTCTTCTGCTCTCTCTCTCTCTTGGCAAACTCAAATGAAATGCGAAAGTAATTTTCCGACGTGCTCCATTTCTGTATACGCGTTCCCTGGATTTTCCAATCTCAAATGTTTTTACACAGCTATATGAATGGTCAGTGGAAAGGATCTTTTTCTTTATATCTTCGGTTCTTCATGCTAAGAACCAAGGGTCCGTTTGATATGTGCCTGAGAGATTCGAGATAGAAGGCGACGAAAAAGCGTTGGGACTATGTTTTTCTTCTTTCGACCGCGACCAAAGAGTGTCTAAATATCGAAGATGAATTTCTAAAATTCAATTTCAGTTAATCTTTCTCTCTCTCTCTTTCTCTATTCGATTTATAGCTTCAAGCCTTCTATTTCTAGCATCTTGTTTCGGCCTCTCATATTTTTCAATTGATCCTCGTAGCACTGCATATATCTCATTATTATCATTAATTACAATAGCGTCTTGTTAAATTTAGACAGGGACACTCTTTCAGCACTCCAGTATTTAATTAGTTCTTGAAGTCACTATGCTCTGGATGCTGTATGCTCTGTTTTGTATGCATGCTTTTTCTTGTTCTGTATTTGCTCTATTTATACCTAACGAGTTATCGTCCTATATAGTTTAATCAGTAGAAGTTCTATTCTATTATCTCCTTACTTTCTCACAGAGGAAGCTTCGCGATGGAGACAATTTTTTTTCCAGTTTTCAATGACAATGTGTTCAAAATATTCTATAACGTTGAAAAATCACATCTAAACAAAAATGCCCGTACGCACGTACGTGTTGTGTGTGTGTGTGTGCGTGTGCACAAATGCGGGCGCGCGCGCGCGCGTTTGTATATCTGCTGGCTCTGGAATAGTTAAATCTCTGTATATCTCGAGAACGACTTGACTAATCCTGCTGAAGCTTCACACACTCACACTTCGTGCATAAAACCTCCATCGATTGCTGCAATTTTATGAGATTTTAAAATTTTCGCAGAATGTCTTTAATCGCTCTAACTTTCGTAAATTTTAAGTTGGGCAAATTTTTTTTTTCCCATGAATAGAGTATCATCAAAGGACGGTTGGTATCAAATTTAGCGAAAATCGATTGAAAGGTTCATACTTTATGAAATTTTGGATTAAAAAAGAATATTTCTCACAGCTCGAATTACCCCAAATTTTGAGATTTAATTTTTTTTGCATGAATAACGTATCATTAAAGAAAGTTTGGTATTATCGAATTTCGCGTGGATCGGTCCAAGGTTAATGGAATTTTGAATTTTCCAAAAAAATGTTTCGTGACAGCTCTAATTATCCTAAATTGGAAGTATACTTGTGAAACATTCAATATCTCGAAAAGTTTCAGTAACTTGAATCTCAAAAGAATGAAACTGCATGTGGCAGAATGGAGAGAAAAAGTTGTAAGTTAAAACTTGCAAATTGCTACCTCCAAATTTCATAGAATGCTCAAAGGTTCCTCGATGAGGAAGCCAAAATTTACAGAGGTATGTTCCTCGTAAAAGGAGCGTCAAAAGCGTTATTCGCAATTTTGAGAAAGCAATTTACAAGATATGGTTTGTAAATGGCAAAACGAGAACGCAATCAGACCATATCGTCGAAAAAGATCTCCATTTTTTTTAAACTCGAACATGCTGAGTCATGGATCTTTCACAGACAGTATAATGAGGAGGCACAAAATGCCGCCATTTTGTTGGTGAACGCAATATATATTTCTAAGCGAATTCGCTATTTGGACTTGTGGCTTGACCCGTGTCAGGATCATCATTGGTACGGATATGAAGCTATTCCGAATCGGGAACTGTCGGGTGACAGCCGGAGGGCGTTACATTCGACAAGCTGAGGCCTCGGCCATGTTCTCGTGTCCCACACTGCTGCTGTTCCCTGCCGGCAAACAGCAATTTAGTGCTGTCGACGTCTCGATAGTCGATACTTGAGTGCACAGTATGAAGAGGATAAAACATCAGCAAAGCGAGATAGAGAAAGAGAGAGGGAGAGAGAGAGAGAGAGAGAGAGATAAATGGTCCAAGGCGACTAGAAAGAGCGAGAGATTCCCCTTTGACCGGGTACAAACGCTAATGCACAAGGCCAGCCCTTTATTTCCGGCTGTCACACTGTTCCGTAATACCTAACCGTGTGTTACGAACCTCATCAGACTATAAATTGTGCGACTGTCGGGTTCGATGTGCCACATTGTTGAACGTTCGATCGATCGAGAATACTCGACTCGCGACTATCATCAAAAGCCCACCCATCGTTGACACGCAGGGAGATGCAGCATTTACTGAAGGAGGAAATATATAACATACGTATATATTATATATAAGGTTGGAAGTGATGAAGGTTCCATTTCTCTTGAACCATCAAGCCCGCCTCTGCTTCATTCGTTTCTCTCCATATCTTCTCTCTCTCTCTCTCTCTCTCTCTCTCTCTCTCTCTCTCTCTCTCTCTCTCTCTCTCTCTCACTATCTTTCTCTGCTTGCCCGCCCGTGTGGAGGATTTAATTACGAATTAATTGTAACGCATTGCCTCGGGTTACTTGATGGATTAAATCCATCTCATCTCTTTCGTCCATTCCAAGCGGATACTGGAGCCTTGTGACCGATGAATTTGACCCTTTGAAGACCAATTATTTATTTTGCGTTGAAATATAAATATATATTTGTGGAATTGGGTCGAGTTAATAACGGTATGAGGCCGATGAAGGCCGTCGATGAAAATGATAAATCAACGAAACGAAATTTAACTCGGCTCATTGGTAACGAAAGTTTAGGTTACGTACCTTAAAAAAAAAAGGGTGCAAATTTGAAGATTACTTCCTCATTATTTTATCTCGCTCGGAGAGCTCCTTCTACGAACGGAGTCAGGCTTTCGATTTTTTGTCTTCCTCGTATGTATAGGAAGCTTTGCAAGCAATGTAAAATAATGAGGAAGCAATGTGGAAAATTTGACAGCTTCAAATTTGCGTGAATCAGGGTGCGCACATAAATTTTTCGGAAATTTGAAAATTTTGCTATATCTGAATCACTCATGGGTTTCTCGACAAATTCGATGCCAAAAATCCTCGTGTTCTGTACGATTGACGTAAAAAGTTTTTACATGATAGCCTAAAATTCGCCCAAGCTAGAGCGCGTATAGGTACTTACGTTTTTAGAACATTTTGAAGATTCGTTAAATCTGTGAGCAATGTAAACGACGATTGGAGGAAACAATGGGTTGAGTTGTTCAAGCTAGGTTTCCTATTAGGTTAAGGATGCAAAAGTGAGATTTGTTCAAACTTTGAGCGCTTCACAATGGAATAAAAATCTGAAAAAAATCAATCATTTGGAAGATTTTACATATACTTTGTTTTTGAACAATAATAATGTTAAAAAGTTATTAACGAATTGACTAAAAAAATTCAGATTTTTTAAATCTTTTTGGGTCAAACGAATTCGTTGATTGCTGTGAATACGTGCGATTTTATTAAGATTTGTACCTTTTTTATTCACATTCTTGTTCTCGAAATTTTTTAAGGCTGTATGTACATACGAAACTATTCAATCAATGTCCCGAAAACGTCTTCAGTGCAATATATGTAACTGTTTTAAGAAAACACATTGAAAGTTCAAGACTATTCTTGCACTTTTCAAAATTAAAAAATTAAATTCAGAAAAAAGAATACTCGGAAAAAAACACGTATGAAAAAAAAAAAATTAATTTTATATGACAAGAAAGAAATTTTATTGATTATTTATTGAACAGATTTTTTTAAAACAATTTTTTAAAAACGATAACTTTTTAGGTTCAGAATTATTATTATTGTTGAAAATGAATGTTGGTAGGAAATGCATGCGTGAAGCATCCTTAAATGGAATTGTCCGAATAAAGAATTAATTTCCATTTCTATAACTTTTGGACAAAATTCGAAACATACGACCTAAAAAAATTCCTCCGTAGATATAAAATTTTCGTTCAAGCCTAATAATAAAAATAGAAAAAAAAAATCAGTAGTGGTGATTTTATTGTTCTGTTCAGACTTCTATTCATATTACTCTTCTGTAGAACATAAAGACCTGTATATGCATAATAAATTTTATACATGTGATTCATAATTTTTTTGTCTTATTTATTTGGTATTGGTATTGTGTTTTGATAATTTTATTTAGAACCGTAAATCCGTTACAACATATACTTATATATACAACCACGCGAGCTATGAAATCGAAACTTCGCACGGACTTGCTGACTTTACGGCGCGATAAAAGTCGTAATTTTGACCTTAAAAAAATATTGCCTTGCAGGTATTAGCATGCTCTACAAGTTTGATGATTGACATTTTTTTTATATGTATCACGAGTAAGGAGAAAACAGCGAAAAACCAGTTTCAATCTCTTAATTTTTATCTATTTCGTTCCATATAACTCAACAACGATCAATGCTACGCGAAAAATTCATATGACCTAAATTGTAGAGCGTAAAAAAATAAACAAATAAGTGCAAGGTCACAATTTTCCTATCACGACAGAGGGAGCTGAGTTATCGAAAAAAAAAAATTACCATTTTTCCAAGATGGCGGAGAAAGCACATAGGAAATCCTGGTCCACAATTTGAGGTTAAGCTTTTCTAAGCCCTTCCTACACAACATGTGAAAATTAACCTTCTCGGTTCATTTGAATTTCTTTGCCTTTTTTTTTGGCAGAATGACTGGAATGATAGAGGAATTCAAACGGTTGTGTGGCACCGTTGCACACACGTAGACCGTACGGTGCACATTTCTTTGCCAAAAGTGAATTTAAATCCTTAACTCTTCAACAAACTCGCAAAAACCTCGCTGAGCTTCAGAAGCTCTTTTTCCTTTTGCTCTTATTGCCCTCTCTGCATCCTCAAGAAAGTTGATGGAAAACCACGTAACTGTATACAAAAGCGTGTAGGGAGTGAAGCAGGAAAGAAAGCATCGGTGGATGCAAAGAGATGCAAAAGGAAAAAATGTGACCGGAAACGAGGGTAAAGGCATGGAGAAAGAGAGAGAGAGAGAGAGAGAGAGAGAGAGAGAGAGAGAGAGAGAGAGAGAAAGGGGTAGAAAAACGTTATATTTTCTATGCACGACTGGCAGCTAATACCACGACTGACTATGCTGTGGGTTTATACGTTTTGGATTTTCGAGTTTCTCGTTTGATAGCTCTTTTCCTTCACTGTGCCCGCTTGCAATCCAAATCTCATCCCGCGACGTGTCTCTTTTATTTCGTTACGAGCAGCTCGCTGCACAGTGTCGGGATCTTGCGACTGAACCGTGAAATTGCCATTCGCAAAATCGTATTTCGCGATCGACGCGCGTCGAACTCTCACTGTCAGCCCTCCATCACGTTTCGGCCCCAAATTCGTTGCAGCTATATTTAGGGTCGCCTCAATACCGAAATATTTCATCCACCTAGCGAATTTATCGAACTGGTCTATATACGTTAAGCTGACGGTCTCTTGGGATCTGTGGTGGCGGGAATAGCAGGAAATTGATTTGATCACGCAGAGATGTCAGCTGGCTTTCAAAATTTTTAATTGTATCTTGAATCTTTGTGCACGGTTTCCGAGACCATCTAAGGATTAAGAAATATCTTGAAATTCCCAAAAAAAAAAAAAATTCCTCGAAGTTCCCTTAAAACCCCAATTCTCAAAATATCCTTTCATGAATACCCTCAAAAATACCTCTACATTTTCTGACCAGGTCAGCACCATATTCTAGGGCCGTCATTGTTCGTAAAACGTGTTCGCAAAATCTCAAAACAATTATTTTTGAACAAGACCGAGTGTCCTCGTTCGAGTCCGTCGTCAAAGTCATGATGATCCCCGTTGTATCCCAGGTGACCCCTCGGTCATCCGTGAAACGACTACAGGACACAATGGTCCATGACCGATCTGGCCTCCCGGAATTTAATGAAGCAAGCAAAGTCGAGAGAAAGAGAGAGAGAGAGAGAGAGAGAGAAAGAGAGAGAGAGAGAGAGAGAGAGAGAGAGAGAGAGAGAGAGAGAGAGAGAGAGAGAGAGAGAGAGAGAGCGCTTATAGTAAAACTGGCTATTGCAATCCAACAAGCACGTTTCTCGACGTCATTTGATTCAAAGGCTCGTTACCGCGCCATGACATCAAGTATACGAGACACGAGGGTGGATCCGGTTGGCATGAATGAGAATAACTCGCCCAGGACTGTGCTCCACATAGTCATACGGAGACACGTGTATGCGTTTCGCGAATTCTGGTCATCCCATGCCGAACAAAGAGATGAAGCCCTTTGCTCATTGTCGCCTCACTTCGGTTTATATTAGTGGTATTCTGTTAGGGGAACCAGTCCCATGTTCCCTGTTAATTCAATTTAGTTTCATTGGCAGTAATGAACTATAGAAATTAACAAGATTTTCGAATCGTGCCGACATTAATTTTATAGATGAAAATTCATGAGAGTTTCCTGTCCGACATGGCGGGATGACCGCTCGATAGGCTTTTTTTTATCGTAGCTTTTTTGTTCCTAAAGTCTTCCAATAGTAGGGAAAAGTAGGGCAGATCGGGCATCCAAAAAATAAATACACGACACAAAAAATGAAATATCAACCTGGGCTAATTCTTTCGTAAACACATATTATGGTGCATGTGTCTTTGGGGATTGTTATGAAATGAATGTTTCGTAATTAAGGCAGTCCTTGCCACTTAGGTCTCTATTGGAGAATTTCGTAAATTGGAAATATTTTAATCTTGAAACACGATTATTTTTTTTAGAACTGTAAAGTTCCAGATTGCTGATATTTTTCTGCAAGAAATATCCATTTCAAAATCGCTGTTTTAGTCCAGGGTATACGAAAAAATCAGCTCGCTGCAAGTTCAATTGAAAAATGAACCTACTTAAATATCGGAGAAGTAATTCGTTTAATGGTCAATTCGTTCACGAAATTAGGAGCTTCCGAATTAATGAACAGCACAACTCAGTGAGCTTACGGTATTACCGATTATAGCTGACATGATCGATATAACTGATTAGCTCTCCTACGAGTATTGCAGTAATTCATGCGAATTTTAAATATTTATCAATACCAAGCTTTCCGTAATTTATTCGTAATGAAATTGTATCAATTATGAAAATAAATTAAGAATTATGTCATCAAAGGATATATTTATTTTAAAAATTCCAACAGTTTTGAGGTTAGCCGAGGTGAAATGATTCCACGGACTAGTCAAATGGACGACAAAAAGTTGGAAATACTTCAAATAAAAAATTAGTTAAATTGCTAAAAAAAATATCCACAGTTATTATAAATGCTGATAACTAACTTTTACGTGTTAACAGATTTTATTGCTTTATCCAACAATTTAATTGTTAAAATAATCGATCACTGACTAGTCCGCCACAAAGGATTACCTCAATGTAAAGTGAACCTGCAGAATGATCATCCTATCACAAATGGGCATTCCTCTCTATATTGAAAAAAGTCTTTTGGTTTATTTTGTTTATAACTTATTTATTATAAATTATTTTATAACGTTCACCTACACGGTATTTGTAATTCCATATGTTTACTCCTTACTTCATTACATTACAATTTACATTAGTAAATGATTATTTTTTCAGTACACTTTGCATGAAAAAAATCGTAAAAACTAAATGTAGCGAGTAGCAAGTAGCGCAAAAGTATCGATCGCTATACTATTGTTCGCTACATTCGATTTTTATGATAATTTTCATGCAACACGCTGGAAAAAGAATTATTGAAACCATGATGTAAAAACTAAACACATCCGATTACAAATACTGCAGGTCACTTTTATAAAATAATTAATATAATGAATACGTTATAGGTCAACAAAATAAATCAGCAAATTTTTTTCAACGAAGCGAGAGGAATGCCTATCTGTAAATTCTAACCCGACTGCAGGGTAAAGTTTCATCAAGTCTATGGGAAAAAGTGCCAACGATTGGAAAATATTTAAACACTCGAGCATATGCTAGTGATTAAAATAGGGAGCTTGATATATCTGAAATTTAACGAACATGCAATATATAATATATTTGGCTTGATATTAACGGTTAACAGTGAAGCAGAGATATTTGCAACACACATCGCTGTTACGATTGACAGGTTATATATGTCACCTGACACGAGGTTAAGTTGGCGTTCGGTGTTTACCAACGCTCAAGGTACAAATTGTCACTTTACCCTGTCCACATTGCCCCAAGTGTAACGCGAGGACAATTTGACAGAGATCTTTGTACAGATCATGGGTAACAAAAAAAAATAATTATATCACGGAGTGGACGTTATAAAAATCTACATAAGCGAGCAACAAGTTAAAAAGTGCGATTTAAGGAACGATAGTCCGAAAGCTTAGTTGACCTGAATTGTCAATTAACACGGCGTGAAATACAATCATCAGATTTTTTTTTCGAAATTTTGTGAAGTATTTCAGCACAAATGCTTCGCGAAAATACAGCGCCTCCTCAACATCGCTGAGCGAAAAAATATCTGAGATGATCACTTTGCCATGACTACATTATCAAATTCTCCCCTACTACTATTGGCACCTCTTTGAGGGCTCATAGCGAATTTAACTCGTTGCACTGGTGCGCACTGAGTGTATTTTCATCTCTTTCCAAAGCATATGGTAGAAAAGGATGAAACTGCACTCAGTGCGCACCAGTGCAACGAGTTAAATTTGCTATCAGAAACAGTGACTTTCTGATGATACCGACAGTCTCTTAATCGGCCTTTTTCATCCATGCAGGACGTAAAAAATTCGCGACACTAATGAGACGCAGTTAGTTCCATCTTGCAAATTATTCTAATGCGAACGGGGGTTTCTCCAATGGAAATAAATACGTGGGATATACATTTTTTTTTAAATTTCACTCAAAGACTTTTTTAGTATAACCTACGACTATTAAATTTAATTAAATTAAATTTCTTAACTCAAGGTTTTATCTTATTCAACATAGACATAGTAGAAAATTTTAGAAATTCTTCCTTCTGCCTATTGCCTAAATCGTTTTGTCAGAATAGTCCTAGTGAGTCCCAAAATAAATTATAATGCACGACGAACGATCCCTATCGATATTTATGAATTACTCTTCGATTCTCTTACCTCGAAGTCATCCGATTTGTTGATTTCTTATCGGTCCATTCGCAAAACAATTCCAGCTCTCTTATCGTTATTTTACAGAAAATTTCGCAAACTCAAACCATACGATAAAGTTTCAAGAATCGCGTCGACACCAAATTCGAATGAAGCAGATAAAAAAAAGAAAATCGTTTCCGGTCTCTCGAGTCCCACTGTACGCACAATTGCACTCTCGAATTCACATGATATAATCCGGGAGCACGTTCGTCAATTTTAATTTTTTCGTTCAACCGACGAAAGCTCATCCATTAGCAGAGAGGCAGCAGCGAGCTCAAGATCTTACAATGAAGAAGCCGAAAGCGAAATACAATAATTTAATTGAATGAAGAAACGTAGATATTTAATTGGAAAAGATCGCTGAAGGAAAAATTAAAATTCACCGGGAAGTCTTTCAGACCGAGCAAGGCCTTTCTTCGTATAAATGATCAAGCTCCTTCATCAAATTCAATTGGAGGTCTTTCGTGGTAACTTTTCTAAAGTTTTCACTCTTGATTCTCGTTAACACCGCGACGGAACATTCGTTGTCGTCGGATCCGCGAGAAATGCACGCGTATCAACTAAGCTTCGCGCTTTTATCGAGAAGCGTGATGTACATATTGCGCGCGCCCTCCCGGAAACCCCCGCAATACTTGTGAACATGCGTGTGCGCGGCTGCTGATCTTCTGACTCGCGCATTGGACCACACCAATATATATTTATTTCTCATATGCGAGCCAATTATTTCACGCTGCGAGGTTTTTTTTTTAAATTATTTTTACTCCTACCCGAAGATACCTTCGCGAGTATATTCTTTGTATCGTATATGGATGACGATATAATATTTCGTTGTACCTTTTACACTCCTGACTCAGCTCTTTTTATATTAGTATATTTCATTGTTGGTTCCCTGTCGATCCGCATTGTAGACTTTGAAAAATCTTATGGAAAATATGTCCGTTCTTTTAAGAGAATATTAAAGCTTTGTCTTACTGACTCTGACGGTAAAACAGAGTGCATCTTCATTTTTGGCACAATGTCATTCCTAAATTATGTAATCGAATTATTTTTTAATTTGCACATATAATTAAAGAGACCTCTATCCAGAGCGTAATAGCCAGAAAATATAAAAATCAAATATTTAAAAGTATATTTTCAGCTAAAATCCGAGAGGAGTAAAACAGAGAAATGGATGTAATAATTATTGTTTAGTTTAATTCCGAAAAATCTGGTCTTTTAGGCTTTGCACAGATAAAAATTCTATCCAACAAGTATAATTTTGTTCCTGTGCATGGAAAATTATAGAAGTGGTATTTGCTCAAAAATTTACATGTTATCGTGGATATAATTTGTTGCGCAGATAGTTCGCAAATATTCCACTGGCGCTACATTCAGGCTTAAGTGCGTGAATTTTCTTGCCCGGTGTTCAGTTTGCAGATGATTTTCTTGAGTTTTCGAGGTGCTAACTGTTAAATTAGGAGGCCAATAAGAAAAGGCATCTAGAAAATCGTTTATAAATCGGGTAATTTGTGAGCTTAATGCACTTGCACCGAATGTCCTACGAGTTCCAATATTTCATACTATACCGACGCCATCGGAGTTCATCAGCTTTCACATTGAGTATATGTTTACACGGCGCTCTTATTTTCCGGTGTTACTACGACCAGGCGTTAGGTACCGTCTACACTCACTTTAACACCTGGTTTAACTCTACCGGTCATAGTAACACTGGAATAAGAGGCGTCGTGTAAACAAATTCAATGTCCATATAGTAGTAGCGTCTATGCTTTTATGAAGTACATACCTAGTCACCCGGAGTCGTCACGAGGGGCGCCCACTGCTTCTTCCGAAGAGCGAAAGGATTATCGATCTCTAATCGATCCAATCGGGGTGTTTTTTGACTCGTTTGATGCCAAGTTAAGATACATAAATTCTCTATTAAACCAATATAAACTCATCTAACCTAAAAACTTTGCGTTTAGTATTTGATTCTGAACAAGAAATTTAAAGGATCTTGTGTTTTTTAAATTTTTACTTGAAAAAAGTTGGTCGAATAAAATTTTCTACCCGATAGAATTGGGACTCGACTCCATGATCATTATATATTCATCATTTTCGAAGGTCTGGGAAGACCCTCCATGGATTTTAGCCTACGATTTCCCGAAAAATAGTTTCGGCAAGTTTTTTCAAGTTTCAGGTACATACTTTCAGGTTTTTCTTTCTCACTTCAAATTCAATGATTTTCGAATCTCAATCCTACAATAATCAAGACACCGGTATAACCCAAACGATAAATAGAAACTGCTTCGTTTCTATCGGATGAAAAAATTCCCAAAAATCACCAATGACATTCTTTTAACGAAAAGTATAAATGACTCATGTAGAAGAGAACAAATTCGATTGAATAATCAATTATTAATTGAAAAATTACAACATAATAAACAAATAAAATCATTTAATTATGATTTACAAATAAAATATTAAAAAATTATATACAAATGTTATATCATAATAATTACATTGTTATAATTAAAACATAAGCGGATACATATTTTTCAGGCAAAAGTTTATACATGCCTCACATGTAGGTGCATATTTTTTTCGTTGTCATAGTTACGAATCGATCAGAGATCTCGCAAAATCTTGTCTATTTCTTTTGATTGTGCACTTGTATGCCATGAATAACCCGAGTTTGCCGATTCTCCGAGCCTAATCGAAATTTTTTTCTCACTGAAGAGACTGAAGATAATATAGGTGTACGAGGTGGATAATACCGGCAAAGTCGCGAATATACGTTTGAAGTTTACCAGGATACACTTGAGCAAATGTTTGAGATTACGATTAGATGTGAGTAGAAAAAAATTTATATATGTATATATGTATAATATGTTTGCGCCTCGAATTAGTATGGACAAAGTGCCGCTCTCGCACCGCTTATATTATCATTCTCGATTAACGATGCCGCTCGTGCGTCTCTCGGCCACCTCTTCCCCGCCTAATTTGCTCCTTCATTAATTATTCTCGTCTTACCAACGGGTGGTGGCGGAACAAACGACCGAGAGATAGCGTGTACAAGATTTTCAATGCGATATTTCATCGTTTATCTCGCGCACACGTATGACAAATTTCTCACCGATTTTACAATAATTGTATTATCTGCGATCGAAATTTCATTTCATTGCAACGGTTATGGTGTAAAGTGGTCCAAAATTTTCGTAACATGATGATATTACGAAATTTTTTAAATATAAATAAATAAAAATAATAACGATAATAATAATCCCATTTATAAGTAATATATTGCTATGTATATCAGCCGTGGCTAAAATCTCTGGTGACATTTTCATCTCCTCGTGATGCCAGACGAGATTCCGTTTACTTTTTTTTTTTTGTCGGTATAGTTGATTTACACCATATCTCCACTCTTCTGTGCAGAGCGTCTGGACACCAGACGTCGTTCAAAAAAAAAAAAAAAATCTCAGCGTTCGTGATTAAGATATTAATAAACTGAATATAAGACGAGAATCACAGTTTGGTGAGATGCTGAGTGGGATTTATCCGGTAATCTTCTGCGTATCACTTGCATACTGCTGTATATATGTACGATTGAAGATTAATTTACATACATGTGCATGAAAAAGCCCCTGAGTATGATCATTGCTAGTACGCGCGGTCGATCGTGAGGCATAATAAATTGTCATCACGAACATGTTTTTCGTGAAACGTGGTTGGATTCATCAAAATATATAATTCGCGCGATCGATGTTTCGAATATCGACGTCAGGACTCGAGATAACGACAGGATTAAGATTATTTCAAGGAAAAATAAATTTCTTTTGAGATTATTCTTTATCAGATTTTTATGTTGATGAATAGACGATTATATTATGAATAATCTTAGTCAAAGTAACGTCGAATCGCATCGATAATTCGAAACTTGCGATTCACTAGTTATTCGCGCATCAAGCTTTTTGTACTTGACGCGAAAGATAGCCAAAACCGGCAAAAATGAGCATTTCATCATTTTCTATACTGTTCGACTTAATTATGTGTTCATTCTGAAAAAATTAGTGGCACTGTTCATGGGCTTTGTGCACATCGATTATGTGCTCCTCGAAGAGTACGATAAATATAATTAATAAGGAACGATAATCTTCCTGAAGAAAAAATCACATCGTTACTGAAACGGATTCATCCGTCGCCGTTGCATGCGTTCCTTGATTAGAGGGGTTTGCAGCTACGTCATACTGTAAATTAGCAATTGATTCGCGTCTGGCCTGATTTTTACAGCTCCAGTACTTTTTACCATTCAGAGTCAAAATTAACGTATATAACCCAGTTCAGTGAGATAAAATAATGGAACTGAAGCAACGGTGACTGGGGGAAGGCATTTTTACAAATTATTGTCTCTCAGTTTCGATGCCAGTACAGTGGAACATTGTTAGTGCTTGAGACGAAGAAAAAGTGAAAAAGAGAGAGAGAGAGAGAGAGAGAGAGAGAGACAATTGGGCGTAACCATCCTAAAGACAGACTTCATAGAAGAGAGAGAGACCTGGTGGGCTATCTATTCGGCGGCGAGTCAGAATTGTCTACTATATTACCGAGACTAATGGTAATGACGATCGTAACTCTTCGCGATAGGAGTATAGGAGAGAGAACGAGCGAGAATGAGTGAACGCCGTACCTCGTACAGTCAAGCGCTAGCACGTACGTGGTTTTGCTCTTTGGTGCAGAAGAAAAACGCGCTAGGGCCAAACTGAGGAAGTAGAGGTTTTTCAGGGACGGTATATACGCGAGATACCGCATGAATTACAACGAGTATTTCGAGAAAAATACAATGTACCCTGAATAATAACTTCTGTGAGAGAGGACGAGTCGAACAAGAATTATTTAAAGAAAAATTCGTATACACTACTAGAACGTCGATTTAGGGAACTTTGATGTAAGTAGAGCCCCCACTGTGCAACGCATATATGAATCACTGCAGTGTATGGTGGGAGAAGCGCTGCGCCTATCGCGGTACCGCCAGTTACAAGGTCAGCTGCGCAGAGTAAAGTGCGCAACCTCGACTTAATCGAGTGTGATGCAGTGTCCGTCGCGCTACTGTTCCCAAGCTCAAGGTTGAGGTATTTCGATCATAAAAGAAAACTTTTCTCAGTGAAACATTGCTCCGAGTAAACCTTCTCGGGTCTATTGATCTAAGAGCATGCGAAAGCGTTGTTTTACCGACTCTTACAGTAAAACAGAATGCATGTTAATTTTTTGGACAATGCCATTCCTAAATTATGCAATCGAATGATTTGAAATTTCAGCAGGTAATTCTGGAGACCTTTATCTAGAGTTTAATGGCCAGAAAGCATAAAAATCCAGTATATAAATGTACATTTTCGACTAAAACCCGAGAGGTCTAAAACAGAGAGATGAATTTAATAATTATTGTATCACTTAAGTCCGAAAAATCTGGCCATTAGGCTCTAAATGGATAAAAACCCTATTTCACGAACATTATCCACCGACATCACATAGTCAACATCGTAGTTTTCTCTTTCCATGGCTCTGCGCTTATGTATCTCTGGACATAATATATGTTTGTATGTATTTTACGTTGTCGCATCGTCGTCTCACTAATAAAAGGTAAGGGCATAGCGCGTACATATATACATAACGTTGTCGACGAAGAAGAGACATGGTAGCGATGAAAACCCCCAACACGCAAGTAAACACACAATGGAGTTAGATAACGACTATACGCTCGCGCGGAGGGTGCTCAATGACAATGTGCTCTCTGAATATCGGTTTGTGTATGCGTGTGTATATTTGTGTGTCCGCGCGCGCGCGCGCGTGTGTGGGTGTTTGTGTGTGTGTTTAGATCTAGCATAGGAGAATGTTACCATGTCCGAATTCCATCCTTGTCACTTTCTGGCAAGAGCAGGTGCATTGAAGTCTCATATGTGTAGCGTTGTTCCTTGCTCCTTGAATCGTAAACTCATGACTGCCTGTTTAAATCTATTCACGATATTACGTTGGGTTATACGATGTGTTGAGATATACGGTACGGTTTATACTTGTGATCAGAACAGACATTCGCGGTGAAAGTTGTTTTCTGGAGGAAATTTGTAAAAACTGGACTAATACAATATAGACAATATTGCTGGTGGCATGAGAACATTGAATCGATTAGCGGTCTCCAGTTTTTGTTCCTGATTCATGATTATCTCTTATGAGACTCGATCATTAATCCATTCATCAGTGAAGATATAGTGCACATGGAAGAAGACATTATATTGTTCAATATATTGTTCAAATCAGTACGGAAATGATATAGAGCGTTGGCATACCTACTAATAAGATGAAGTTGGTTCTTTGAGTGTCAACTAGGATAGGATAAGCAGAATTTAATGAAGCTATGTTCATTGATATTTCATGCTCGGTATCTGCAAAGTGACATGACTTACATATGCATGTTGATCGAGGTGTGGGCTTTCGTAGGACTCATAGTATGGATTAGGATATCCACATCTCTCATATAATTTCATGTAAAAAATTGAGGATAAATAACGGCGAGGCCATGAATACCCACTTCGAAAAATTTACATATAACCATAACAATTGTCGGAGTTAGGATCTCATGATAGACTTCATATATATTTCAATGCAGAATGCTAAAGGGTTATCAACCAACTTTTCATGCGTAACTCTTCAAATTTCTAGAATTGATGTACAAAGTACTGAACAGTGATACCCTCCAATATTACAATTGCCTATATTGTAGCCTCTCAGTATTCTGCGAATTGATGAAGAATCTTTTTTCTTCTGTATTCATGGATTCACGACATGCTTTTAGCTTCCGTGCACCTCTCAATTATTATTACCTGCGTTTCAAAAATCCGAGCGAACACTTGTATAATATGAGTACGTACTCTTAGGAGGTCATAGTATCATGCAAGGGCTTTGATTATTGTGATTGTTTTTTTTTTGTTTTATACATTCAAGGACCCTTCACACACTTCTGTTCTTCGGGTCATCTTCCACTTCTTAATCGTCGATCCGTACGATACTGTATAATACCTTTGCCGGGGCCTCGACCACGAAATTATAAACGCGAAGTACACGAATCTCATGAAACCTTTATAAGCTCTTCGGGAACTCTTGAAACTGTCAAAGCAGAGCTGGTGAACGCAATACTTGAGTTATCTCAACAGCAATGCTGAGTAGAAAGCTACCATTCGCTGGAAGTATATATTTTCTTCTACCATGTGAACATTATGACCAGCAAAAAGAAACTCGTTATTAACGTTTTTTACAAAGGCAAATTATTTGCAGCATGGACGAACCATCTGAGGCAGACTTATTGAAGCTTGAAAGTGAATTTCATCCTACTTTGCCTAGTTTTGTTCTAGTTACGCTGTTTGTGACGCGCAACAACCCTCAGGGACAAGTGAAACGTATACCGCGTGACGAATGAGTATGAAAGAGATATAGCTGAAGTTTTTGGACTAATTATTCTCAGTGTTGGTTACAATTTAGGGTGAAAGCAACGGATCAATCTCTGCACTGGTCAATTCTGCGTGCGCTGTTTCGGCCGCCCAAAATATTAACCATCTACCTGAAGGATTGGTCGGAAAATTTGTTCCGTTATGCTGAACTTCTATCATTGAGGGGCAATATTCTATTAGTTAAGTCGTTAAAGGGAGCAATGGTATCGCACTAAGCAGTTCCGAAAATATTCACAGAAGTGCAACCTCAGTGCATAAAAAAAACTAAGGATTTATTACTAACGTGGCAATCGTCGTAGATCGCCACATGCAGCCATCAGGCATATGTCTATAAAACGATCTTGCAATCATCACCTTAGTCCTCAACAAGAAATGGCGACCCTACAAGTTCAGTGGAGAACTCGACGAGCTGTCCGCACTGCTACTTGTCACCTTCTCCGTATATGAAAAGCGATGTGCCTATCGTTTCGAGGATCCCACTCCGGGTACTTCAGCAAACTCGGCTGAAGCGAAGATCTAGAGGCCACGTCAAGCATGTCTGCCTCGGGTGTCACCGAGCTCCAAAGGATTCTAACCTTATCGCAAGTATGGCTTCAATATGAAATACCGAAGAGATATCGTTGTGTGGAGTCCTCGTTTCAGCGAGTGGCGAGGAGTTTCGAGAGGGAACGGGAAGCAAAGGTGCGGAGCGAAGGTTGGAGTTTGGAAGCGTCGTGGTGGGTAATCAAAGGGTCCGGGATATATACATTCGTGGGTACTTGGAAAGAGCCGAGGTGTAGTGAAAATGGGGATACCGGGTACGAGAGTGAGATGGAAAACTCAACGCCCGAGCCCTATATGGGCACTTGAAGAGACACGCGCGAACAGGCGCTAGCGAACAATCGTTTCGGGACTTTGAAGTTTCCCGTCGTGCGAGAGTAGGAGGCGTGCATACACCCTCGCTGTAATGGGGGGGAGGATACCCGCGTATTCATACACAAACCGTGCAGGGCTTTCGCAAAGTAGGAGAAACGGAACAAGAGGTTCTCGGCGCCAGCATAAAGTCCTCGAAATGCAGCTAGGCGACAAGGGGAACACGATAATGCTGTCGAATACGACTTTGCATCATCATTGGCAGGGCTTATCTCAGTGATGCAGCGTATGCCAATCAGAAAGAATCGTAGATGAGAGTATGTAACTTATTGCAAAGGCCCATATTCCCATTGCTTTATATCCCATCTTGCCTATCGCACAATGTAAGTCGATAGTTATTTTAGCAGCCTTCTTGTTTGAAGCTATCCCTACGGTTCACCACTTTGAAGAGTCCTGATTGGCCTGTGGGCGGTTCTTATATCTAATCGCTTATCTTATAAATTGTAAAAATTTTTTACCGAAAATAAGGCCAGTTGGTAGATAATTATCAATGATTACGCTTATTCTGTTTCGGTAAACACAAGCAAGCCCATGCGGATATTTCCCTACGCACACCCAGATTGAGTCTCGTCACTAGTCAGTTTTGTCTGTCTAGACTTCTACGAAAGGCGCTAGACAATACTTACTGCGAAAATTCTTTCGTGTCGCATTTTTACACCAGTTTGCTTATACATTTATGCTAGGTGCATCCTTGCAAAGTGCTACCCAGAAATAATAGGAAGTGATGGCGCCACTATCAATATTTTTATTTTCATCTGCCCATGCTTTTTAATGGAGTATTCTTGGCCAGGCACTAGACGGGACTTGATCAGGAAAACTTCTGGTTCGTCCCACAATAATAACGCGGTACCACTATATCTCTGTGCCGGTGGTCGAAGAGATGCGCAACATTCTTCTGGGCTTCAATTTATCCTAACCTCTTTCTTGTTAGAAGTTTTTTATTTTCTGTACGTCTACGCTGAGTCCAGAGTGATACTTTTCAGAATTGTCAGTATTATACATAGTTTACAGTATGGAGAATTTTGAGGTATTACGGAGTTTGTGTACAGTAGACAAAATTTTGGATGATGAGAAAATAAAAGTGTTTAACCACCGAAGCGTTCGAACATATTATGTGTATATATATTATGTGTGTATATGGTTTGTTGCTGAACTGTACAATAAAATATGAAAAAATATGACTTAAAAAAAGGTTTGGTACTTAGATGTAATAAAAAAAACTTTTAAAATCATTTTCCGGCTATAATATCGCTGTACACCAAGCTAGCAGACACTTGCGAGGTATGCTATGACATATCCTCAAGATTTCAATCCAGGGGATAGTCAGCAGCTGGACCGTTCTTAGCTAGGGTGGCTAGGTAGGAATGAGATATATTGGGAGGTGCACTATTCAGCCCCTGCACACTTTCGATTATCTACAGGCTAAATGTCGTGATGTTGCGCATGCACCTAGGAGTTTGCCAATATTCTTAGTTCAACCCTGCCCAGTGATCAAGAAAACTGTCCAGTCGTTATCCAAAATAGAGTCCGAATTTCCACATGGGAGGTTCCGTAGATGTAGATTAATCATTTTTGATCCGCCAACTATCGCTCTTAGGTCCAGGTTCTTTTGTGACCCTATAATCAAGTTTTCAATACGAACTACGGGGAAAATTCTACCCCGTGATGGCTATGCTGATGTGCCGCTAAATTACCTATATATATGCGGATTACCATATGCAGATCACCTACGGAGATCAACAGCGGCTATGATTGCTCTAAATTAGTTATTACGTAGATCGCACAAAGGCAATCGTCGTTACAAGGTTTCAACTTTGATTATTATAACATGCTCTTGAAATCATAAAGAATTCATGTTCTATCTCTCGACTCGAAGAGGCAAGTTGAAAAGTGAGAGGTTTGTGAGTGCAACCGTGCACTGCTCTCACGTAGCCTCTTGCTTTGGTTATCTCTTCTCTAGCGTCCCACTCTACTTTCTCATATATGGCTAATCAACTATAAAAAGAATTCTTCGCTCGCTTTAGCTCTTACCTCGTTCCTAGCACAGTACCAATACACGTATTCGTACTATTCGTACGAGTTTATCTCAGCCGTCTTTTTCTTCGCTTATGCGCGCGTATGTACCGCACTCGACTTTGGTCGTTGCACTCGGTGCATCATTTCCCCCAATCCCCCGGACCCATTGCCTCGCTATTCTTTTCTCTCGTGCATACGGCATTGCCACGCCTTTGCCTTGTGCCCGATGCCGCGTATGCAGAAAACACCGCGAGCCCAAGTACTCTGTGGCCCACTCATTGTACCCCTATCCCTGCGTCCGCGAAGAGTACGTGCGGCAAGCCTCCGAAGAACAGTCGAGTGTAGCTTTGACGATGCCGAGGACGGTATATATATATATATATATATATATATATATATATATATACGAACGGGTAATTAGTTCGTATTATACTTTGTGACATCGACAAGCTGTTCTGTAGTGTCCTCTGTTCTGTGTGTTGCACCGAGCTTCGAGTTCGGAGGGTGGTCGATGAGAGAAGCCCATTCGGGTGTGCCCCAAGTGCGCTTTCTCATGTGCTAAAGATTAAGGTTGGTCCATCATGAGAGCACGTCCGAGATACGGATCTGAAGTTTTTTTTTACATGTTCTTGGCAGGTGCTTGATCGTCGTTTGTGCAAAATTAAAAAATAATGCTTCACCTAGGTTATACGAGAGCAATGAGAGTAACACAAATTCACGAGAATTAAGTTTACGTTTTTTGCTTTAGAAAGATTCAAAAAAATTTGATCAGTGTGGAATGAGAGAAAAGAAAAGCCGACTAGTCCGTTTAACCATCGTACTGAGGATGGAAAATGTTATGAGTAGCAAAATATAGCCTGTTGCAGCAAAATTTAAGAGTCCAGAGAAAACCACAACGGAAAAAAATATAACTGGAGTGAATGTATTAGATAATCGAATTGAAAGAGTCATTCTACGGCACACAGTAGCATCGGGAACTTTTTTTTCTAAACAAGAGTTCTGACACATCTTTCCCAATACAGGTGTACACATGCATGAAGTCTATTTAGCTTATTTTATCCACTGGGCAATGCAGTTAAAATTTCGGATCCCAAAATCCTTGATCTGCTTCCACGCCCGCACTACGATGCCTCGTTCCTCACTGCCACGCCAATTGCCCCTGTAATATGTTACACACGTCACACATATCCCTATGGTTCTCTCTTTTTTTTTTTTACTCTCAGCGCGAGTTCTCTCAGCTAACTTTAGGAATACGTAATACCACAGAAACTTCTACAGAAGTGATGAAGTATACCAGGCAAAGGTACGCGAAAGGTAAAACTCCATAATACCTGCTCTTTGACGGTTAGTTCCAGCGTTTGCGGGAATAAATTTCGTTGAGTTGGTTGCATTGAATTTCTAATGAGCGAATATGCAAATAGCGAATAAAATTGATAGCCATTAGATAAAACGATATAATCAAAAACTTTATGTTCGGCCGTAAATTTGTATTTCTTATTGATGATTCCAAGCCCTCTATTGACTTGCGAATTCGCCAATTCTATTCCGAGTTCGCTCTATCAGTCGCTTTTAGTTTGAATCAATCCCACTAATAGCTATCCTCAACTTTGCTCAGAGTAACTAACTAGGTGTTGGGTGAACGGCTAAATGGGGTCATTCAGTGATACCGAATGTTTTTGATAGATACGCATTGAAATCCATTGATTTTCGAGCATACAAATTTTTATACTTGAAAATAGAAGTACAAATGTTATTTGAAAATTTCGTGCAAGACCACATTGCTTTGGGGTCATGCTAATTATAAAATAAGCCGCGAAAGTTTATTCCCGTAAACCTTTAAAGCCGCGTCTACGTCATCGCAAGAAAGTAGGATTTATAGCCTGGAGATATGTGTTGATGTTTTCATTTGTGTGACAATGTATGTTTGTGATATTCAGGAAAAATCGTGGCTGCATGGGATATCATATACAGAGGCTTGAGACCGAAGCTTTCTCGCTCTTGACGAGAGGTGTTCCTTCGGCCTTTAGCGCCAGTATAGTTCATGCAAAGATAGTATAAACATCCCTTGATGTTTTTTCCTCTGGTCTCTAGCGATGACGACGACGATGACGGCGACGACGACGACGACGAAAGAAAAGCCTAACTCTTTCCGGGGCTCGTGAAAACTTTTTATCCCTCTTTCATATTCTTTCTTTCTCCTTCCTATACCCAGAGCTATATTCTAACCTAGCATAAGACATACAAAAGTGCATCATTGCGAACAAGAGTGTCCGATGCTTTGGTATGGTGCTCACCCTCTGAAGATATAGCTGCATACAAGTGAGCCGTGGGCTTACACAAGAACCTCGTATGCGTGAGTGACCATTTTCACCGATGACGACAAAATCTCGGGACTGACATTAGTTTGGTGCATCGGGCAAAGTTTGTTGACGACGTTGTGTCTTTTGAGAGGTGTTTACGAGAACGGGATGGATGTCTGCATACAGTGAGTGTTGGTATTGCAGGGGTTGGGTTAGTTTTTACAGTGGAAAGGAACCATTCCTCTCGTACCATTCTACGTGTTGTGTATTTCGTTCAAAAGTGAGCCCCCCTCCCCAAGCTTTACTCTCGCAAAAGCGCGCTAGGGTGCAAGGGCCCAACAACGCCACGTTCGCGTCACACACTTGCTGCAACCTGACAGTTTCTCTCTAGCTTTATTTTTTTTTCGCTTTCTCGCGTCCTTTAACCCCACGTTCTGTCCTCCTTTAATTTTCTGTCGCTTTTTCTCCCTTCGCTTTTAAGCTACATCCGCATGCCTGCCATATATCGCTTTGCTTTTGCATCTCGCGCAGTGCTACGTTGGTAGTAGGGAGCTGGAGAGAGAAAGAAGGAGGTAGGCTCTTTCTCACGCAGCCTGGCGTCGGCACGTCGATGAATTCTTTGATCCGCACTGTAATTAGTTGGTAGGCGAAAATAAAGAAAGAGAGAGAGAGAGAGAGAGAGAGAGAGAGGGCGCAGCCTCTTCCACAGAGGGTGGTGGGTGTGCAAGGCGAGTAGGCGAAACAGCCAGGAAACGGAGGGTGGAAAGATGCCGGTAGCAAAAATGTTTGAGTGGCGATCAAAGTACTGCATGCCAATGCGCCTTGCACCGCTGGGGTTACACACGGTAAAGAGCCAACCGCTATATACGTTTGCCCGCTCTGATGCATGTGGCGCTCAGAAGAGGGACCCAGGGAACGTTGCTACGCGTGCATAGAAAAAGAAGAGCGAAAAATAAGATGAAAGGATTGCGCATAGATGATGATGTTGACTGTTGCTGTCCATACACTTCTTGGTAGTTACACCTACATTTAACTATATATACATATTTCAGTTCCGTTATTCTCCAAACGTATTGTCTCCCACCCTTATTATTGCATCACCTTTGAACTCACCTGACAGAAGTGAGGACTAACGTTGTTGTTCTGTGTTACAATTGTCCGAATTTAGTAACATGATACTCAAGAATTGTAATTGTAATTGGAAAAATGCATCGCTGGAAAAATTGACGTTATCCTCTGTTTCAGCTAAAAATGGATTTTAGTAAAAATTTAAATGACGGTAAGTGATGTGTATCAGTTCAGGAGATCAGTGGGTACATTATAGAACACCTCTTATTCAGCCACGTATGAAAAGAAAGAAATAACTTACTTTTGTTTTTTTTTTTTTTTTGTAAGAATAAGTTTGAAACTTGATTCTGGAATAAACTGGACCAACCCAGAGACATACGATTCTACGTATGAACGTGTGAACATTTTTATATTTTTTTTATGAAAAATTTTAAACACACTCCTCAAGATGTACGTAAAAACACATAAAAAAATTAAGAATATTTAATTTGTAGTTTTTCCGAAACAAATTCTCAAAAATAAGCCTGTTTGGACGCTGGTTACAGTATAGGATAATCCTTTAAGGAAAGGAGTGGGGAGAATACGAAGCATCGCAAAAAAAGGAAGCTAAAAGAATAGGGCGCACCGTGTAAAACTGTGTTCTATCTCATTCACTCGTTCGCTACACATGAGCTTGTCTCTAATTAATGTCGCTTTTTCGGTTCATAATTTTCAATTCAGTCTCGCTAAAGAAGTATCACTTCAAAAAACGTTGCTTTGATTGCGAAAACATCCGTTGGTTTCTTGTTGGCATATAGGGCATAGCTATGAGAGTCAAGAATGTATAATACAAGACGAGAGTGTTTTCGAAATCCTCATGGGAATATAGCATATCCTCAAGTATTCGAATCGGCTGTGGTATTCCTGTAGTAGCTTAGCGGAGCCTTGAGATGTGGATAGGATACGAATACGGGGTTAGAGACGGGCAGAAGCTCGCCAGGTGACGCCTCGAGTATACCACTTCGAGCCCTCAAAGCCGTTTCCGTCTTCCTGGAGAGGAGATCCGGAGTGCTCTGTGAAACGATGCCATATCCGCGTGCTCCCCGCTTACATATCTAAGTTCTCCTATGCATATATACATATATATACACATTGTATGACGAGGAACGTTGGATGTTCTTGGATTCGCGAGTGATGAAGTGAGACACAGAACCGCGTAGCTCCCTGTAGTCACGAATGTATGGTATTTAATGTATTCGCGTAAGATGGATGACCGGAAGATGGAATTCACGTTTTGGCGGCCGCGTCATCGTCACCGACGGTATCGACGATACAGATAGCAATTTATCATATCCTGCTATTTCGCCCTTAGCGTTACATGTAGTACATATCATTCTATAATATGAAGGTACATACTACAGCCTCGTTGTACATATACACGGAGAAAAATGTCTATGTTATTACAACAAAACGTGGTTTGCTGACCGTTGGTCTGTTACAGTAGCAATACGAACTGTAAATGTAACATGCAAATTGTACGATCAGCAAACCAATATTTGTTACGGCAACTCACAAATCTTTGTAGCGGATAATTTGTTAATATAACAAATAATCAGTTAGCGTGATCTTTTTTATTGCTACCCGAAGAAAAATGTCTATGTTATTACAACAAAACGTAATTTGCTGACCGTTGGTCTGTTGCAGTAGCAATACGAACTGTAAATATAACATACAAATTGTACGATCAGCAAAGAAATATTTGTTACGGGAACTCACAAATGTATGTAGCGTAGAGTCCCTGAAAAACAGAGTCTGGTCATTGGAGTCGAGCTCCTATTGGTGCGGCCATGTTTTAGACCTAATTCAACTGCGCCAATGAGAAGCTTGGCGCGCATGGCCACTCATTTGAAATATCGTAATGGAACGAACCTATGTTCAAGGGGAAAAAGGTTTCATATTCGCAACATTTTTAACATGTATTTACGAAAATAATTCATTATTGGTAAGAAATGTAGTATTCAATTTACGAAATTTACAGTTTGAAGGACTTGTGGAGTATAAATACACAAGTATACATAAGTAAGTAAGTATACATAAGTAATAAATACACAAGTATAAATAAATTAGTGATATTATTACCTACAAAATTAAAAGTTTTTTAACTTCAAAAAGAAAATTACTTTGTTAATGAAATGAACAACGGAAAAGTGGGAAAAATCGAGATTTATTAACAAAATGTACAAAGAAACGTATTCAAAGTATCACACGTCTGAGTTCAAAGTAATATAACACTACAAACCTAGTGATTATAGTTTTCACAAAAACCTCATAAAAATTTCATAGAGTAATGAAAGTTTTATAAGGTTCATTTGATAAAACTTTTTTCAAATTAAACTTCATATAATACATTTTTAAAAATCTACGAAAAAAATTTTCAATTTTCAAGTAAGATACGCCCTAACCTCTAAAAACTTTTAATACTATCGATTTTCAATTTTACGTCAGCCATATTGGATCTGCCATTTTGAATTTTGGAAATCTGATGCTAGATTCGTAATCAGCGACCCCAAAAACCCACGTGTACGGAGTTTCAGGAAAATTAGTACCATTTTTCGATTTAACGTCCGCCATATTGGATCCGCCATTTTGAATTTTGAAAATCGGATGCCAGATTCGTAATCAGCGACCCCAAAAACTTTCGGGTACCGAGTTTCATTTGAATCGATGCAAGTGAAAAATTCGTGGCTGAAACTAATGTCATTTAAATACAAGAAAATAATAAGGAAATAACAGCGTAGTGGTAGCGTGTCAGTCGTTAGGTAAGTCGTTAGGTAGGTCTCAGGTAAAATCTCAGGTAGGATCAAAATTAATTTCGACGGATAAACGTCCGGACTACGAAGCCGGAAACACTCGTAAAAAAAAGTAATCTCTAAATTTTTAATTTTTTTTTTTAATGATTAATTAAGGATCGAAAGTGCTGAATTCATTGACTGCGGAGGATCGCGGGTTCAAATCCCGGTCAATTACATTATTTTTTTTTTAAAATTAATTTTCAGGGTTTTCAAAAATAATGGAATAACAGTTTTAAATTCATTCATAGATCATTCCTAATTGCTAATTTATAAATAAGAAACAATAACATCCATTTTGATTCATTTGTTACCGTAGCAAATAAGGAAAAGTTGTTTCAGCAAAAAGATTTGCTCTAGTAACGTGATTTTCTCCGTTAGAACAGCAAATCCGCAAACGTTATTTTAGCAAATGCTATTTGCTGTTATAACGATAACAAATATTTATTTGTTACCGCAGCTGGAACATTTGTTGTCACTATACTGACATAGAAAATTTGTTGCTGTGACTCGTGGTGAGTTGTCGTGACATAGAAATTTTTCTCCGTGTATGTATGGTTAGGATGTGAGAGAAGCTATACGAGCCAAAGTTATATTATGCACGCGATGGGATTGATTTCGTCGAGTGAGCAGAGTCATAGGTATAGGCAGCTCGGTGCCCGTAGAACTTCGAGTTTGTTGGGTGCACCGAGCCATGATACGACGTCTGCTACTCACGTGGGTTGGAGCATGAAAAGTACCGTGGCGAGGAGGTTGGATGGGAAGAGGTAAAAAGAATCCCCTGTAGTTTCTGCAGGTGCGTATCCGCAACGCCTGCCGCGAGAGAACGAGATCCAGAAGAGGAAAATAAAGTGAGAAGAGGAAGAGTTGAACGATTATGACCATGCCCAGCGCGTAATCAGTAAAGAACTTTATCATCTTTCCAAGCGCGATAAGAGAAAATTCAAAAGGGGTGCAAAATTCTCTCCCGATTCCGTGAAGGGGTGTCTGAAAATTCTCTCCCGATTCCGCGGGCTCAGAGCCGCAAAGGTAACTCTTTTTAAGACCTTTAACATTTGTCTTCAAGCCAATTCCCCTCACCTCTGTTTCGGCCACAGTCAGTTATCACTACTGCATCGCATTCAAACGAGGGCGCGAGGAAATTGCAAGGAAATTGCAATTGTCAAAACAAGTCATCATATTTTCCTGGATTCTTTGATGTTCGTATTGGATTATACATCAAGTTTTGGCCTCTAAACGCCACTAAGCGCTAATTCTGGACACTAAAGCCTGAGGGCAATGTGGCCTCCCGTTAACCGATCATATACGCCTGCCGGCGCAAGACTAAGTTGTCACCCATAAAAAAAAACGGACGAATCCAACGATAGTTTTAAGATTTTTTTAAGATCGATATTTCATAGTTCAGCTGCGTTCAGCTGGAGAAGTGCGATGAGCAATCTTGTGGATCATATAGAGCCGTTTGTCGATGTGATCGATCGAATAGTATTTGAGTTCTATCTTATGATGGATAGGATATTGTCAATTTTAGGAGTTGCATGTGACCTAAAAATAAATGAGGGGGAATTTAATTGGAATCCACGAAAGGCTATTTTTTTTCTTCAGTGGAATGCGAAATAAAAGATTAAGCTCGAACTCACTCTACGCAAGTAATATCTTAATCCTCTTAAAAGGGACCGCGCGCGCGGCCTCTCGTTAATAGGGGTGCATGGATCGTGCAAGAGTAACGCCACCCTAAAGTTTTGGGACTCTCGAGCCCACGGGGCTGAAAAAGGTTTTGGCTCTTAGATAAAGCGTCGCTCACGTTACATCTCGTGACTCTGTTTGCAAACTTTGGGCTATGGAACCGCCACACCTCGCACTTTCCCACCCTCTGTCTTTCTCTCGCTCTCTTTCTCTCACACACACACACACACACACAAGCTTTTCCATGGCACGACCGGTTGATGCAAAATTGGGGGCTTTCGCGTATAATAAACCACTCGGGCTTAATATGCTGCCAGATTTATTACCCGATACATAAATTCATACAAATGGGCAAAGAGGAGGGACTCACATCGGGAGGGAAACAAAAATTCATTCGTTTATAAATATGCAAGAAAAATAATATTTTACATCCCTTTACCAAGGATTTTCATTGCTTCCCCGATTTGTTAAATAGGCACTTTTTCGCAGGATTTATTGAATTTATTTAGTGAAATTTTGTATGGTCTCGTGATCTTTTGAGGAACAAAGTCAGGCGGAGTGAATGGTTGAGAGAACGGCAATTTTTGGATGAAAACCATTATCAAATGTTTAAATATAATATTATATGTATGTTCGTAAAAAAACTCTATAAACCCGCTGGTTTGAAGTACTTTGTAGGTAAAACAACCACATCCAAGTTCTATATAGGGATCCAGTTTGATGATGTTGAAATTTGCATCGTTTGAATGCAACGAAAATACGTTTTTTAAATAAAATAAAAATAATTTCCAGTACTGTCAACGCTTTACTGTCATATTTAGGCCCCAGGTCGCGAAAAAAAACCGAAAAAAAATTTTTAAACTTTTTTCGACTTCAAAACAATACTGGAAATGGTTGATTTTTTTTAAAAACCTATGTTCGTTGCGTTTAAACGATGCAAATTTCAACATCATCCAGTTTGAGGGTTCAAGGTAGTACCAAGTTTCGAGGGTCAAATATGTAAATAAAATTAAATATAAATAAAAAATGCAAATATTTTTTCACAATATTTTACATAAGCTTTACACTATAGTAATCATGATTGGTGAAAAAAAACATTTTTTCCCTCCTTTCTTTTGAGGATCCAAAAAATAAGCAAAGATAAAAGCAATCATATTTTAGGAATGAGTTTGCCAGTTAAAGAATCTGGCGACAATTTTTTCTTGACATTATAGAAAATGTAAGAAAAATAAAACAAGTTCAATAACAAATTGAACAATCTACATAGATAGATAAAACATAAAATTTCCTAATTCCTTAAAACCTGAAAACATTTGGTATTTTTTCAATAAATATCAGAGTGTACCCTCGCACTAACAGGCATTTGAAGATTTCTTCGTACATGGCTTACTCGCAACATTGGCTTCACGTTTCTCCGTTGATTATATTCGAAAACTAATTTCGACGATTGATCGAATTCTATAAATGCTAAAGTGCCGTGCACTTCAGCGTACGAGAACGCAATTTAACACTGACATCCGATTAAAAATGACAGCGTGACGCTCTTCATCCGCATCTATACGCACGTCTATAGCTTTTATTAAGAGCGAGGTGGGTGAGTCGAACGTTTTGAGAATCGATATTTTGCGCCGAGGCAACGACTCGATGAATTCCGCTGGGTAGAGGCGAATCCAAGATCGGCGATGCCCTAATATAGTTACAATTCGTAACTCTGTTTTATCAGGCATGGACAGAGAGTGGACCGAGATGTTGCTCGTATGTCGTTACGATCTCCCTGCTGTCCACTTACCCTTCGCATATGGATTATATTACAATGAATCGAACTTCTATTGCATTAAAAAATTTGCCTTGCGATGAAAAATCGAATGGATGCGAGAAAAAAAATCTTTGTCAACTCTCAGCAACAGAGCGAGAGGGATGAAGCAAGATGGCGAAGTTTCTTAATAAAAACGGTAAACATTGACATTGCCAACTTTTACATTTGGTAAAAGTATCTAATCCCATGTAGATGAATCAATAGTTCATTTCATTCAGAGTGACATTGCTGAAGCCCAGATTTTTCAAACCTCTACATCAGACTTGATGCCAATTTTATTATGAGATATCGGAGCACGCGTCGAAAAGGTAAGAATGTAATTTTAGATTGGTATAAAAAATTAACTGGACAAAACCCTAGAAGACTGAGAACCTAGCACAATTCAAGTGCCTGATTGATGACTTTTATGAAGATCAGCCTTGTGATCACAAGGCTGATCTTCCAATATTAAATTATTATAAATATTAAACATATTATAATATATTATAAATATTTCTAATGTGAAATGGATCGCGACTGAAAATTTTTTTTCTTTTTTCAGGATCTAAGAATCTGTAGCTCTGCATATATTGTGCGTCTTACAGAATAAAGATTTGACCAGGTGGTTCGCGATCAAACATCTTAAGAGAAACAGATCGGATCATATATGAATCTAGACGCTCTCGATGGCTGCCATGCAGTCTCAATTACAGGCTTCGTGTGTTGAACACGATTTGAGGTGTCCTGGGGTGCAACCGGTCAACCCTTAGCGTCAATGAAACACCCTCGAAACATCTGTGTCGCAATTACCGTAAGTATACGTCCAGTCGCTGGAAGGCAGGAGCGAATCCATCAGCTCATCTGTCTCCATACCACGGATGATTGACATTTGGACCGAGTAAAATTAACGCATGTGCACATACTGCCAGCTGGCCATATACGAACGAGCTACTATGTCTCTACGGCGGAAAAGGGACAACTGCTTCATGCTCCTATAAAATCCGGTATGCTTGGTCAACGATGCTGAATAAAACGTCTCGGCACTGTGACGATAGACCAGATATATTTGTCATTAACTTTCGTTTTTCTGCTTTCGCAATGGATCACAAATTGTTTCGTTTTATGCTCAGTGATTCATATGTCATAAACACAATTCAAAATGCGATCTGCAGGAATATTTGCGTTCTTCTCAATTGCTTTAAATCTTTTAACAACTGTCAACAACTGAAATATTATACGCGGTGCCAACCACATTCAATAGTGCAACAGTCGCATAGACTCGTTGGTATAGAATTATTATGAACACCTACTGTGATACATATTTGTGGTTCCCATTGATCTTGCTCAATTGAAAATAACAAAGGATCAATCGACCGTACAGGCATTGAACGAATAACGATCGATGCTGGACAGTTCGAACCTCCCTCTCGCGTCATCTGAAGAACGCTTCATTTAATAAAATGTATGATGGATACAGCAAACGTCTATATATATATAATATATATTGGGGCTCTACTTGAATTAAGTTGCTTTTGATGAACGACCAACAACGAGAGCACATTGTCCCCATGGATAAGAGCAGTGACACTCAACTGGCAATTTATTTTACACCAGCATGTTTATCATCGATATATTTCTTAAATTCGTGGTTAGATACAGCAAAAGCTTTGTCCACTGAAGAGCTATCGGTCGAGAGATTCGGGTGAAAGGTTTGAGGCTGCTTCTCTTGATGGTACTGGGGAACTTCATCTCGTCTCAACGAACTTTCGGTTGACGATTTCGTGGAGTAGGGTGGGGCTTATACACACGTACAAAATTTAGGGGTAAGGCACATGTATTTCAAGGGCTAAAGTGAAGCTAGTATACGTGAAATATTGATTGACATCCGGGATGACAGATTTCAACTGGCCACATACACACACCCCATTGCCATCATACTTTTGGGGATGGCCTGCAAGCCTTCCAACGTACATGTCCTTATACTGGAGATCAGGAAAAAATTCAGTATCCCTATTGCATTATCAACTGCACACACTAAAGCATTTTATATTGTGCTGTATATGTCGCCTGCTGCTGTCTGGCCCGTTTTCGCGCACTAACCCTTTACGATGCTGATTTTTTGCCAGACCATATCAGGGGTGCTCAGTCCGATATCACGCTGAGAAAAAAAATGCAGTGGACATCGTCGTAAAAAGTACTCGCGATAAGCAATCACGCATAAGCGCAGGGTCAACAGTATGTGTCGAGCATTTTATGGGAATGCAAGATTTCATACATAGCAAAAATGTTTGATGTGACAAAAGTTATTGAAGGAAGGTTACAGAGAATTCTTTGGGTTTGAAATTTCAAAACGGCTTTCCAGTTTAAAGAGAAAAGTGGAAAATGGAAATGGGAAGAAAAATGAAAGGGACGTAAAAGCCTGAAAAGGGTAAACGATGGAATACACGAACAATAAGAAAAAAAAAAAAATAATTCATTGTAATGGATAAATGAATATGATTAAAATGCACAAAATTATATATCATTCAATACTTTCCATTAGGTTTTCAGTGGTATGATAAGCGCTGTAATAATCATATGACCCGTTGCGATGTTTCATAAGCATCATCAAAGTCTATGAAGCCACGTCGTTAATAATGTACTGTGAGGTTATACGATAAATAGAATTTCACGTTATTGTGGCTATGGCAGTATTTGTGTCTCGGGGTCTTACTCGCCCAGTTTGAGGCCATCGCTTCAAGCGAACCGTATATTAATTTATTCAAGCCAGTAGTCTGATTAAGCATATATGTATATAGGAAGCTAAAAATAAATATTTTACTCGATATCGCGCTTCGTTTGACCCCAAGTGGCACAGAGCAGATTCCCGTTAACCTCAAACCGATGATAGTGAAAGACAGTATTAATTTTTTTTTTTCCACAGTCGTTGTATGTAATTTTATCTCGATCCCTCATTTTGCAAAAATATCAGACTCGTGCGTTTCACTGTGAGGAGATAATTGGAACGATTTTCGAGGTGTCAAATGTTCACGTTACATGAAAAAAAAAATCATTAGACGCAACCTCGTACAGCTAAGAGATTTCTAGCAAAACGGCTCGTTTGTAATGATCGAAATGATTGAAACAATACAGCCGTTCTCGATCCACACGAATCACTTCACACCATATGAGCTCGCTAGCTCGGCAGCGCCTTACACGGCGCGCGGCGGTGGTGCTTACTCACATCGATCTTCGATATCCACGGAGTTTTAAAAATACGAATTTAATAGTATTGAATTTTCCGTACATTAACATCGTCGCTGACCTCTCTTAGCATTTATCAGGATGTGTACAACGAGATAGATATTAGAACCGGAAAGAAGAATCGGGAAAAATAAGTCATCGAGACGCGTCCCGATGGAAAGCGGAAAAACGAGGGCGGGGAAATTAACTCGCAGCCAGAGAGGGATACTTGAATCGCGAAACGAGAAAAAAAGAAGAAAAAAAATTGACTTTCGTTCCATTCCATGAGAGAGCTCGACGAGCCAATATAAAACGAGAGCTACACTTGAACGATGTCGTAATCGCCTTATATATATATATATAGACTTTTTTGCTTCTCTCCCGACTGATAATTCATCTTTTTCCATCTCCGCAACATGTATGTATACGTTCACGGCTTGTTTTTGCTAGGCGAGCAAGATGAAAAATTGATTCTTGCTGCTGTCGACTATCGATTCGTTAATCTGGTGGACTCTTCATCGGTCCTTCTATTACGAAGGGCCTCATTTATATCACGAAGTAGATGCATAATATTTATTTTCATCTCTTGGACTCGGCATCCTTTGTTTTGACGAATATTTCGAGAGACCACGGATTCAACTTTCAGACGAATAGAAGAGTTCTGATAGAAAAATAAAAGAAAAAAAGAAATTCGCATGCAAGAAAGAAACAGCAGAGGGGGCCTATTCTCGACGCAATGAGAATGGGATCCGTGAACGAATGTGGCTCCGTTCACGAATGTTTTTTGTGGAGGGAAAGAGTTCGTTTACGAATTTAAGATCCCCATGGAGATTGACTTTGTTGACGGATGTCATTTTTCATTCCCACGTGACAACATTCGTCGCGAATTTTACATGTTGCGAATTTTACATGCTGTCATCCTTTTCACGCGTCAAATAACGCAACCTTGAATATTTTATCAAGTTCTGAGAAGTTAATGAACATGAGTGCAAATAATTCAAATGTTGCGTTATTATTACGTTGTCATCCTTTACGTTGCGTTATTATTACGTTATTCATGTTCATTAATTTCTCAGAATTTGATAAAATATTGAAGGTTGCGTTATTTTACGCGTGAAAAGGATGACAAGATGTAAAATTCGCAACTGAGACTCCTCATACGAATGTTCTCACGTGGGAATGAAAAATGACATCCGTCAACAAAGTCAATCTCCATGAGGATCTCAAATTGGTAAACGAACTCTTTCCCTCCACAAAAAACATTTGTGAACGGAGCCACATTCGTTCACGGATCCCATTCTCATTGCGTCGAGAATAGGCCCCCAGGGACGATGGTTGGACGGATAACTAAAGTTTTCTCTTTAGCAGTGGTATTAAATGAAATTAAAATGAAGAATTGGCCTCGCCGTACTGGATGAGCTACATTGAAACACAAAAATCTCTGCTTACACCACAGCTTTATGACAGTCTAATCGGATCGATGATAATAATACACTTTGTTTCACTGGAAAATGTTTAACGGCACATGAGTATGCTTAAAAAGGTTCTTAAATGCTTAATAATTATAATGAATCAGCGTGGGAAAGTTTTGAGAATTGAGACAATCAGGAATCGTTCTTTGGTGATGAAAACAAAATTATGAGACACTCGATATTTCGAGATAAAATGTTGACGAATCGAGAGTTCTGCTCTTGCGCAGAGAAGTTTTGAATTTTCGATTACGATAAAGGACCATAATCATACGAGATGATGAATTTTCATGTGTAAGATGACAATATATTGGACACAGTCGGTAACGCGTCATAGTCTGTGCAGGATTTCTCGTATGCGTATGTCATTCGTTAACGTTGATATGACCTGACAGAATGTAGAGCTCTCGAGCAACCAATCCAGATTGATGAGGCGTCACGGCGCATATGTGAAGGGCTTAAGGAGCCGCGACACGTTGTTGTGCAGCTGCCGATAACGGGACCCCCCTCTCTATTCGCTCAATGGTATCACGCAGTCAGACCACAAACAACCATATTCGATTGGCCTCACAGATAACGGAAAATCACGTCCGAACGGTTTTCAGCCACGATGGACATTACGGAGATTCGTATATGTCCGAAACGTGTCCGGAGCACGGATAAACTGGAGAACCCACTCGGCTATAAAATGTCAACGCTCAAAACGTGTGACACGTGAAACACCCGAGACGACGAGACGACATATGCTCTTCGATCCCTTGATAACATTAAACTAGTTTCCCAGATTCCGATGCATAGACAACCGGTTCCTGGCTCGTTTGTTGTACGACAGAACACGTTCGATCGATGGACAAAAGACTATTTTCTTACGGTTGATAGACTGAAAATGCTGCAGGCATTTGTATAAAACTATCCTAATCTGCTTGGACTTAGGAGATCTGGTTTCACATCTTGACCGCTTGGTAATCCTCAGATTTAGGCTTTAAGCCCAACAGCACGTTGTCAAATGAAAAAAGATCATTTTTGATGATGCATCGGTATCCCATGTCACACTTGGCCCTATATTTGTTACGATATATGTTGCAAGGATTAGAGGTGCTGCTGAAATCCCAATTTTTCAATCGTGCACATCTCGCGTGTTGCCCATTTTTTGGTTAGAAATCCACCTTTGTCCGGATCTGATTCCCAATCGTTTCGACCCAGAAATCAGCCAATTTGGCATTTTCAACTTTCCATTAATTGGGTGGTTACCGATTTTTGTGAAAGACAGATACGGCAAAAATCTTCGGCATTATTCGATTCATCCATCAGTGATGTTCAATGTATACTTTTTGTGATGATCTAAATTTATACAACTAAACATTTTAATGTCCTTCCGCCACCTCGAATGCATTTTTGGGCGATAAGCAGTAATTTACCCCAAATATATTCATATGAAAACATCTTTGGGGGCGCTTCGAAGTGAAAAGTATCCTCAAAAAGCATTACGGTCCTTCTGGAAATTAAGTAAAAAAGTGAAAAACGTTCTTATAAAGCGTTACGGTTCTAAAAATTAAGTGAAAAAGTCAAAAGAGTCCTCAAAAAGCATTACGATCTTATTGGGACATGGAATAATCAGGGCCTAGGAGGGCCTCTAGGGGGACTTGGAACATTCAGGGCTTGGGAGGGCCCCCTAGGTGGACGTAGAGTAATCAGGATCTGGTAACGGGCCTCTATAAAACCTGAGAATAATAAGGACCTATGAGGGCTCTGATCCGGCCTGATCTTAAATCTAAAAAAGATGTTTTCACATACAATTTCAGTGAGTACACGTAGCGGTACACACTCCTTTTTTTTTTCTACTGATCGATTCAACGTATCAATAGAAGAACTTGCCCCTGTTTTAAGTACGCAAACGTTCGGTCAATTACGACCTAAGAAAATTTTTTTGAGCGATCAAATCGAATCTTGCTACGTTGTACCCAAACCAGCTGTATGTGAGTCCCAAGACAGATGCAGTGGCGTTTATTATACAGAAACTACGATGTAGATTATTCGAATGAATGAACCTCAGATCCTTGAAAATGCAAGTGGTCAAAACTTATACCTATCTTAGTATTTATTCATTCTTCGGTTCAAACGCAATCTCTGGGGAAATTCGATTATTTTATTGTTCCCGAGTAAAATTAGATCTGATCGAATCCAAACAAAAACTCAATGACCTTTAGCTACCAGAGCTGTTTTCCGCCAAGCCATGCTATCCGAGCCAGCATAAGCGGATTTCACTCACACGTAATAGCACTAAATCGGATGTGATACGTACCACTCTAGATGCCAACCATAAACCCGTCTTATTGAGGAAAAAAAAATAAGGCCCAGAGCAGAAGAAGGAGTTCTGTGGGTTAGCTCGAGAGCCTTACGAAAGCTACTGAAAATAAAGAAGAAAAAAAGGAGAAAGAGTACTTTGGATCGTCTCTGGTATATGTCAGCGGCACTTGGTGCGAGTCTAGAGTCTCGGGTTCTCGGTATGAGCCATTATTCCGATAATACAGTATGTATTATATATTATGCTCGAATGGCACAGCGCTCCGCCATCCGCGATGTTTGCTCGATACTCTCAGTGTTTCTTGGCATCCGATGAGACGCAATTAGCATCCACGATATAATAACAATATATCCATGTCGTACACAGGTATAAATCATCACTCGAGTTTCTAAAATACCTGACAAACATATATATGTGCGCATCAATGAGTCTCTTCTATCTTGAGCCTCATCGCATGTCACCATTTTCTCTTCATTTACCGTGCAAACGGATGAGAACAGGTGACTAGTCCTCGAATTGTTTGGTTCAACAGATTCTTCGCAACAAGGATTTAACTCTTCATTCCACGCTGTGTTAGAAAAAGTTTTGTCTTCGATTCGCAACGACCGTAAGCGTCCCAAGGGTCCCAATTTACAATTAAACCTACCAAAAGAGGTATCCAATGGTTGATGAAAGATCCTAAAACTTCTCAGGAATCAGTTACGAATGAAACATTAATATAACTTATTTTATGTTAAGCCGTTGTGGAAGAATCTACTTATGCAAAATATGGCAGAAAATCAATACAGGCTCAAGTGAGTAATACACAGAGAGTTCAATTGGCATCCATGTCTGGCATCCGGACACCACTCATAACGACCTAATGCTGGTATATTCTTGTGTAAAATTCCAATTCTATATTTTCACTTGAACGTTTGTCCAAGTACGTGAGTGTCACGAAGTAACAACAACAATCAACGACCGATACGGGCGTAATAACGCTAGTTAATGAGAGTCACCGCTTCTGTTGATCGTTGGCCATGATTGCCTGGATGCGACGGGTGGTTCTCCGCTAATATTGTCGCTGCTCTAACGTTGATGACGCTTGCGGAGGGGCTACTTGAGGATAATTGAAGATGTGACAACGGCTGGACGCTTCTGAATCATGTCACACGTCAAATGAGCACTAAAAGCTTGACTGCAAGCCTCGGCTCCCGAACCCCGGCAAACTGTCAGTCGAGAGAACCCGTCGGAGACCAATTACGTCTTCATAACGCCTCCGGCCGTCTATCTCATTTGCTCTCTTTCACAGTATATATCGATCTCTCTCACTCTCTCTTTATCTCTCTATCTTTCTCTTTATGTCTCTGGCCCACTGAACCAATGATCAAAGCACGCATCGAGGCAATCGGCATTAGACCTTTAGTGATGAGTGACGAGTTTGGGAGTTCTCTTGGCGTCCCACGCGCATGAGGAGATTAGCACACCCGGCCTGTCATGGTATCAATAACTTTTGACGTCCACTATCTAATGTACTCAAATGCCGTGTAACGAGAGAATCTGGACAATAATTGTAACGGCAACACGGAACTTCGAATACACCACGACGGAAAATCTCAATGGGCTCGATCTTTGCATGCAATTTATAAATTTCTCAGGAGAGCGGAGACTGGAAACAAGCTTTTCAATTTTTTTTTTTAAGGCAGAGACGTTGGGGCGCTCTAAACTAAACCTTGAACCGTTGAGGTGGAAAAAATTCACATTTTAACTATGATATTGGAGATTGACCTTAGGTTGCCGGGAGCCACACCCATTATTCCCTACGCTTGCCTTACGTTTTTCTAAATATAAAAGTATGAACAGAGGTATCCCGCTTTCGTTCTCTCGCTTCCTATTTTTCTCCGGCAACCAGAATTCCGATGAGACCATGCGATAATCGGTGAGGTGTGGGAGCTTTAAATCGAGACGACGACATTGCGGACGAAGCAAGAGGTCGCCACCGTCGACGGTTAACCGAAATTTATTCCCTGTTACGATTCTGGCGCACCAATAATTACTGCTCTAGCGGGCGTAGAGTGTGGTGACTGTGAAAACGTTCACCTGTAGTCGTGTTATCAGAGTATAAGAGCTTTATAGCTGCGTCTCGATGGGTCCGTCGCCGTCTCTTTATCGACAGTTGGCTTTTGTGAGATATCTCACAACAGTTTCGTAGATACAGTTGAAGGATACCCTATACTGTATATAATCGCATATACATATATACATATCTACCTGATGTATACATACCGGACGTGTGTACCAAGCCTTCTGGGATAGCTCTAAGTGCTTTTGTACACCAAATTACACGCTACTATGTACAATGTACTATATTTCATGTATAGTAAGAATATACGAGGAAATCTCGGCATCGAAACATACTTTGTATTACATGACTGTATATATGGAGATTGAGAAATTGTTTGCTTTGCTCAGGTGTGGGAAGTACGTAAACATCAATGTCCATGGTAAATAACGATCATCCTAGTACATCTCCAGAGCATCAAATATTCTAGACACATACGAAAATGGTCGAAATTCTTGACAGACACCGAATCCATAGCTGGTAAATACAGGAATGATTAGCGAAATTTTTGTTGAATCTTCTAATAATCATCTGATTAGCAGAACAAATGAGTTAGCGGTTATCTTTCGCATCGATCGTTTTTGAGTTCAGAAATGACAGTTCTCCCAGGAGGTGACGATTTTTCGGAAAGTCTCTGCGTAACGTTCAAAATAATGTACCAGGAGGTAGGACAGATGAGGCGTTACTTTGACCAGTTGAAAATTTTAATGGTACGTGCAATTTCTCGAGAAATCTACTTGCCAAAGATTTCGAAATGTTGAAAAATCCAAGTGGGTGAATAATAACAACAAAAAGTAGGTTACTTTGCAGAAATTTTTAAACATGGGGATTTTTAGTAGATCCCAGATCTCAATCACGAAGCTATAAAATATAAGTATAAAAAATGGCCTATCCAAAATATTAGACCAAAATTATAATATTAAATAAATATTGACTGGCGTGAAAATTGGTATTTTCAGAGTATTTCATTAAAAATTTCATTTCAAGCTCTACATACCTCAGTTTAATTCTCATGATTTCTGATGATTTTTCAATTTGAAATTATTTTCGTACAAATCAGTCTAAATCAGTCAAATCAGTCGAAAAAAAATTTCGAGATTTTAATGCCAATGTGTTTAAAATGTCCGAAAACGTCGAGAAATCATTTAGAGAAAAATTTTCAGTGAATGTGGGTGTGTCTATGTGTGTACAAGTCTTGCAAAATTCAGAAGTCTATATCTCGAAAACTACTGAAGCAATTGTGTGCAAACTTTGACTTAAGGATGAGACTCCCTTTGTTTGTTAAATTTTTCGCTGCAATCTGTAACGGGTGATTTTGAATTTTTCCAAAAGTGTCTGTGATCGCTCCAATTTTCGAAAATTTTCATTTGGTGGCTCGAAATTTTTTATGCAAATAGATTAGGGGACAGGGATGTTTGGTCTTGAATTTGGCAACAACTGCTTGAAGGATTCAGATTCCAAAAAACCTTCTAATAGCTTTACCTTCCGCAAATACTTATATAGCTATATCAGGTCAAAATTTTGTACATTGATAGGTTATAGGAGAAGAGTGCACGGTATTGAATTTAACAAGAATTGCTTCAAGCATTCACATTAAAAAAAAAATTCAATAAAAAAAATCTGCAATCACTCTAATTTGCGCATATTTTCAAATATCGGCCTCATATTTAGGACATAATAAGAATGTTTTGAAGGGTGATTGGCACTAAAGCTTGCAAAGATTGGTAAAAAATTTAAGGTTTTTATTCATTTTTAGATTTCTTAAATTTTATCGAAAAATTTATATTCATTATTGTGTTGTTATTGATATCGAATGCAGAGAAAAGCGTGCAAATTAGTAATTTGCATATTGCTCCTTTATCATTTTATTTCACTCACAAAGCTTCCTCTATATGAAGAAGCCAAAATTGAAAAACCGACTTGCTCATAAAGGAAGATTTGTGGGCGAGATAGATGATGAGGAAGAAATATGAAAATTTGTGATTTGCACGGTTTTTTTTTTTTAATTTTGTGATTTGATCCAAGGTTCGCAATCAATGATCCAAACGCAAAAAAAAACTCGCTGACTCTGGAGTTTGATGTAAATATGACGACTCCAATCAATTGCGCACAGGGTTCCACCATCTTGAATTTAAAAAATATTAACTTTGGATTCCTAATGAGATGTACCAAATACTTTACGAATAATTATGAAGTTGTTGCCGTGTCCGACTTTCTTGATAATTCAAGGCTTCCTATCGCTTTCCAAAGAATTCACTGTCAAAGTTGTACGATTAGCGGATATTTCAATAACCCTTAGATTAATGCCGAACAAGTATCTGAAATTTTATCTCGCTGTACGATCGAAAAATTGTGCGAAAAAACGGGTTCGCACGCAACGCTAAAAAATCAATAAAAGCAAACCGAATGAAAAAAGTAAAAAGTTCAAATTGTTTGTCAGGAAATTCTCTATAAAAAAGCTAAGAAGCATTTTTATTTTAAGATATAAAATTTTCGATTTATCTCACTTTAAAGTATTTCATCTCCTTATTTGTCGTCTTTTTGTGCTCATAAAGTTTTTATTATTGATCTTAGGCGAAAAAGTTATTGAAACAAGTGATAGATAATTGCATAAGTTACAAAAAAGCTTTCTAGAACATTCTTGTCAGCCTCACGGTTACGGAGATAAATAAAAAAAACAATTACACCCTTAATTTGAAGATGGCGGCTGAATGACAACACCCCCCTGTCCCGAAAACTCAGTTTTACACTCACGGCTGACCCCCTTACGATATTAAAAAAAAAATCGCTCTCTACCCAAAATGCACGGTCAAATCACCATTTGACTGGACTAACACCTGCGTAAACGAAATAACCATAGTCGCATGGCAAAAGGACGGTAATCGCTGGGTGCATATAATCGTTGTCCTTTATGTCAGTAAGGCTCAAGAGCCCGTGAAACTTGTATGCAGTAACTTGCTGTTCTTCTCTCGCTCTCGCATCCCTTTTTTTCTAGAAGCGAGGCAATAAACCCAGAGTCGTTAAGCGGTCGTAAAATGTCGGCCCCCCAGCCACGTGAGTGTAGTATTATATTGAATACAGTATGAACACCTCAATAAAGCGCGAGAAACCTCCCCGAGGGCATATCAGGAGGGTTCTGTCACCGAGCCATGTTAAAACTCTCGGTAATTCATTGACACAGTTAGTAATAAATTAACGACTCGTTGGGTTCTTACCAACGAATAAATAATTTTTTTTTTTCATAAAGTGTTGTGATTTTGCGTCAAGAGTGAAGCCAATAATTTTTTTTCAGGGGTCCAAGTACTAGGAATTATTGCATCCTGCTTTAAGTGGTATTATGTCGAAGGTTATAATTGAATTATTACTTGGTTTGTCTTTCCGACTAAGTCAAACAGCATATTAGGTGTAAAGAAATTAATTAAAAATTGGTTTATTGGTTTGATTATTGTAAAAATTTATCTTCCTATCGATAAGGGCACCAAAGTCGAATAAATCCAAAAATTATTTTGCGTATTGACCGTTATACGCGGCACTTTATTTTTATGGTAGATTCAAGTTTTTGGAAATATTATCAAATTGGTAAGAGTTGATTTTTGTAGCTAGTTTCGTAGCCAGGTGTTGCCTCCCGTTAGGTTATTGGATGAATCGTGGTGGCTGGGTGGACCCTACGAATCTTGCCGCTCTACATTCCCTCAGTATGAATTTGTAAACAAAAATGGTCCAAACGAATACTTTCCACTAAAAAAACTTGACCTTTCAATTAAATGGCATTGGATAAATTGTTTTTGCAAAGAATCGAATTGTACATTTCGAGCATTTTTGTAACCTCGTTTTCCCCTATAAAAATGACTGCCGAAGTACTGATACCCTGACCCTTTGATCAAATTTCAACACTTTGAGCTGGGATAACTGACTATACAGCAGCATCAAAATTTGATGATTCAGGAATCATATAACAACAGCAGGAATCTCGCTCGAACGTCTTGGCCACTGGCTCTGGGTGATTCTGTGACACCAGGGAAACAAGAGTAAGCGATTACGGGCATCTGGGTTCTGAGTGGGTGGGCGACAGGTTCCGCTCGCAGTGATGTTGACTTGGTCGTTGGTGGCCAGAAGTCACTTGGCACTCCGGATGCTGAGTAAGCACTGACTAGAATCTCTCAGTTCTCAGAGATAACTTGCTCTATTTCTAGAGTAAGAGACAGCTCCGTTTATTCTTTCATTGCAGTTTATTATAAATTTTTGATTATTCATCTTATACATACTGCCGGAAATAAGTAAAAGGCTGATATACAAAGACAAGAGTGTCTCTCAGAAGTTGGGTCATCGAGCTTCTGTCATTTCTTCTCCTCTGCTCTTGATTACTCTCATTACTGGTTTGTGATGTTAATTCCTGATTCAACTAAAAACATCAATAGACATTATTATCCACTCACCACATTTGGATCTTGAATCTAATTGCGTCGTAAGTGGAAATTCAGGAGATGAGAACGTTTTTTTTTTATCCGGATGTCGCGGCTGCCCAAACGTCTTTGGCAAATGTGAAGCTATTTAGGTGAGTATAAACGTGGGTTATACGTCACGTTGAATTTCCTGTGTCAGCGAAACTGCACCACAGCAGCATGCACGTGAGAGGGGAAATTAATGAAAAAAAGTGCAGGTCCAATGTTAGAAGAGTCCAAAAGGAAAAAAGAAAGATGTTAGAGTTGGAACACAAGAAGGGTGAGGAATAGAGGGAGCGCAAGAGAGAGAGAGAGAGTGGAAGCGAAACGCGAAGAGGGATTCGGGGAGATAGAGGGTGCTGTGGTGAAGAGGGTTGAAACATATCAGCACGTCAGGTTCATGCTATTTCTGTGCTCTCTTGGTCATTCTTAAGGCTGGTAGGAAAGGGGTAACGGACACGGCAACAGCCCTCGTAATTTCCCGTCTGTCTATCCGTTTTTACGCTTGCGTGAAACGCTGAGTGGATTATCGCGACACGTACACCCAACTCACGCAGTTATGCTCCTTAATTAAACTGTTGGTGGGGGGGCTTTCGAGCTAACAGAAAATGGATCAGACTGACATCAAGCAACACATGCAGACGCGTATGTTCCATACATCGAGCAAGGGTCTAAAAAGAATAAAAGAACGTTATTATCGAACGTAATAATAAATTGAGCGAAAGTAATTTCGCGATTCCTTAGTAATTCTGTAGAATATTCATACTCAATAGCAGTATTTATCATAAAAGAATAAGAAAAAAGGCAATTTTTACCAGTGGCTATTATTTTTACTTGAATACCTGGTCAAAAAGGCACTCAAAGATGATAGGCTGATTACGGAAGGCCTAACACTTCATACATCGATCCTGTTCTTAGTTTCAGGCTATTGCACGCGAGTGATGTAGGTATTGGTGTTACTTCCTGTAGTTATCATCTTTAAGATAAAGATCACAATATCTAGGTGTTATGGGGCCTGTATTCAGTGGGTTTAGAAGTTTATGTAGTGCATTAAACCAAAACGGAGAGTAAGAGAACATTGCATGGGCCCTAGATGGATTTACAAACCGAGGTCCCACCTGTATACCACAAGTATTGGCCCATCAAGTATCAGAGTACCTTCCTCACCACGATAAGGTCACTGTATACTGTAGCGTGAAAGTGGCTATCTAATGCTCTATACCCTCTCTTTATGCAGTAGCCATTCACGAATAGGGCACGAGCTCCAACGCAGAGAAACCTACCGCTATGCCGCGTTAAAACAAATAGTAAGTAATGCGTAGGAATTAGTGACCAGTGAATGGCATCAGGCAGGATTGAAAGTCTTCACGATGCTTCGTACCTATCTAAAGGAATGCACGCTTAGTACATGAACTACTGTGGTCATCTGTTACAAGCGAGAAACAAACATAGCGTTGGTTTGATTCGATTACAGCAGAGGTCGGTATAATTGTTATTCTCCGTAACATGTAGCTATGTTGTTGCAAGATCCAGTGTACGCTTGAACTTCAGATTTCTTGACAAGTCTGATTTCTGGTGCAGCAAATGTCTTAGATCTGTGACAGTCGTTTTCCCATCTCTTCCCCACTTTCCTTTTCATATCTCGTGTATCACGAGACAGCAAAATAAGCAAAAGCTTTGCTCATACCGAGTAGCCTGTTATGGGTTATAGTACGTCATACGGATATCGCCCTCAAGAGATTCACACTTGTATACAGAAAATGAATGTAAAAAATCACATGAGAAATGGGTTCGCGGCGGTGATTAGCATTCTCTAGCGACCCAGACGATAAAAGAATCCATTTCGAATAATATTTTTGAGGGTATTGCTTCCGCGTCCTAAAGCAAGCACGATTATTTCGGCCCTTCCTCTCTTATACTAATGGCCTGACGTTAGATCGATAGAAGGCACACTGAACGACTTCGTTGGTCGGTTGTGGTATGTTATTTCGCGGGGCTAATATGTACCCAGTGATTCGGTCAGTCTATAAATATTAGATCAAAGGTGTACTATACCAAATGAAAAGAAAACGAAACCCTTAAAAACAATTCCAATCCAGCTGATTGTTGCCTTGTGTATATTTCTAAGGATTCGTAGGATGAGTTAAGTCCTTTAACGAGGCATTTTTGCGCATAAGGAGTTATCGTTATGCGAGCAATCGAGATGGAAGTACGATGTGCTTGCAAATTCGAATGCATAACCTAATAATTTTGCGGCTGAGCACTACCATTGCACGATCCATCCAAGGTATAAGCTTAGAGAAAAATAAAACGAATCAACGAAAATCTCATAGTCCGTAAAAATCATTAACACATGCTTTCTTTTCCTTTCTCTCTCTCCTTAGTTTTTCGTTTCTAAGACATCCCTGTTCTATATATTTTTTTTTCCTCCTTGAAGCCATCCCTTCTCTACCGCTGAAGATCCCACCAGTCACTATCCTCTCGATGTCTGGTTCCTACATAATTGCTTGGTCACGTATTCCTGTAATCGGCTGTCCGTCGGAAGACGATAAAAAGTGCAAGAAGTAGACGGAAGCACTTTGGTGCTACGCAGTATTCCGCATAGTGATATATACATAGGATACTATGGTATGAAGGAGTAGAATCCGCTGGGTATTGTCCAGGGGTGGCGAAGCTGAGGGTTGAGTTGCCCGGTTGGTTCATCGTCCGCTACTCGTAGAGGGGCTATATCTGGCTGCCTGTCGTTGTATACCACCGTTGCTACCCCACCGCAATCCCTCTCTCGTCTCGTCATCCCCCGCGATTCAAACACCCCGTGTACTCTGCACCCTCTTTGCCTGCGCGTAACCGCGCGCCCGTTACGCCAGGGGTCCCATCCAGCTAAGGGTGCGCGCTCGGTACTGTCACACGGTGATGGATGATTCTACCCCCAACACCGATCAATTCAACGTGCGCGCGGCTCCTCCACCCGTTACTATGTTATAGACCCTATGTATGTATGTATGTATGTATGTATGTATATCAAACATGAGCATTGCGTAGTGCAAGCACGGTTTGTCCTACTGCATACGTGGGGAAAAATCTTGGAAGAAACACTTCGAGTTTATCCGGTGCTGCCAATATGCGTCCTTCGACCTCACAAAATTTCGTTAATGCTCCAAGGGCTGTTTCATCTTTATCATGCCTCAACATTTCTGGGTACTGTCAAATTTTCAATCATCGATTTTTTTCGAAAATTATATGAATTTTGGGAGGAGATCGCTTTGCTTCGTGATTCCCTGATCAATGTGTGAAAGAGATCAGAATATAGAACTCCAGCTAGAATATAGAACTTGAAGGAAAAAAGTATAAATATGTTCTTAGTTGATACGAAATCCGTCACGATCATTGCCAACTGGATGAAAGGGTTGTCCGTTCTGAGATCGCGCTATCCGTTCATCTTGCTTCGATGTTTGCTTACATCACGCGGAAGCGCACCTCTTCGATCTTCCAGACTGACGGTTATCAGGCGTCAAAAGGTATAGAGTGGTTTTTGTTTGTCCATCAGGGATTTAAGAGATGAATTTCTACTGGCGTTATATAGAACCTGCAGTACGAGCAACTAAGCCAGAACGATATAGAGCATCAGATATCAGTCAACTATGGATAAGTGAACATATATTCTCGTGCGTGTTTGTTTGGATTATCGGATCGGTTTCATTGATTTTGCCTTGAGCTCAGCCAAACGCAGTATTGAAAGAGTTATTTGAGATTGATCGTTCGTACCATCCACAGCAGATTTTATTTTTGGTGTGGGATTATAATATCGTAACACCCACAGGAACGTATAAAAATAGCCCAAAGATTGGCTGAATATCGTTACGTCGTGGAAATAGTTTTAGCTCTTCCAACAATCATACAGACGATGCTTGCAGGTAAAAATGACAGTGAAGATAGCCCAGTATCAGCTGGTACTGCATCAAAACAATATGGATACCGTTGGGAAGCTAGTTCCCCACTATACCATCAGGGACACTATCATGATGCATTACATATATAGAGACTAGGGCAGAGACGCTGAACAATAATATCAACAAACATACAACATTCTCAGAGGTCTACGAGTAGAGTATTCAGTTCTTCTGTAATTCTTCAAGTCATTTCCCAATCGTATCACGGTTTCATGAACTGTTATAAAGATGGGAAAGATTCCTGACGGCAAAACGAAGACAATAAGTAGAGACTTTATCACTCCTTGTGACTCAGTACTCGCACTCTCGTACATGTTCACCATATGTAATTTGCATAGGAAACTTTAATCAACCTGGCCTCGAACTTGGATGTATATGAAAGTAGGTATGTAATCTTGGAATACGCATAACATATATTCGTATATCTCCATGCAGACGCGTAATACAGAAGTGGCCTTATGATAATATATGTATGGATGAAATAAGCGGTCCCGAGTGTGCGGGAGTTGGCAGAGTTGGAAAGGCGCGTGTCTGTATGGAAACTTGGTGGAAAGCCACGACTCCATGCTAGCTGGGCTCACTCGAGCGCCCACCGCCCCCGTAATTACTTTCCTCTTGCGCGGCGAAACGTTAATTCAAATTGCTTTCGAATTACCTGACGCCGGCTCTCGGTCTTTCGCGGAAAGGCACCGAGTACTTTCAGCGATGGAAACCCCACGCAACTCACTCACTTTTTTTTTTTTTGCTTACTCTATCGCACTCTCTCTCTCTCTCTATTTCTCTCTCATCTCTTGCATATTTTTCCAACATAACCTCGAGGATTCTGTGCGTCGGTGCTTAACGAATATTTATTCGAGGTAGCAAAGCCGCTACAAAACTGTAGCCCAGACGACGAATGCAACTTACGGTACAAATGCCTCAGTAGCGAACTACCTCTCAGCAAACGACTTCTGAAGAACTGAATAAATTCTTCAGTCAAAACGACGGTATTTTATGCCACAATTAATTGAATGTAATGCTTTGTTTGGATAATTGGGAAAAAAAAAAAACGTTGTTGACATTATGTTGCATATTGTACGTAATTCTTTTGGGTAGATATTTTTCAGTAATTCTGACATATGACTGAGTGTATAAGAGATAATTTGGATTTTTGATCATCCAAAGGTATAGCTATTTTACGCCGTATGTATTGGGCGATCGTGATACGTTTGGAAAAACGTCGAATAACCAAAAAAGTTCTAGTCTGACTATCTTCAGCTTACGTTACGGTATTTTATGGCCTATGATAATGTGTATTATGGGGGTTGAATATGAAGCAGACCTTTCTCTCGAGCTTTCATTTAGGTGTAGACCTAAGCTCGAACTGTCATAACTCTTTGGTTGATCAGCTATTCATACGAGCCATTTATCAATGCCCAGCCTCATTGGTTTTTATGTCAAGGGATGTTTAATAGCCACTATTGTTTTTAAATATTTGATTTTTCGCAATGTATTCTTCCCGGGCTTCATTCCACCTGAATACTGGCTTGAAAAAAGGTACCATATATTATGTCCAATCGGAAAAGTTGGCTCACTCGCGGCTCATTGTTTCTCGATTGAATCGATCTTCGGGAACGAAAGAGGTTCCAAATCCTCCTGAATTCCAGCTCAATTCTGGCGTAGGAGAGTGTGTGAAAGTTTGCTGGTGCAATTGCGCGAAAGCCAATCGCACTAATTGGCTTCAGGTGAATCAGCAGGGAAGGAAGGAGAGTAGCAGCCACACGCACACTCATCATGCCCCTCCTCTTCTATCTTCTCCCCTTTTTCATGCAGACCTCACCATTCACGCTGCATACCCCTCTCGACCCTTCTCTAACCTCACCCCGTATCGTTATCGCCGCTTATTAAAAAGTCTCTCCGCTATAAGATCATAGACATGAGAAACTTTCTGAATCCACCAGCTCTTTCGGCTCAATCGTGTACGTGTGTTTGAACCTTTCCAGCCCTCCCGATATTATCATATTTTGAGAAAGCTATTTTTATTTTTGGATTAGAAGCAATGGCGAGGCTTCCTCTGTTAACAAAGCTGCAGTTTTCCTCATTTGTTTTCGAGACTGCTGATTTTTCGTTCATAAGCAAATTACGTTTTCATAACTTCTGTTATCATCGTGCATGGCAATCCAATCTGCTTCTATCCAAAATATAAAGAGCAGTCTTGGGGAAGATGATGGAGGTGATTTTTTACCGACATGTGACTCTAGGTTGACACGATAAAAGAATTGTGGTAATTTGGAAATTTCATATACTAATATCGTGCGTTAAAGATGGATGCCATAAAATTCATATTATTCGTTATGTTAAAGGGTAACTATGCGATTAAATGCCTCAATATTTTCGCCCCCCCCCCCCCCCCCCCACTCGACGCAGTTATACAAAAATTTTGTAGGAGCCTCAGCATCGTGTAATTAAACACATTTACATATGGCGGTAAATACGATTATCTGTTGACAAAATTAATTTTGCATTAGTTAAAAATTAAAATCTTTAACTTTTATTTAATTACGCGAAACAGAGGCTCAATCACAGATATATCGAATGAAATTTATAAATTGTACCTATTTGACTCACTTTTTTGCATAAATTCCTTATGAGTTCAAATTTATAGTAATTGTGATGTGTATCGTGAACTTATAATTAACCAGGATAAAAGTTAAACCTTCCCGGAGAGCTTTTTAACGTTCACAAAGACCCCTGCATGAGCGAGTGAGTTTTAAAAAAGTGGGTTCTCCATAGAGAAATGTTTGTGAGTAGGGAAAAAGTACGAGAAAGTTCTGGGTAAGTTCCATTTCGTATCTAACGATAAATAAACATGAAAATACAACTTTTAAACTATTTAATCGTTTTCTCGAAAAATCGAAGGCCACGCATCCCCAATGTGAACATTTTTCTGACATATTTTATCCCGTCCGCGGTTCCAGAAATATTCAATAAAATTACAGTATTTTCCATCAATAAACAAATAGCTAATTAAAAATTGAATCTCAATAAAACTTTTGATGTGGAATTTAAAAAATTCAAGGTTATCCATCTTTGGTTTGAGAATACCGTCTCCTATATTAATATTGCGCGTAATTACGAATCCGTTAGTCCAATTCTAGCTTTAGTCAGACACAATTGTGTTCGTCAAATATTTGTTGTTCTCTTTCTTCGTTGTTTGCAATTATAGAATTTCGAAAATTTTCTATGCCTTAAGACACATCAGATTTCGATAAAAATTCGATTAAATTTCTGATAAAAAAAAAAAAAGAAAAATATTGAATATCAGACTCACCGAACAACACTGTAATTCGTCGTAATCAATAACGATCAGTTTCCCGTAGCAGATACGACACTTTCTTCGCACAAACGAATCGTGGCGAACAAAACCTCGTGACCGCAAAAGAATATATCTTCTCGTGAAAGTCTTTCTTTCCGGTTACATATACATGCACACATGTATGTAAATATATATTTCCTTCACTGTTACAGGCCGTCGCGACGATATACTGCGAAATAAGAAAAAAAAACGACGACGTCTCGCAAGCATTCGAAAATTTCTTTCTTATTGTTTGTTTGTTCGATTGCACCGGTGCTGATAAACGCGGTTTCAACGCAATAGGAAAATATATAGTGATGGGGTCAGAGATTCACCAAACACACGCCGGAAATGTGGGTTAACCTTGAAAAGGTTATATACGCCACCGCGGCAGTAACGATACGCGAAAGTGTTTTTGGGGGTTATCACTGTTAAGCATGGACGACGACAATGATAAAGAAACTTCTTGCGGCGGCGCGTTGGTGTTCGTGCCGCTGAGCACTGACATTTGGAAGAAAAAAAAATGTTGGATTTCAGACGGCCGCGACGCCTCGTGACGACCATGCGAAATATAGAAATCGATATGGCCTCCCGCCTGCTTGTTTTTACCCTCCCCGCCCGCCGGTCTCGTCGTCGACCTCCACCATTTTGCTTAGTCGCCGTCTCGTCGTTCTCTTGGCAGTCACCGACGAGGTCGACGGCACATGCGTATGAAAGCTGCGAAGCAAAATACTTGTAACTACAAGCCGGCCGGCGTTTATCCCCCTATTCCTCTTGAAGCTTTGCTTGCGCTTTCTTAACGCGCCGTTGCAAACAAAACTTCAAATTTCGTCCAGGAAATATGACGAGGAGGACCTAACACACCTGATGATGACCATGGTTACGATATCATCAGCAGTACATTTTTCTGTTCTTTATATCGAATTATGGCAACCTCCGTTTCATCCACCTGAGTAGAAAAAGGAGATGGCTTGGTTGCTAGTACAAGCGGTTTGTCTAGGGATTATTGAAGATGCAAAAAACTGAGACAAGAGTATAGGAAGGGCGAGAGAGAGAGAGAGAGAGAGAGAGAGAGAGAGAGATGAGGTTTCTTGTGCCTCCAGGTATCGTCCTTATTTTTAGCTTCAGAGTATTCAGTTGATATCCAAGAATCTTTACCGATGAATTATTTATTAGCAGCCTGAATAATAAAACATTTCCTATGTACGTTAAGTGTATTGTATTTGAGTGTTGCGGGATGTTCTCAATTGAAACGTCTAATGACCCATTCAAAGAAGACTTGAGGACATTTTATGTCTTAACTGGGGAGCTCGTGTTTTTTTTTATGACGGAGATGAACCTTGGGCGTGGATTGTCGGGTTGGGAATTCGTGTATGTGGCTCCTCGTTAATTATTCATTTCATTATATTTGAGTAGGAAAAAAAATAATAGTAGGTTACAAAACGTTTAAATGGGTTGAATTATTGGCTATTGGTGACAATTCGTCTGCAAGTTTTTTTTTTTTTTTTAATTTTATTCCAATGTTCTCATTTTTCAGGTGTAGTCTTAATTTATTTACTAGAAACTCGTAACTTGTAATATGTCTCAGCATACCTTAAAAATTTGAAACGAATCGATCGGACAGTTAAAAAAAAAAAAAACCAACAAATCCTAAAAATCGCCTCTTTTAGCAGGCCACACGAAGTTCCCTTCTTAGTTGACCTCTTATTGAGTCAGTTTTGGAACATCAGAGATAATATCCTGAGAGCAATACCGGTTGGAGTATTTTCCTTGAATAGCTTCAGTTCCGCAGAGCACAGGTTATTCTATTTCAAAGATATATATTGGTGCCATAGATGTACTAAAGACCAATATATCGAGCTTGAACTATGATGACTAAGGGAACTGAGAGAGCAAAAGCAAAAAAGAAGAAAAAAAAAGAGCACACAGATCTGGAAGATCGCCAGGTATCTTTCATGAATCGAAAGCTCGCTAGGCGACCAACCGACGATTCCGTATCGGGTTATTCCTCAACCCCGGAGAAAGCTTAATGGCCCAAGAGCTTTCGCTCGCTCGCCTTTGCCTCCGATACTGCGGATATATAATATATATATATATATATGTATATCGATAGGTGATACATCGGTATACCATTTACCTTCTACTCGGCTATCCTCCAGCACTTTGATACAGATCTATCGTATACCCCTTAAATCGGCATACGTACATGTCATGCCTCTCTCCTTTACACAACGTAATCTCAACGCAGGGATATGTTTTTCACATCCACTCCGTCTTACCTAAGAACAAGTGAAAACTCATTCGATTTCATAGCCGAGTAATATTACACCGAAGAAAGGAGATAAATCGATTGAGCCAATCCTACGAGATGTATCGATATCGTCCTGATGTATTGACGATCATAAAACGTTTAATTTAGCAGGCCGCTACGTTCAATTGGACCAATCAAACCTTGACCCAATCCAACCTCAACCTAATCCAACTTTGACTCAAACCCGATCCAATCCAACCCCAATCCAACTGAATTAAATTTAGGTTTCCGTTGTGCGACGTCATTGATACAAGCTGTTTCGATGATGAAAACAATCGCCACGATTTAGTTAATTATTGTTGAATATGATGGAACAGTGATTGCCAAAATAGTTTCCTTCAATCAAAAACTTCTGACACTATACCCCTTCCCCGATGATAAATGTAAGCACAAGAAAGTCCATTTTGAAGAATTGTGCACACAAATGATTGGTGACATTTTGAATTTTTCAAAATTTGGAAAATAATTTTTTTTCTTTAATTAAAAAAGAAAAAATGAATTATTTTTGGCCCACTCTCTAACGGCGATAAAAATACTTTTTTTTTATTCCTAGATTATATGGAAAAATTTTCAGAATTTTAAACCTGGGCCTAATTTATTTTTACTCAAAAGTTATGGGAAAAAAATTATTTTATCGGGTAAAACAAGTGATAAAAATTTCAAAAAATAACCTTTTTTTTTAACCAAAATATGCCAAAAAAAAAATTCGTCAACTGAATCCGAGGCCGAGGAGGTCAGGCCGATGACCGCGTAATTTGACTTGGAATGCCCCATATATATATACGAACAGAGATGTTAAAGGATCACTCGTCATACACACACACACTCATCCTTTGCTTGATCTGCATGCTGTAACGTAATTTTCAAGTGTAATCTATGCGTCTTCCAGCAAAACGTCTTCGAAGCAACTAGATAAGAAAAAACGAGAGAGAAAGAGAGAAAAAACGGGGTGCTAAATACTAGAGTATGAAGCGAGTATAGAGCATCACGAGGTTTGCCTTAGAAAGTAACGCGTACTTGTCGTCCGATCTCGGGAGGCGTTTGCAAGAAATGCAACCGAGCAGGGGTGAATTTGACGCTGCACGAGAAAGCGAGCGAGTAAACTTAAACGAAAGTACGCGAGGGAGGAAGATAGAGATGGGTTCACTACTTGTATAGGGTGCCTGCTAGTGTCATGGCAACACCCGTTGCAATGTATATAGCACGCTGGTATAGCAGCAACGTTTTTACCCCGCGTCTATATCTTCTCCTTCTAGCTCTTTCTCCCTGTGGCCTAATCCAACTCGCATACATCCGCGTCTTTTCTTTCTATCCTCATTCCCCGTCTCTCGTTCTCACATCTTCTATTTCGAGGATCACGTCCGCATTATGTGTACATCATGAGATCAATGGCGGCTGCTTTGTGCTATCCATTTAAAATTATAGCAATGACAATCGATAAAAGTTCGATACATACTACAAATTTAGTGGCTACTTCGAACCTCTATAGTGCTATTCCGTAGGAGTTAACGATAGTAAAGTGAGTTTTATTTGAATGCAACATCATAGTTTAATGCAAAATCAATGGCTAAAATTTTCCGATTTATCAAGTTAGTTTCAGAATAAAATTCTTTTGAAGCCCTACGTTGGGTTTGAGGTTGTCAAGCAAATCCTACTATAAAGGTGAACTTAGTAAATCGGGAAATTTCGGACACTTTCAAGTGGGGTCTCGTATTGCACTAAAATTTAGAGCTTACTTTACTATCTGTACCCTTACGGAATAACACTTCTAGAGGTTCAATTTAGCCGCTAAATTGCGACTCGAGTTGTATCCATATCCCAATCAAAAGCACCCTCGGTGCAAAAATCTTTATATACCGAAAACTTATTATGTACTTATAAGTACATAAATATGGTCATCAGCCAGAAAAAATCTACCAAGAAAAAATCGTCTTCAACGAAATCTTATTTCAATAATACCCACCTACACAAAAGGATAGAAATCAGATACAATTGCCAAGTACATGCCTGTGTGTAAGAGTTCATAATATAAGAATGATCAAAATCAAATAAATAAGAAAACTTTGAAGAAATACATTGAAGAAAAAACAAGAGCACAAAAAATAGTTTAAAAAATTTGAAAAAAATGTAGTTAGTGATACTTGGCGGGCTTGGTATGGTCAAGTTAAACAATCTTCGCACGAGTCTTCACGTAATGTTCTTTTATATTACACTATATAGGACCTCGATTTAACGGCCAGTGGTGGGACCGGCTCCACATTGCACCTTGTTCAATCGAGAGGTTGCGTACGCCCGCCCATGCTGTATCTGTGAGCGTTGCCAGGTGGCTCGATCAGCTTCCCCCCCAAGTCTGCCAATATTTACCCCTAAACCTCCCTAAATTTGAAATAAAATCTCCCCAGATTTCCCTCTAGATTTTTCGCTAATAAAATGGCGGGTACGTATGGCATTCTCAATGCGTAACACACGTTATTAATTTCAAATTAAATATATATTTATTATATTCAATATTTATAGAACAATATGAAATACATTGGTAACATTTAATATCTGTGGAATCACAGTCGTATTGAAGAATCTGCTTGTATTAACACTTAAAAACTAAGCGTTTTTTTAAATAAAGAAATATCAATGCTGACTATAGTCATTAACTTAAATTTGGGAGTTTGTCTACCATATACATCTGGTGTAATAACGATCGATCACGTCCAAAGCGTGATCGTTGAATTCACCCCCATAAACTCTACTTCACTTGTGAATTTTTTGAGCATATCACTCGACGGTTACATTTAAGTGCACGTATTTATCTGAAATTTATAATGGAAAAAGGTCTTTCTACTGTCGCTTTATAAAAGGGCAGAGACAGAAGAGTGAGAGCTAATTCTGGAATATCTTTGAATCGTTAACTATAATATGGCGACGCGCGATATTTTAGCGCTTACAAGGTCAACATATTTCCTCGAATGCTGCATCTGCGGAAAAGGCCACCGACAGTAAAAAAAATAAAAGTAATTTGATTCGTTAAGTAGTATTCGGTTACCTAACAAATCCTGAGCTCTCCAAATCGAGTCTACCTCATAAAGAGACGCTTTTATCGTCTTTGAGTGTCTCTTCACTGGATAACTCAAAGACTACAGCACAAAATGTGATAACTATAGTTTTAACAGCCAGACAATGGAAGGTCGAGGAGGATAAAAAAAAATTGATGTACATGTGAGATGGTGCCAAAATCCGCGAGTTCTGCCTGCTTCATGCCCCGCCAGAATTCACCGGTGGGATTACGTAAAGGCGGCGGCAGAGAGTCGTTCGACTTCGGTACTCCTGGCACGGAAATTTCTGTACAGGGAGCAAAGACTCCTTGGCAACGATGAAGATATTATTGCATTTTCGGAATACTCATGTTCGCGATAACATAGAAAGCTCAGTGAAAGTGGAGAACTTTGAATGCAGTTTTCTAGTTTTTGATGCCGTAACAATGTACTTGCATTGCGACTGTAATATTACTCTATAGCTGAACTACGAAAAAAAAAGATATGCGTGATTATCCCTCCGTCGGCAAGGTCGGTCTTTTAGGGTCCATGGCCTTTTCTATGTTCCAGATGTTTCAAAACTGGGGATGAGCTATGTCGTGGGTCCTCTGCCTAAAAAATTGGAACAGTCCAAGGGTTTTACTACCTGAGAGGCATCGGTGTCTGCCAGTGCGCGTGCGTCTACCATCGATTAAAATTCGATCGTGTGCCCTAAAAGATTCACCTTGATGACGGCGTCAGTATTTTGGTAAGTTTGAAAATTTTTGGGAATATTATTAAATATTTTTGTAGCTTTGAAAATCGCCGAGTGTGCGAGTATTCGATTATAATGTTTTCTGTGCTAGCCTCGAGCGCCAGCTTACGAAAACGAGACCGAAAGCGAAGAACATGCAGGGAATAATTTTGGGAATTTTTTACTTTCGTAATCATACTATTATGTATTTTTTCATTATTTTGCATTAAAAAATGATTGTACCGCGAAAAAATGTGTTTTTCTCAGTGATTTTGCTTACCCGAATTTTCAAATTTTCACCAATTTTTTATCATTCAAATAATTGTACTTTTTTCAGCCCGGACTGTCAAGCTATGTTTTATTTTAGAGGTTTACCCTACTACTATACACCTGTGAAGCATTATTTCATGAAATACATTTCTCAATAATCTATAAATTATTCAGTAATTTTTCATTTTTTAAAGATCAATGGTTTAAATAACTAATTTTGTTTTTCAATTGAAGTTGTAAATAACAAAATAAACTATCAGGAAATATTTTATGGACCCAAAAGATTACCGGTAAATTCATTCAAATTTTTTGAATAGCAATAATCACATCGAAAAAAATATTATGGACTTGGAAGTCTCACCTTGCCGGCGGCGTCAGTAAAATCCACCTTGCCGACGGAGAGTTATTATTATTATAAGTGATAAGATGACATTAACAGCGAACATATAAAAATTACTTAGATTTCGGCAGTTTTCATCACGAGTAATAAACAATTCTAGGTTTTACGAAATTTTGAATTTTTCGAACAGTATGGCGGCAATGTTCAAACCCAAGCAAAACAACCGAGCAAGCTAGAACGAAGACGGAAGAAATGTTGATATCGAAATTATTTTTTTAACCCTAGCTCGTCATACCTGTTTTTTATGATTATTCTCTTATAACTTATAGTTATAACTTATTAACGTTATAACTTATATGATTATTCAATGAGCGGCTAGGAAATAGGAATATCAGAATCTGACTAGTTTTAATAAATTATAGGCCAATAGGAAAAATACAATCTTCAAAATTGATTGGCAATTGATGACTTTGATTGATTGATAATTGAAGCCAAATAAGAGAGAAGATAATGCAAATAAAAATGTATAATTATCATCCTCATCATTTTTCCGTATTGAAAAAGTTCTCTCTATACGAAAGGGGCAGCAGAGACACAACGCGATAGCCAACATTTCATGATAACGTATATTTACCATGTTTCATACGTTGATTAATGAAATATTATCATCGTTCACATAATATCCGAGAGATTTATTCATTTCGAGGATAATATTTATTGGTTTTCCGTTTGCCGGTAACTTCGGGAATCAATGACTCGCCGCATATGATTACATACTCGAACGGTCGACGGGAACAGAAGGTTTTATGATGCGCGAGAGTGTCAAGTGTATGTACCAATCGGAAATATATGTATGATTGTTTAACAAACCGTATCAATGATAATTTTACCGTTCTTCCGTCATCACCCTGAATTTGATTTATCGCATCATTGTTCCATTCGTAACGTTATAGATTTTCATTGTTTTCGGTGTATAATTTTCTCGGCATGTATACATGGCATCACGGCTCAACGCGCATATTCGGTGCCAACTGTTATTTTCGATCTCTCTCTCTCTCTCTCTCTCTCTCTCTCTCTTTAAAATCAACGGAAACGCAATTTAAAAGAAAATATAAAATAGTAGTGTGAAAAGAAGTAGACAAAATGGCGGCGAAATGAGGAAATGGTGGAATCATTATTATTCTTCGAGTACACGCTAGGTGGCGCATCGATCTATGAATATATGTATATATACCATCAGGGACGGTGCGTTCTTTGCAATTATTTCTGGGCGCTCGAGAGGCAAACTTCGTGCCGCTTTATCGAGAAGCCAATTAAAATCGATTAGAATTCACGTCTCAGTAGAGACGAAAATGCTCTTACCGTTGGAGGAAGTCATGCGAGAATAAATTGCTTTAGTTTGTAATTCACGACACAGGCATGTTTTTTCCCCTCAAATCACATTCCCTCAACCTCCTATCATGTCTAGATCTCTGAGCGATCTGATCGATTACCATATTTCCAACGTAAAATAGTGACAAGAAAAAAAAAAAAAATTATCATAACGCTACATTTACGAATTCTATGTACTCTCTCCGTAAGTTATAAGCAGTATGAGCTTTGGCTAGTACTGGGACTGGCTTGCACGTTGACTACTAAAGCGAGAGGCTATTTTTAGCTTCTGATGGCGATAGAACTGAAACTCAGTCAAATATAAACGCCTGTATCGGCCAAGTTTTTCACAGTTTCTCTGTATCCTCGTGCAAATGCGATGCATCAAAAAGAGTGACTGCGGATAACACTCTGGGGAGAGTCACAAGGAATGAAATGGGAATGGAAACAAAGGAGAAAGGGTGTAAAAACCCGAAAAAAGGTATACGATGGAAAAAACATAAATATCAGTTCTGTGACGCAGAACAAGGGAGTATCAAAAATAAAAAATAAAAGTTTCGCAACGCCGAATGGGATATCTGTATCAAAAACTACAATTAATACCACAGGAACAATAGTGCGAAGGGATAATTACGAGTTGGTGAAACGAGTTTATACATGTAGAGGTGATACGATCGAAATACTAATTAGACCGAATGGGAAGGGTATATATGCGTCGAACGACAGACAAAATGGGTACAAGATACGATATATGTGAGGCTTCTCGATACAGATGGTTATAGTATCTGTATCGCGTATAAGTTATTACGATACCGCGAACGCATCAGTACTTCGATAGATGCGTATACGTGTCCAGTGGGATCGAATGGACAGTTATATATGTGTATACGGTGGATATCCGCGGAATAATAACCGAAAAATAATCAACGTTGAGTTTCAATGGCTACAGAGTTTGAAAGAGGAAACGCGGAAAAGATTCAACGAAATGAGAAAAAATTTCCAGGCTGAGTGCATGGTATATAACAATAGTTTGTCATGAAAGTATAATGAAGATATACACGAATTTTTTAGTCTCGTCTAAAGCAGAGAGCACGTGGAAACTATATTTTTTTTACCGACTCTAATGATGAAACTGAGTGCACGCTAATTTTTGGATCAATGCGATTGCTGAACTACGAAATCGAATGATATTAAGTTTGAACAGATAATTTTTGTGAGACCATCATCTTGAGCCTAATGGCCAGGACATGGAAAAATTTAATAAGTAATGTCTAGAACTGAAATGGATGGTAAAAGCCCTATCTAACAGGAATTTTCTGTTCCTGTACGTGAAAAATTATTGAAATAACATTTTTTCAAAAATTTGCATGTTGTCGTCGATAATTTGCCGTGCGGCTAGCTCGCAAATATACTTCACTGCGACCACTTTCAGGCCTGAGCGCGGGACTTTCCTTGCACAGTTTTGAATTTTCCGATGATTTTCATGAGTTTTCAACGTGCTGACTGTTAAATTAAGAGCCCAATACCAAAATAATATACAGGTATAAAATCACTTCTGAATCGGGCAATTCGCGAATTTGATGCACTTGCTCCGAATGTTCGAATATTTAGTTTTTATATTTCCAAGTATACCGATGCCATCGGAGTTACTCGTCTACATCATCTTAAATAATAATAAGCAATGTCAAAAGACCCTTGTTTTCTGGCTCAACCTCGTTGATAACCTATACATTTTTAATACAACATAAACGAGTCGTTTGAGTACCCAAACACGTAAAACCCTTCGCTTTATCTGTCTCGGGGTTGAAAAAACCTTCATCTTTATCAAGAAACGAGAGCTAGAATTTGCCTGCGTACCTCTACAACGATGACGGATGAGGCACTTTTTTTTAAGTCGTTGTTTAAAAGTAGCGGGGACACCCCTCTGGAGAGAGTAGGTATCAGTGGGTTCGGTGGACCGGTGTTCAAACGGAAATTCGATAAGCACGGATGACCGCCCGATTTGTTCAGACTCTAATTCCAAATGAGAGTCCCAGAGATTCAATACTAACAAGTGTTCCGTTCACACGTACCACTCGGTTGCATTCCACTTTTTTCCTCGTCAATCCTCTCTCCTCGAGTTAACTGTGACATCTGTAATTGATACTTGACTTCATCCACGTATATATAGCATACTTCTGATATATTTTTTTCCCTGTTTCCTAAAAATATTCTGAAAACCAATATTAGATAACTGATTCGGGATCCAGAATCAACAAGTCCTCGAATCGTAGTAATCAGCCTTACGTGAATCGATCGAACTTTTTTGTGCCTGCCTTGCTTCTGATCACTTTATTCCACCGCGTGCTTTCGTTCGCGTCTCTTGCTCGTCTCCAAGACGATATTTCCTTTTGACGATGAGAGCAAATCTCCCCCGAGCGCTGGCGAAATCGATTATGAAAATACCGAGCGAGAAAGCCTCGGGGAGCATTGAAAGGAGTGGAAAAGAAACGGCAAAAATGCGGAGTCGATCGGAGTATATATATATATATATATATATATATATATATGAAGAGAGGGTGAGGGTATCCCGCAATATCTCACAAGAAAGAAAAGTTAGCGAAGTCTCTCCTCTTACCCGGGGTGGATGTATTCCGGATCTTCACGGGGTTTCAATGCCTGTCCTCTTGTATATATTATCGTCGTTGAATATCCTGTTCGATGCCCGTCCCTCCATCTGTATATCTATTACATTCACACTCTTTTACCGTACCCGTATTTCCATTAAAAGAAAAAAAAAAGAACTTTCGATTAATGACTTACCGACCGAATTCTTTGATCGTATAATGGAAATTTTTGCATTGTATTGTCTATTGGAACCTTGAATTGTGGCCCTAAAGGATTGGTATCAGCAAGATCGTTTTCTAACTTTCCAGCTGGGAGTTCGTGGTGATGTTTCAAATTACTGCAGCCTTTTAATACTCGCAGTGGTCGATGCTTTGCCAAAGGTCTGCTAGGTGGATTGCCGCGAAGCAACCCCCGTAATGGATTCTCGTGAGGTGGGCTACAAGTATCGAGCAGTGAATTTCCACTAAGCTATCTAATAAATCGATCTCAATGATTACCCAATTCATGCCCTTATGTCTGGCCCCTGCTTTTAAGTTTTGCTTCTAGCCTCACCTTTTCACCCTTGCTTTCATCCCTTGGTTCTAAAATCTCCCGTAATACATTCTCATAAGATTGGCTATAAGACTAGAAGCATCGAGTAGTTAATTACCGTATCACTAAGCTATTTAAATCGATCCAAATGATCACTTGCGTCCAGTCCTTGCTTCTAGCCCTCGTTTCTAGCAGCTCCCGTTATAGATTCTCACTAGTTTGGCTATAAGACTAGAAGCATCGAGTAGTGAGTTGCTGCACCACTCAGCTATCGAAATCGATCCAAATGATCAGCCAATTCGTGCCCTTATTGCTTCTAGTCCTTGCTTTTGGCCTTTGGTTTAGTCCTCGTGCTTTCTTCGATCAAGTCCAACCCAGGTTTTATCGGTTGTATTGGCCTATTTGCATCCGATTTTTCTTTGATTTATGACAATACCACGTATATGATACTTTATAAAAAAAAAAAATAGTAATCAATTCTCGAACAGCCGTGATCAATGCACCTTCATTGAGGCTATTGCACCTCTTTGGTTACCGACTTAACATGTTCGCTACCTCTGTGGTAATATTGTTACGACAACTAATTACACCGCTGTGGTTTACTCTTCCGGTTCACTGATCCACTAGCTAGACACGGTATATGCATTAACATTATACATATACATTTATAGTACCCATATGTTGAATTTGGTCGATCCGAGACATCGAAACTCGGCTGTCCTCGTCATCCGGCGGAGTACACTCGCGTAGCCAACTCCGGGATTAGCTTTTGAGTGGGCGCGTCACAGCCGGTCAGACTCTTGTCACTTGTTCGGCCGTGTGTCACCGACAAGCACAAGGACATGTATATATATATATATATATATATATATATATATAAACGCATCATGCCCCTTCGTGGTGGACAGCTCTGATTGACGAATAATTGGCCGCGATGCCGCATATATAATCATCGTTCCATGACGGGAACGTAACCTCGGTCCAGTTGTCCTGAAACCTCTGCACCATGCGAGCTGCAAGAGTCGAAGAGAGGACCAAACGACCGGCGGATGGAGTAGTTCTCGTCGTCACTTCAGGCAACAATCATGAAATTTCAACCCTGTTATAATTCTCGGATCTGTGAACCGCCGAATTACTATACCCAAATACTTAACGGGCGTGGCGTCGATGAGGAGGAACGTGGAGAACTGAAGGGGAAGTTTATCATCAATTAGCGCGCTTGGTTTATATTCGAAGTGGTGAAAAAAGAAACACGTTTAACATGCAAAATTTTTCTTGGTAATAATATTTTGCGCGAAAGATTCTGAAATATTTCGGCAACACAATCAACTATTATACATCTCGTCCACATCGATTTTTGCATTGTTGACAATCGATTGGTTATTTCGAAGAAAAAAAAAAAGGAAAAATAACGAGATTGCTAGAGATATTGCAGTAGCGGAGAAGCTCTACAAAGAGAACCAACCAACGAAGGAAATAAAACGGGGAGAGCAAGAAATCGGAAAAGGGACGCGTTTCCTCTGTCGTGTTTGATTACGATACCCTCTCGTCTCTCAGCTTGGTTCGCACCCTCCAATTCATATCTACGTTTTTCTCCATTACTGCATAGACCAACGCCAATACTCACGTAGCATTGCTTGCTTATCCTACAAGTGGCAAAGTTCCCTCTACATCCCCCCTCCTTCCTTTCTCCTCTCACTTTACTCGTTCACTATTTGCACTGTGCGTCACATATGGAGGGGTTACTCCATCAGAGAATTTACGGCATCCCCTTGCACGAAATATATTTTTTCCTCCAAGCAATATATATATATATATATGCTCACCCGTGGCTACACTAAATTTTCTCGTACCATCACAAAGTTTAGAGATTTCAGATGACGTATAAACAGCTATGGCCAAGAACAGAGATAAAACCGATTCGAATTAAAATTATTCGAAATAATTTTTTAGCCCATCATAACACTCACATTGCTTTCCAATCTACACCTTTGCCCCCTCTTTATAGGATTGATAACTTAATGTTAAAGTTGAAATAAAAGCTCTTTCGACGAATTCACATACTTCTCGTTTTATCGTTTCCTGACGATGGCAAAATTTCCTTTGGGTGAAATGAAAGGAAAGCGATAAAGAAAGCATGTGTCTGGCAGGCTAAGGCTGTGCAATAGCGACAGGAAATCAATCAACGGGCTCCTGAACCAGTCGTATATGTTTAGGCCACTCTTGGAACGGAAAAGAGCTTTGAATACGAAATGATAGTGGCGCTGGATTATCTCGTCTACGTCAAAAACGTCCTATTGATGCAAAAACGTATGTGGGATAGCACGATTACAATCGTAGGGTAAATAAGCATAAGGGCGCGTGACGGTGTTGGATATAGCTCTACCAACATCGTACGATCCATGGTCTACGTATATAGGAAAGCCTGAGCACACATCGTTCCTTCGAGCTGAAGCGAATTTTGCCGATCTCGTATAACCAGCGGGCCATGAGAGAGAGAGAGAGCGAGAGAGAGAGAGAGAGAGAGAGAGAGAGAGAGAGAGAGTGCGGAGTCTAGGATCCCCGCGGGGTTGGAGTCGTTGGGTGCGAGATCCAATCGTTGCATCGCCCAAAGGCATTGCTGCAGTAGCAACATCGCATAGAATCCCACGGAAATGATATAAAACACGAGAGCTACCGTAAACCATGAATCATTTAATTGGTTTTCCGAAATGACGAATACCGTGGTACGGTATTATACGTTGAGGACGCTTTAATTATTGAACATTTCAGTCTAAGGAAGTGGTAGAAAATAATCAATAATTAGCGGATCTGCAGTAACGCCACCACGTGTTTGGTGGAAACAAAGACCTATCAAATGGTTAAGGATTCTCGTGTAACTATCAGGTGGGTGCGAAAGATGTTATACTGCGTTATACTGAGACCTGCATTGGGCTGGAATGAATGGAATGAGTGTTTAAAAAGAGAACTACAACTGAAAAAAGTAATGAGGTCATGTGTCGGTATAGAGCGGGTTGTTTATACTGACGCTGGGATTGTCTTCGCGTATTTTTCATAGATTTTCGTCGAAGTGCAATTTCAATTTCTTTCAAATCTCCCCTACATTTATCTATGACGTGTAGCATTTTCAGCAGGAATCGTGGAAAATGACATCGTTCATGTTGGTCGTCGAATCTCTCTCATGACTTAAGGATGTACAAGCGTGCAGGTAAAAATGGTGCTAAGACGATGAAAATTATACAGATTATTCTTACTTGTATTCTGAACGTCTGTGTAAAATTTGGACTCGATCGTCTAATCTGTACCTGTGTTATTTAATTTTTCAATTTTTAATGTTTCAACATTAACTCTTATGGGAAACTGTCAGGCTGATGCATGTAATAACGATAATAGTATCGAAGGAAAAATGCCAGGTGACTTAAAATTTACACATTTTTAATAGTAACATCTGACAGCTAGGTGGACAAATTTTACGGCTATTCCCTACCTCGTTTGGAAGAAAACACCTGAATAGCGGCAACACTATAATTCAGTAACAGGCACCAATTTTTTCGGGTACATGATGCATTTTTTTGTCTTATTTCGCAGATATGATCGAGGATGATTGATTTAGTTGATTTTTTGAAAATTAATTTATTGAAATTGGCTTCCGACACTAATTTTCCTCTCCAACGGTATATTGTTTACACTTCAGATTGACTTACAGCCGGATGCGCGGCACTTTAACCTCTATCTCAAACTGTCAAATAGCTGTCTCTGGTTCTGACCGGACTACGGGAGCCAAAACAATTCTGCCAACGTAGCCATACGCGCGCGGTACGGGTGCAATATTGCCGCGTCTTCGGCTTGGTATCACAGGTCTTATTTCGACTATTTATGCCACTCAAAATGAATAAAATTTAAAAAATATGATATCAGACGCACTATTTTTATATATTCAATTACAATTTAATAAATGGGGGCCGTATAATATTGATAATATTTACTATATATTTTATTTTTGAAGGTTGGATTCAGGTCGGATTCACAGACAAAAGTTTTCTGCCGAGTATCATACATATTCGTGAATTAACAAAATATTCAATAATAGTACCGAAAAACATATTTCTAGGCAATGTTCGACCCTTTTATGTATTAGAAATCACTTTTTCTATCATCTAAGTGTATATTATGCATAGAAATTGTTAAATTACAAATTCGCCCTGATTTTGCTGGGATTGTACAGCCAATACATCCTTAAACTACTATTTATTTCTACAACAAATGCTTTTTTGTCTAAGAAAAGATACTTTTGTCATTAATTATCGGGTCCACTCATCTATGATTCGCATAAGTGTAAATAAATTCCAGGAGAACTAGAAAAATTAGGCCTGAACAGAAACTGAAACGAACGTGTTTGGTAAGCTGGATTTTGGGAACAGACATCATCGTAGGTATTTTGTCAATATCTGGATACAGAATGTGCGTGTGTGTATATATATTTAATAATGGGAGAACTGAACATCCGAACTTGCCGATCCTCGAATTCCCCTCCCATTCTGAACGTAGCCTCTCGACTCTCCGCAACTGGATAACGCCCAGCGAGGGGATGAAAATTCAAAATCGGAAGTGACGTTATAATGGAAGCGGCATTAGTGGTTTTAACTCGAGAGTGCCAGAATCGGTGGAAAGGGAAGCTCGAAACGGGGAATTGCCCGAGAAAGCATCGTCAATGAGACATTCTGTATTCTCTCACTGTACGTAAATTACTGTGCACTCATTCTTTGCATTGTACTACTGTGTACTATAATAACGGTGAAATTTTAATGTGAAAGCATAAAAAAAAAGGGATGAGCTTGAAGAGCATCTGAGTTGCATATTTCGCCCACTTGTCCAACACCATTTAACACTTTGTCCAAGCGCAAGTATATTTTGGATAATGAGGATTCAGAAGGTAATTTTAAATTCGCGACTCTTGATTGTATACATAATTCATTTAATGTATTTAACTATTTATTATTTTAAGTTGATGATGAGGAGTCCGAATATGACCGCAATGAAGAGCCTGAAGTTGAAGAAAATATGCGAGATACAGAATACGAAATCAATTAATGATTTCAAAATTATACTTCACTACAATTATACTTGAATACTTCACTAGAAATAAAATTTATTTTTTTCAATTTCTTATAAAAATGTATATCTTCTCAATTGACTTTTGACATTTGAATAATAGTTTCTTTAGTCCTTTACGAATATTAAGATAAATTGTCAGAAGTGCTATGAAATATTTACGCTGCGAAAATCAAGAGAAAAGCGATCGGTCCATTGGGCGCTGCGCCGCGCGCCGAAAGACGCTCTCCCATTTTACACCCGAATTTCACAGGATCTCTTTCACTTTGTTTTCTGACACTTTGTACGTAGTTTTTTCTATACGTAAACAATATACATGCAAAATGTGAGAAGTTTTACTTAATATGTAAATTCTCCAAAATTTTTCGCAACTTTGGCAGCTTCTGACAATCCTTTAGCTTTTACTTTTTACTCTTCTGACAATTTTTCCCTGCTTTTTCTCATGTTCCTCGACACCTATACAAATTTTCAGCCGTGCCATTGACAGTTTTTTTTGTTGACATATTTCGTGCACCGAGGCATGTTGCTCGCTCTGTGACCAGCTCTTAGACTATATTTGTGAAACAGCGAAATTACCAGCTTCGACCCCTAACTTTGGGGGCTGATTTCACCCCTTTAAACCGTTTTCAGCACTTGGGAATGTTTCCTCAGAAAAGTCGTGCTACTGCTCCTATCCGTTACTCTTTTCGAGATTATTTTTAAGATTCATTACAAGATTTTTCTTCAAGATACTCACCAAGATTTTCTATAAAACTGTTATTAAGATTATTTTTTTCGATATGCAGGGTTCAGTAAAATTCAATGCGATAGATGTGAAAATTTTTCGTTTAATTCAAATGTTTTTTATTCACGGCAAGTGAATAGTAAAATTTTTGGGTTTTGGTGCCACGAGGCAGACAGTGCTATAATTTTTTCAGCTACGTATAGCAGTAAAAAAAACAAAAAAGAAGTATCATTCTTTATTTTATACACGTCGGTTTACTCAACTGGGTTTTCGTAGCCCGCGCCAGGTACTTGGAAACTTTTCTTATCTCACCCGCTTGAATATACGCCGTTTGCTAACGAGTATGATTGCGATAAGCGTCATCGATGAAAAACTATTATTCAATGTAGGTTCATCGGAACACCGCAATTTTACATCATACAAGTGGCTGGAAAACTTTTCGTAATTTTTTCCTGTTAACAAGATCCAAAAAAAAAATAGATACAAAAGGCATGACACATTGAATGTATAAATATTCATCTCGAATTCGATTGTATCGTAAATTCAAATCCACGACTATGTGCAGAGAGAGTAAAAAAAAGGTGTAAATCGACGATAATTTTATGCGTCGTTCTCATCGCTTTGGTAAGCCTCACATTTTTCATAAATATAAAAGGTTGCAAAATTTTTTTTAAATTTATTATATATAAAGAATTAAATATTGTATCCACACCATGGGAGGGGTGGTAAGCGTAAATTTGAATGAGCGAGAGGGAGAAATTGTAAAAAGACTGCAGAAGATACAAACGTGAAATAATTCAAATAAAAATACATTGTGTTTTAATTGAATAAATGCTAGAGAGTGTATGCATTGGGAAAACAAGGAAATACGTTTGCAAGCGGTTGGAGGCCGGCAAACGATGTCAACTCTTGGCTGTTCAGTCAGATAAATAATTTGCAAGTGAAGAGGTCGAAAAAAAAGTTCCATGATCCTAGTATCATGGCCGATGGAATTATTACAAGCATCAGTACAAAATTCGAAGAACTTTACGTGGATAGTTCAGTTGCAGTGTTGGACGACTTAAAAAAAGGCAATAAAATACATTTTGCCATGTAACAATAAAATTTACAAAAAATTGTGTCTCGGGATATCCAAAATGTTACAAATGTATTTGTCGAATTATCGTACAACGTTTATTTCGTTACAGACATACACGCACGCACGCACACACGCTCACACACACACACACACAAACACACACACACACACACACACACACACACAAACACACACACACACACACACACGGCTAAAGAATCAAATTTGAGCTTCTGAGCACTGCGGTCAGAGCGAAAAATATTACCGCGTGCGACTCGTTGCTAGAAAATGTCAATGCGGTAGTCCGCGCTCTGGATGAGGAACGTATATGCTATGTAAAAGCAAATTAAACGATATAAGGGTTATCGCATCGTAATGGAGAACGCCGTGGATTCAGGGATTCCAAAAAATTTGTTCATTAGGCTCCCGATGGATGAAACCCTATCCTATTAGACAAATATCTCTTTGTTCGTGTGCGTAGAAAATTAAAGAAATGGCACTGTTCTAGAAATTTACATGTTCACGTGAATAATTTACTGTACAGATTATCCACGTAAGAAAGCCTGTGCAGGCCTAACCGGACTTATAGACTTGACTGGCTGCTCTTGACTTTTAGATCAAAAATCTTTTATATCTTCTACTTTCCATCATTCTGGAAATGGGAATGAAGGGAATATAAGCCGTAAACACACCTGACGAAGGTATACGATGAAAACACTAATAATAATAATAATAACTATACCGTATTCATTCATAAATATTATAGGAATGATACAGTAAAATTAAGCGCAATTCGGAGTATAAATGAAATTTTTTAAATTTCAAAATCAGGTAGTTTAGGAAAAAATATTTAGTACGTAATTTTTTTTTTTTTTTTTTAATCAAAATTGCCGTTAATATTTCAAATTGGAAAATATAACATTATGACGTCACACATGTTACGCTATATCTATATATATCAAAATCCGTGAAATTAAATTGCTTATAACATGTGCATCTGTCATTTTTAACGAAAAATAAAAAAATACGTCCTCATTATTTTTACTCACTCTACATTATGCGCCCCAACGATTGAAAAAAAATTTTTTATTCATACTCCTAATTGCTGTGATGAATTCGTGTTTAATTCTGATCATTTTTATTGACGATAAGTGAACTATAAAATTTTTGGCCTTCGGTGCTACGAGGCACACGATTATCGAACATATTTTCTTCTTATAACTATATAACTGATGGGAAGCCCGACAATTTTTTCGGCTACGTCGCAGTAGAAAAAAAAAATTGTATTATTCTTCATTTTACGTGTCTATTGATCCAACTGGATATTTCTAGCTGTCGTTACGTCAGAGGAAACTTTTAATCTCACTCGCCTGAATATTCGCCGTTATCCAATGGGTATAGTTGCGATAAGCATCGTCCATGAGGAAACTTATTTGATACACTCATCAGAACGACGTAATTTTAATTTACACAAGTGTCTGAAATTTTTTTTTCATCAATTTTTTTCCCGTTGATTCGATCCAAAAAAAAAATAGATACGAGAAACACGGCACACGTTGATTGTATAAAAACGTGCCTGAAATTCGATTTTATCATCAGTCCAAATTTATTGCTCCAAGAGTATAAGAAGAATGTCAAAATTCACGATCAGTTTGTGCTTCGTTCTCATCGCTTTGGTAAGTCTAACGCAGTCGACTCGATGCAAATTTTACGAAATGATTCTTAAAAAATATAAATTAATACAATTTTCAAAATATGGTAAAAAAATATAAAGAATAAAATAATCCAAGCCATGAGGATGACGATAAGCATCAGTTGGAATGTGGCTCAGGGTGGAATCGTAAAAAGCTGAAGAAGATAACATACGTTGACGTGATCAGAATAAAAATACATGATGTTTTAATTCGATTAATATTAGACGGTGACTGCGTTGGGAAAAAAAAGAAAAGGGTCAGCAAGCGGCTGGCGGCCAACAAGCGATACTAACTCTTGGTTCCTCAGCCAGATTGATGCTTTGGAAGAAAAGATCGAAGACAAATTCACTGATGCCAAACTCGCGGCCCGTGGAAATATTAGCATGATCAATGAAAAACTCCACCAACTTACCACCGAACATTCACGAGAACTGATTGACGGAATAAACGACGTGAGAAAAAATACTCTGCCATGTAACAATGAGATTCACGAGAAATTTGGGCTCGGGGTATCCAATGTTGCGATTGCATATATCTAATTATTGTAAAACGTTAATTTGTTTACACATACAAACACAGATATGGCAGCAATACGAGCAGCTGATACGAGATGCCGGACCAAAAGATATAAGTGCGTGTGGCATACCATCGTTCGATGAATTCACGGCGAGAGCCACCTACGCGATTACGGAAAATTCACCATGTGAAAACAACTTAAGTCATAGAGCCGACGGTTATTTCAACGCAATAGACGTCGCCAAGGGCTCGGTGGTCGAGAAAATCGCTGGCTATCGTGAAAACGTAGAAGAATGTGGTGCTGCAAAGGCAAACGATTTCATATCCGCTACAGGCGCTATATTATGCATAATACAGGTGAGTAAAATTTTGATAGATGAAAAAAAAAAAACTATCTCGTCAATAACTGCCCGATGATCTTGCAGACATGCGGGAGATTGAGGATGCGTGTTAACAAAATTTGACGCTGATGGAAAAAGTCGTTGATTTTGTAAAATATTTTTTTGAAAAACACTTCTGCTCATTTTTTGCTGTAGCATCAAAGTGTATGCGACACTTTGGGAAAATAAAACCCAATTGCCTATATTTTTGAGCCGCGATATTACCGGAATAAAAGTAACGTTCGGGTTATTTTATTAAATTACCGACTTGGCAGAAAAATCTGGAATGATCGCTTGATGAGGATGTTATCGTAAATAAGAGGTCTTGACAATTTATGAAAAAAAAAAAAATTCCCAAAAACCTTTACAGCCAACATTTTGAATCTCTCGATTTCGGACGACATAAATCTATAGGGTGTAGACCGGGGGGCAAAGTGGGAATCTCGGTCGAAAATTGGAATTTTTTTTTTTTTCATAAACCGTTTTTCTTGGAAAAAATTTTCTATCCAATGAAGCCCAAACTCAAGAAAAAACCTGAAACCGAAATTTTTAATCTCAAAAAATTGCAAAAAAAAAATTTCCAACAATTTTTTTCTCCTCAAAAAATTTGTTTTCTTCAAAAGCTTTTTGAGAAAGGAGTCGTTGCAAACAATGAATCGCTAAGCCATGACTTCTGAATAGTAGCATTTCATTGTAAATGGATGAGCTCCTTCGTTCTTTAACTATCAGAGACTGTACCGATTTTGTGAGCTACGTGTCATTCGATTTATTCTATTGAAAAAAAAAAAAAACAATTCCTGTGTTTAGCAATATTGCTTACTCCCACTTCGATCAAATTATAATTTTTAGCTTCAGTGCCCATTTTTTTTCCCAATTTTATATTTTCCGCTGAGAAGTCAAGCACTGGAGGTGTCTCAACTACAAAGAAATGCCATTTAGTCAGAAGTCAAACATTAGCAAATCATCGTATACTCACTTCTCAAAAAACTTTCAAAGAATAAAGATTTTTGAGGAAAAAGTAATTTTTACTTATAAACATTTATCGAAGAAAAAAAGATTTTCGAGGGAAAATTAATTTTTACCGGAAAGAAAAATATTCCAATTTTTTTTAAGCAAAATTTTGTTTGAGGGTTATAATTTTTGGAGCAAAACTACTTTTGAAGCGAGAAAAAAAAATCCAATTTCTAGCTGAAGGGCCCACTTTGCCCCGGTCTCCCCTGCACAAAGTCTTGAACATATAGTCATAAATATGTTTTTACAAAAGTATGAGGAAACGGCATGAAAGTAGCAATTGATTTTTTTTTCAATCTAGCCACAAATAGTATAACTTTTTTATAACAGTTTTAATGTGAAAAACATTTTTTTAAAATTATTTAATTAAGGAGATACCGCTCTCAAGTCCCAGACCCCGAATTGAAGATATGATCTTTATAATTACTATAGATTGGGCGTTTGGGGCAATTAAATCTTAGGTTACTCGAACATATAGAGCGGTTAATTTTATGGATTTTACTTGTAAGCAATTGTGCAAGTCCAATACTCGTTAGTCTCGCGTTTTCAATTGCCCGCAGCTAAGTGCAACAAGACCCCATGTATTTAGACCGTATCTTTATCTAGAGACAAGTGCGCTTATCGACTGTCAATAAAAAAAGAAAGGTGAGACCGACCATCGAAAACGCCACCAAGCCTCTTATACTCTAACGCCTTTTCGTCTGGTCGCCAAATCATAATTCGTTGCCCAAACATGTTGCCCAAAAGGATTTTTGAATACGGCAATTCGATGTTTTTTTTTTCCTATCAATTGTGACCAAAATGAAGGCTGTACGACATATAGCTGTAATGGACATACAAATAAAGAGTATATTGTTTACCGAGCGAGAAAACGGTTGTTTGCACGCCGAGTATAAAGTTGAGCACCGAGGCGAAGCCGAGGTGTTCTCAACTCCATAAAAGGCGCAAACGACCGTTTTCTCCGAGGTGAACATACTATTTTTTTCAACAGCGGAACGAAAACAGCGAGTTTCCATCCGCAAACGAGGACCGGCAATCGACTGGTTTCCATCCTCGTTTGCGGATGGAAACTCGCTGTTTTCGCTTCTCTGTTGTAAAGAATAGTTTTATTTTTCATCACGACAACCCTCAGAAACAGCTATTCAGTTGTCGTCGTCATCGCACACTCTATTATATCCCAATATAAAAAAGAACACCATAAACGATGTACAAAAACTCGAGACGAGTCCATTTACCCGCATCGTTTTTTCGATCCGTACAAAAAGTTGAAAAATGAATTCAAATCGTTCAACGCACAAATGGCCGAGTACATCGGGCATTGTTATTGTTTGTAGAACTTCGTGAGAATTCATGCTACATATCAATAGCAGCCATTGTTCATGATCTAAAAATGTATTGTTCGAACAACATGAATTGAAGGAAAAAATTCGCATTAAAAGAAACTCCGAATGAGAGAAGAAAAAAAAATTGAAAGAGAAAAATATTCGACGCGAAATTATTTTATGTAAACTCTATATCTTTTAATTTATCTCTATCTTAGGCTGATCGCGCAAAGTATTTTTTCTTCGAATTTTTTTATTCTCTTGTTCGAATTTTTCAAAAAATGCGTATTCCTTTTTTTAAATCAAGTTGTTCAAAGAATACATTTTCAGATCATGCGCAACGGCCCCTATTTATATGTAGCATAAATTCTCACAAAGCTTAAGGATGTATGAGCACTAGCTTCACGATCATATAAAAATCTGAATTTTTTATATGGTGTAGCAGAAGTGTGTATGATAAAACCTGCAAAATTTTAAAGTGGGTCAACGACTCTTTACGCGAGTAATTAATTTATGAAATCAAGATATTTATTCCACGCCATATACGAATTCTGGGCTGACGCAACTTTGAAACAGAAATTCGTATCTTTCACGATCAGATACGATCAATATTAAAACTGTTAAATGTTCAGAAAACTATCACGATTACATACGTTCCATAAAAAATGGGGGTTAACGAACCTTTTGACATACAATTATCGATTTTAAGGAATTTTTTCGCGTGTGTCGCATAATGAGCGGTCCGACTCTCTCTTGTTTCATGCGTGCCCCTCGCGCACCGCGCTCACCCGCGCCCACGTTTCCGCTCGTTTCCCGCCACCTTGTGCTCATACATCCTTAATAAGCAATAACAATTTTTGATGCGCTTCATCGTCTGTGCGTTGAACGATTTGAATTTATTTGAAAACTTTTTGTACGGGTCGACAAAACGATACAGGTAAATGTACTTGTCTCAAATTTTTGTACACCATTTATGGTGTTTTTTAAATTTTTTTATTGGGATTATATATTTTCTCGGGAACTGCATGGTCAATTGCATGCACGTGTTACAGGTAGATTCAGTAGATGTCCAAAAATGTTCTGCAAAAATTTCAATTCGTTTCCACTTTTTTAAGGTTAAAGCAGAACCTCCTGATAACGTGGCATAGTCTTATATGCGCGAAACCTCGTAATATGTGCTTGTTGTCATTCTCATTTATTAAGATCACACCCGATAAGAATAACTCAAACGTCATAACAAACGTCACTGTCACTATGCAATTTGACTAAAGAGCCATTGCTCTGACAAGTTCCTGACAATTTCGCAAGAAATCCACTAGGTGGCATCAAGCGAAGTGCCCTCGCGTCAACGTGGGACTGCTTGGATACTTATAAGCTTCTTATAACTTTTTTACGTCTTCCTGATACTTCTCCCCGAGCACTTTTATTCATCGTTCTGTATTATCAGATAACATGTAAAGGTCGTATTAAGTCGAGATGATGCGTATCACGGTCGGTAACCGTTAGCCGTCCTTTCTTTTCAAGATGGTTGGTATTTCGGACAAAATCAAATTAGCTTTTTAACGTATGAAATCCTAATTTAATTTTTACCGAAAAATCAGCTGTTTTGGAAAAGAAAATAAGGAAACGCGGCTTCGTTACGAGAGGAGCCCTCTCGGCCGTTTATCATGTGACTTACGCATCGACTCAAGTTAATATTTTCAAGTGTCAGTTAAAGCAAAAGTGTCAATGAACCAAACGTGTCCCTTTTTGACAAAGTAGTACAGGTAGTTGCCCATAAAGTTCTCAGAATTGAGGGTGCGCTCGTCAATGAAAGGGAGCCTCGAAGCTCAAAGATTTTTTGAGTGCGACCCTGTAAGATCAACTTTGAATAAGGTTCGAAGATGAGTTCCTTTTTGTCAAAACTTCTGACAGCTCCATATTCTGACAGCACACTGTTGCGTGGGATGTTAGTTATGATATCTTACTGTATAAGTGATTTTTATGCGGAACTTACTTCTCAGTATTTATCAAATGTTAATAATAAAAATATTTTATTTATGAATTATACATTTCTTTCACGTCACTGTACACAGCGATTCGGTTTTTAGCCCTTGGAGGCCTTAACATTGAAGTTTATTGGAGTTACATGTTCAACACAATGCTAAAATAATGACAATATTATCAGTTGATAGATCAAAGTTATAATATAAGTTGAAGATCAAAATAAAATATCTAACATCCATTCTTAATTTTCAGATTGACAACAATCTTTATTCACGTTATTAGCTCTGAAAATATTTCAAAAATCCGTGCTAATCTTCAGGCTAATTGATTTTCCTTCTTTCAATTTTTATCAGGTTCAAGTCAAGATATCGCTTGCTCACCCCAATATTGACACTGAGGTTTCTTTCAATCTTCGCGAATTGGAAATGATGCAGTCTAAACTTGAGCTGCTTTTCGCTTCGTGCTGGTCCAACTCCGTCGTAAATCCCTTGAAGATACAACTGGCAGATGAGATTGTAAGAGCCGAACAGTGCGTTGAGAAAACGCCGATCAATGAGTTTACCGTGCCAATAGAAGATTCAACAAAATCCACAACAGAAACACCAGATGAAGATGATGAAGATGATGAAGATGATGAAGATGATGAAGATTATTAGAATTATTATGATGAAGATGAAGATGAAAGTACGAGGCGGTTCACCACCAGAGTTGTGATCAGAAAATTTTACCTGTCTAGAGTAAAAGTAAAGTAAGAGTCGGCTTCGAGATGGTATTGTTTAAGAACGACGAGAGTTAACGTGGGTTGAGCAATCTGGTGGTGCAGCAGCAAAATTACAGATCGTGCCAAAAGAGATATTTCTTTCTTAATTTCCTGAATTACTACTTATACTAATTATTATTTGACCATTTTTAGACTATGCGTAAATTATTATCTAAAATTTTATTATCTACAAGTACTGTACTGATGGGGGCAACTGCCTTGCCCTGTCGGGCTTAAGGCTCCTTCATACACTGGGCGTATAGTTTTTCTATTCATTTACGGAACTCTTAGTTTCTGTTTGATTTCGCAACCTCTTCGATACATGGTTTAGTGTATTTGGAAGAACCTACAATTTTAAGTAGATTTAGAACCACTGAGCTCGCAGAAAAAGCATTTGGAAAAATCCATTGGTGCCGGCCGCGGGATTCAAATCCCCTGGCCGCCTGCGTGGCGGTCCAGAGTTGGACCAACTGGGCCACTGCTCGCTTATCTACGAGTAAGTATTACCTAAAATTTTTAATAATGAAATTTCAAGTTTTCACTCAGGATTCATTTGTATCGGAATGATTGTTGTAAGATAAATGTGTACTTTTTTTTTTATTCGTTATTCTCACGGAGCGTTCGGGCTGCGCTTTAAGGTACTCCTCGTGCAAATGCGTTTTTTGGGACGATTGTCATTCCAAAATCATGAAACCGAATGATTTAAAAATTGAACAGGTAATTATGGAGACCTCTATCCAGAGCCTAATGGCCAGAAAATTTAGAAATTCAATGTAAAATTCAATGTAAAAATGATGTAACAAAGTTTTCAACGTTGGAAGACCAACGATGTCAACATCAAAAGTATTTTATTCTTGCAACCAACTGTAATATATTCAAATTTAATCTCGAATCTTCCAGATACATTAGTTTACGATCCTGGCCTGGATTGTTTTATATTAATACATTTATTAAGAATCCACGAGCATTTATTAGCTAATTTTTACTCGGTTTTGCCAAATAGAAAAAAATCAACGTGTGGCATCCGAGGTACGAAAAAAACTTTCAAAACGCTCAGCCTGTCCCAATATCGAGATAGTTTTTTTTTGCGTATAAAAAATTTTGTGCATTGTAAAATCGCGTGAAAATTACATAGACTCGTAGATTCTTAATAAAAATATTAATGTAAAATAATCGAGCGAGGATCGTAAAATAAAATATATACCTGGAGGATTCGAGGTTAAATCTTAACGGGACAGTTGGTTGCAAAACAATGCGGATTTTGCCGTTTTGACATCGTTGGTCTCCCAACGTCGCGAACTTTGGTTACATTAAAAAGGTAAATTTATGGCTAAAATTCGAGAGGTTTAAAAAACAAATGGATGTAATAATTATGGTATAGCTTAATTACGAAAAAGTTGGTCATTAGGCTATAGATATAGATGGAAAACCTATCCAGTGAGAATTTTTTGTTCCTATACGTGAAGAATTAGAGAAATGGTATTGTCCCAAAAATTTACATGTTATCATGGCTGTGCAGACAGTTCGCAAATATTCAACTGGCGCCACTTTTTGGCCCAAGCACGTGACCTTTCTAATTGCATTCAGACTTGATTGCATTTATTGTAGATTTATGCGAAGTATAGGCCGAGGTAAGGGATTTTTGAAAAAAATATTTTTTTTAATGTCCATTACATATTTTTCGCTCTCCCTTTCGCATCGATCTACAAGAAATTCGAACTGTCAATCCAAAATGAAGAGAAGAAAAAAATTTGAATTTGAAGCTGATAAGTGAAGAAAAGCCTTTGTTTTGTTTCTGTAAAAGAGTCATTATTTCAATCAGTATATTTACGCTATGGTCAATTCAATTTTTAAAGGGTCCGGTTGCAGAGTTTTATGAAAATTTAACGGTATTCATTACGGTGTAGTTCAATTCAATACGGTGTACGGTGTACATTCACTCTAACGGCATAACCAAGTAGAGGCATAACCAAGTGCTAGAGATTAGAAAAGTTACAGAGGCGAACATTGGATTGGTACTCGAGCTCAATCGTTTGCATCCTTTTCTATGCTCATGACAGATGATATTCGAAAGTTATTTACCAAACTCTGAGTCTATACAAACTCAAACGTTGTCGATGAAGAAAATAAAACTCTCAGCAATTGTACACGTTTTGGCATTTGTATTCTTCGAAATCCTTTGGACGACTCAACCCCTTATTAATGGAGACGCCCCGGGTTGTATACCCTTCATCGTTGTACGCGTTACATGTTTCAATAGTTCTCGAATTGCCTCCCCAACTGACACAAGGTTTGGCGGAACCATGTATGAAAGACTCCGTTCGTAAAACGCGTGTGACGTCGAGTGTGACGACAAACTCGAGGAGACCCTTCAACGGCTTTATCCTAATTTCATTCGCACGTACTCTCACGCAGTTCTTTACTATCTGCAACTGTACAACACGTTCGCACGATTTTTATGAGTGGCCCAGAAAAATGTACATCTGCAGTTGGATGAGTGAGAGAAGACGGGAGAATTTTCGACATTGAACTATACTTCTCTAATCGCACTGAACCCAATCCAAAACCGTTATCGGTGCAATCAACGAAAATTAAGGCTTGCAATCCTCCAACTGTGGATTAACGCGCTCGAAATTTACATCACTATTATTGTGATTTTATATTTTCTGCTTACCGTATCTGCTGATGCACATAATCATCATCATCATCACCACCACTCTGAACCTTTACCGCTAAACGCCGTCGACGTCGTTTCTCGTTTAAATGCGACAATTTCGTTATGGCGCTCGTGAAAATTTCCGTGATGCAGTTGTGAAAAGCTTCTTGTTCGTCGCCGAGGGCCATTAAGCGATCTTACCGCGATAATTACTGTCAGCTGAGCGCGGCCTAAATTATACATGCATATGGTGGAAAGTTGGAGCATACGTAACACGCGTACAATACTTCGCTCGTTTTGCACCGTCCAGAAATCTGGAAGCGTCCAATATCTCGAAAAAGACATTTAATCCATCGTGTATATTAAATTAATGAAGTATCATTGGTTTTGTCATGAAAAAGTTTATTGCAACCATTTTCTTTTTTCTAAATTTAACTTTAGAACCATCAGGGGCATATTTCAAGTATTCTGGTACAAAAATCGAAGAAATTAAAATTTTTCACCAAAAAAATTATCCGATTTCAATGAAAATATGTAGCTGGAGGCTTTTCAGATCATCTATTTCATATTCGAAGTGAAATTACCAGTGGCGCCCTCTCACGGAACGACATCTCGAAATAATGATCGATAATCTGTTTTACCGACTACCGAAAAGCGCCCTCTCACGGAACGACATCTCGAAATAATGATCGATAATCTGTTTTACCGACTACAGAAAAGCATCGATAGATCATTCCTCTCTTCGCAGGGAAAGAGAGATTTTTTCTTTTCCGTCGTTAACTCACCGTTGGAGCGTACACACATGGTACATAATCAAGTGTTAACTCTGACATCAACGCATGCACAAGACTCTGTTACACAGCTGGGCCAGGTACCTGAGTTCAGCGTCGAAAAAAAGAAAAATTTATCGATGCTAGAGACTTCCAAAGACGAACAAACCATCAAGGACGTGGTGGCGGGGGGTGGGGGGGGGGCAGAGACCCCGACTATTACAAATTCCATACAGGGTCGAACGAGATTCTTCTATAATTGTGTTCCGGCCTATTGGTGTATCGAGATAAAAAAAAAAATTATTTCATCGCATCCTGTCATCTGACGAATTTGTCGTTTGTTGTCTGAAAATTTTTTCAAAATAATAAATATAATATTAGGATTATTCTTCCTAGCTAAAATTATTATTTTTAATTCAAATAAATACACATATTTGAACGAATAATTAATCATTTTAATAAATTTAATGTTAATGCAAGTACATTTATTTGAATTCAAAGTTTAGAAAATCTTGAATGTTTGCATGTTTTTAACACTCGATAAACCGTACTAAAAAGTCATTTTTTTAAACGAGTTTGAAGTTTCAATTTGGAAAAAATCATATTGGAGCTCTTTAACAGTTTTTTTTTTTTCATTTACCTATTAAGGAGAGAAAATCAACTATAACTGCTTGATAAAAGGCCATTTTTGGGTTTTATAATTATTTAAAATTGGCAACTTGACACGATTTGAAGGAAATTACTTTATTCAATATTTTCGCTTTAAAATAAAATCATTCGTAAAACTAGAAATCCGTTTTTCTCGAAATTACATTTTTACGGGCTTGAAGGACACAAATCTCAATGAATTTTTATCGGATCATTTTGAAATTTTGACAGAATGTTTGCGATAAAATTGTCTTCAGTGAGGCATAGGGGTTTTTCGATCGAAGTTTTTTTGTTTTTAAAGAAAGCTTCGAATGACTGACCATGTTTTCTCTAGATTTCTTTTTTCAACGCTAAGTCATTATGTTAATGATAAAATATTCCGAGAATTCATTGGTACTGTTGAAAAAAAAACTTGCTATAAAGATCCTGCAAAAATTTCAAGTTGATAAGTATCAAGCAATTTTTTTTTCGTTAAAAAAAAAATATCTCAGTGAAGTGAATGATTTTTTTAACGTGAATTAGCTTGTCAAAAAATATATACTCGGCAAGAATAGCTTTTTCTTAACCCTTACAGTGGCTGATCCCTTCGGAACACGTGTTTATTTAAACAAAAACAGAGCATGGATAATCTTCAATCTCCAAAACATTTTTTTTTTTCTAAGTACGGCCCTTATCTGTCGAGGAAGTAAAATTCGTACATCCTCAAGTAACATTCTTAATTATTAAAAACAAAAAAAAATAGATAGAGCAACTTGTAAACCGAAGATGGACACTATTTTAATGACAAACTATAATTGAAAATTTCCCACACAAATATTTTTAGCATTTTCTCTCAAAATAATCACGATTTATCGTTCGAAAAATCTAAATGTTAAACGAGAAGGAATAATTATTCATAAAAATTCGCAATTCATTATACGAGAAAAAAAAACCAAAAAATTTTCAAACTTTCGCGACAATTATTTATAAATTTTTTCAAATCTTCGTCAGGTCTGTCCCTGTACTCGTAAATCTGCTTTTTCGACTTTTTTTCCCTATGAATTAATTAAACGACGTAAGAACGTAGAGAGGTAAGAAAGGATCGACGATAATGGCGATCTTCGAAGTGTACGATACGCATTGTCGGCGAGTTATTCCGGGAGGATCTGGCAACATCGTCGACAGAGAGGAGCGAGCCCTCGGGAGGGAGCACTGGCTACAAGGACTCTAAACACACCTGAGAGGTAGATCGTGACGTGAAATGAGCCACGCGGAGCCTCGTGTGAAATAATCGAATATTTTTCATGAAATCGTCGATGTTTTTGTAAAAAAAAATTGAATAAAAATAAAATCACACACGCGCACACACACCACCGGTTAAACTCTTCGATTTTTCGTGTAGATGTCTCGAGTGATTTTTCTTAGTGAATCTATTGCGCGCCTGTCCTTCGTTTCTCGATCGGAATATAATTTAAGAATTTTTTTCTCACTAAAAAGTATTCCTGCGGAATGAAAAAATAAAAAAATAAAAAAAAAAAAACAAACAGTGCGGTGAACAATTTGCGATAAATTAAATTTTGACTGCTCGGACGACGAGAAAAAAAAAAAAAAAAACGAAAATCGTCTACCGCTAAGGGTAAAAAAATACCGGAATATTTGGAATAATTTTAACAGTGACATGACTTGAGACCGGCGTTTGCTGATCAACGAGAAATCACAATATTATTGGAAAACATCGAAGGTGAGCCGGTATTATTTGTGTGGCTTATACGCGAACGAGCATAACTCGAACGAAAAATCGTTCGAAATTATAACAAGAACAAATGATTATCGTGGAAGATATCAAATATATGCAAATAAATGAGATTTTTCGTATTTAAATATTTTTTTTTTCCAATGAATATTTGATATTTTTTTTCGAGTTTTACTCTATTTCTTATTATCTTGGAAGAGTTTATTTATTCGATCGATCCTCGACTCTCAACAGAAATTTAAAGAAAATCCGTTCTTCGGAAATAAAAGAATCGGAATTTTCCCTTAAAAAATTTAAACAATATATTTCTCGGTTTAAGTTTGTTGACCAATCGATTGGTCAATATTGCATAAGAAATGTTACCAGAGTGGCCGCACACGCGTCCAAGTCCTCGCACACATCACCGCAAACAATTACATTTATTAAGCATTTCACGATTAATATTGAAATTCTAATAATTGCAAGAGGTGATCGACAATAGTAATAAATTACGGAATATTTTAATGAACATTGCATGCGTGTTTTGGAAACTCGAAATCATAATCTTCAAGGTGTTTGAAGTCATTGAGGGGTTTGGCCACAAGTATATATATAGCAGCGGAAAAAATAAGCATATTTTAGGATTTTTTTTCAATGGGACAATGAAATAAATCAAAATTCCGAAAATAGTCGTTTATTATACAACTGATGAACTGTAAAAATTAATTTCTTAAATGTAATACAAAACAAAATGGCGTCTGTACAGCTTTTTTTTTGGTGAAGCCTTTTTATTGTCAGAGTGTACGGCCAGACCAGCAGCACCCGCATTTTTTAAGTTACGATGATAATCAAAATATTTTTCGATTATATTTAAGAATAGCTACAGAAGTACGTAGGATATTTTTGATATATCGATTTTTGCAAGAATGGTGCGTAAAAAAAAAAAGTTCAAAATTAAAAAAAAAAATCGCCGGAAAATTGTTCATAACAAAAATACTATGCAACAGAATTAAAAAATCTTGCGTACTTCTGTGAATAATGTAATTTCGAATGTACAGTTAAAATTTTAAGTCAATCGGTGAAGATTTGTTCGGGTTATGAGTCCGACCGACTTGAAAAATGTATAGTTTCGAGAAAAACGCGTTTAAAGCGGACCAAGATGGGCTGCGCCAAAGTTAAAAATTCATGTACTCAGATATTTTTCCCGCCATATTCTTTGAGTACATAATTTTTCAGGTGTTAAGGCATCTTTCAAGCGAAAAAAATCGATTTTTTGAAATTTGTACTGTGTCTTAACCCCTTAATAGAACGCACGAGGCTTTACGTCCTAGATTTGTATAGGAATCTGAACGGTCCCTAAGATGTGCGGCCACCACTACATTTACCTTTTAATATTGATGCGAAAAAAAAAATAATTAAAAAAAAAACGAAAACCAATGCGTAAAAAAAGTTTTTGGACATTTTAATCCGCTAATTTTTTATTTATATATATATATTTATATATATATTTATATATACGTCAAATTGAGTTTCACCCCGGGAATGGAGCACTAAAACCGATTAAAATCCATTGTAAAAGTACTCGAGTTAAAAATTTTCCACTGATTACAAAAAAAAAAAAGAAATCAACGAATTTTCGAGTTGAGAGCTCCAAACTTTCATTGGAAAACTGAACAAAGCACAAATCTATTCTTTTTTTAGTTTTTTTTTTCTCTTGTCACGATTGTTCCCGATAATTCGTTCGGCTAATTTGCAAAAGCAGCTGGTAACGGTGACGCGTTCGAAAATTACAAAACCTCAACCAATTAATACGTAATCAAGTGTTGCATATATGATTCTCATCGTTATCGCAGCGAAAATGCCGAGAAATTGGAACGATGAAGGAGTAGCGAGGGGTTCGGGCATGATGAGCCCTTGGAAACGAACAGCCCTCGACGTCCGTAGTGTCATATAGCCCGAGAAGGGGGAGGGGGGGGGGACGCAAATCAAATATTGATCGTCCAATTAGCGGCGATTGTACCCAAAATTGTTTTTGTCTTTACCCGATGTTTTTTCGTCAAGAGCGAGACCGTCCGTCATATCGCTCGGACCAAGGCACATTATTGTGGCAACTTCACACGCGATTAGACCGCAAATTCGTTGGCACGAATGACGCCCTGTATCGTGCTAAATGGACTCGAGATATTGATCATATTGTTAACAATGCATATGCGAATGATTTCCCATTTTTATCGGAAAATGAAAAAAAAAACAGCAAAATGAAAATGAGAGACACTAGCAATTTTTGAATTATTATAATTGCCTTTTTATAAAATTTATTAAAGTTAATTTAATTTTTAACTCTGCACTGGCTTGCACGCCTTCCGATTCGAAATTTACCCTCCACTTTGGACCATTCCTAGGTTTACATGATCCGAATACTTGAAGGAAACTGAACCAAGAATCCTTAGCTCCTAACTGTTTAAGGGTTTGTTTTGGCGCTCTGAACAGATGTTTCAACCTATTTTGACGCTATCCGACTATATAAATTCTGAACGTTAAAATTTTTATAATATAATCATAAAATTTTTTTGTGTAGATTCGCAATAACTACTCGAAAATTAATTATCGTATTTGTGAAAATGACTAAAAAGAGTCAGATTAAAAATTTCTTACAGCAATTTTCAGATTGAAAAGTTAACTGAAAAGGACAGATTGGAAATAATTCATAATCTTGAATTTTTGTGAGTCGACTATTCTCTGCCATTGAAGTGTATATATAAGGAGTAGGGCCTCGAGAGTCAAAAGAGAATTTTAGACAAACAGTGTTTAACCCTGTGTGTATGGAGCGTTGAAGGAGGTTTTTCAAAGAAAACCTACTTTGATGCTGAACCTGATGGTAAGTGTAGGAATTTCGGAAACGTTTGTCGTCAAATTAAGCTATCATATCGTATTCAATTAAAACTTACTTTACTATCGTGCAACCCTGCCGAGTAGCACTGGTAGTCCCTAAGCTTCGACTCGGGCGACTGCTGAGCCAACGGTAGTTTTTTATTTTTATTTTCTGATGATAGTAGTATACCTATAAAACTCGGTTAAATGTAACCGCCTGAATGCATTCAGGCGGTTACATTTAACCGAGTTTTATAGGTATACTAATGGGCCAGGTTTTTCGCAGTTTCCCTATACCCTCATGCTGATGCGATACGGTATGAGGAAAGACTGGCTCCGGAAAAAACTCTGGGGGCTCTCAAATAATGGAATAGTAATGGTAATAAAGGGAAAGGGACGTGAAAACTGGAGAAGTTATACGTAGTCTTAATTTGGGAGCGTTTAATCCGGGATATTTATCTGGTAGAGTAATGATCCGGAAGATCTATGTTCCGGTATAGAATCGGAGATTTGCGTCCGGGAGAGTTGTAAATATGCCTGAAACATGGATTTAAATGACTGATCATATGATGAATAAGTGTGTTGTAACGAAGGATTTACGATGTCTCGTCTCAGAGTCCAGTTTAAAATGGGTACAAGAGCGGTAGCGGTGGGAGCGAGTATCGGTGCAACGGGAGTCTCGGGTGAAGCGGGTCTAGCTGGTGTGCCAAGGCTTCTCGAGGACCTGGCGAGACTCTCCGAGGACAAGGATTCGGCCGACATCATGTTTCTTCTTGGACGAGATGAGACACCGGTTTACGGTCATCGAATAATTCTTCAAGCTAGGTGAATTTTTCCTGAAGTTTTATTCAATACATAAATGTAATATATTCCCACCCTCCCGGCTATGAACCTTCATAAAGTAACTATCATCAATGAATCAGCACGAACCATCGCACGCAGAAGGCACATGCATCATATGTGATTGATGGACTCATTTTTTTAAAGCTATGTGTGTGCCATTCTGAGGTATTACGTTAAGGTTAATTCAGGTTTAGATTAGATTTAAGGTTAATTGTAGGTAAAAGGTTAGGTTAGGTTGGGCTAGGAAAATTCATGTTTTCGCTAGTGTCAATAAATTATCTGGAGAAACTCTTTTCGATAAATGAAAGAAAATTAGCCTCGAAGCGGAAGAGGATAATCTTGGAAGGACGCGATCGACGATGGGGAGTAAAAACTCCCCATCGCCATGAATTTCATCGAGAATTGTCGAACTATAATTACGGAAAATGCGGAAGAGCTCGTACCAAGTGCTCGGTGGAAACGAAGGCAGAAAGCTGAGGGTGTATGTATATATAGCGCTGAGGGGCAAAATTTTAATTAATATTCATCGTGAGCAAAGACTGACTCACCGTGACGGCTTTCCTAATTGTTGCCATTGTCCCGATTTCAAGATTTTACTGGTAAATCCATTTCCGAAGCTGGTACAAGCGAATTTTACTGGAGCATCGCGATGAATAAGCTGTAGTCGAGGGTAAATACTAAAGTGTAGAAGAAAAAAATATATATGAGAGGAACGGCAAAAGACCGGCCTTGGACGGTTAAAAAGGTATCCTGTCTCTATGTCGAAATATTTTTTTCGTGATAATTAGTACTTCTTTGATCCTTCAACATTTAAACACACATTTTTTCAGCAATGGTGGTAATTCCAATTAATTCTTAATAATTTCCTGAGAGAAGCCACTTTATAGTTCGCAATCTACTAATCAGGATAAGCCTCTGGTCTTTATTTTCGTTGTAATTAAAACATTTTGTGTTGTTTCCTTTTTGTGCGATCATAATATGCGACCCTGATATTTTAAATTACGAATCAACGAGGCTATTCAATAAGTATGTTAAACATTGATAATATCGGTTTTTTTTTTTTTCTATGAAACCGAATGATTTAAAATTTGAACAGGTAATTTTTGAGACCTCTATCTAGAGCCTAATAGGCTCTATAATACAGAAATATACATTTTCGGCTAAAATTCGAGATATCTAATATAGAAATAGATGTAACAATTATTGTATGTTTTAATTCTGAAAAATTTGGCTATTTGGCTTTAAAATGTACGTATTATCGTGGATAATTTGTTGTGCAGATAGTTCACAAAAATTTCATTCTGACGCCACTTTCAGGCTATAGCGCGTGACTTTTCTTGTACAGTTTTCGGTTTACAGACGATTTTCATGGCTTTTCGCTAATAATTGCTAAACTGCCAAATTAAGAGCCCAATACCAAAAAGCATCTAGAAAATCGCTTCCAAATCCAATAATTCGCAAATTTGATGCATTTGCCCCGAATTTTCTATACAAGTTTCAAGGTTTATGTACTATACCGACGCCATCAGAAATCCTCATCAATCTTTCAAATGATTTTGAACTGTGGGAAATCCAATTAATTTGCAGTTACCCATTAACGGATATCTAATTAAATAAAAATGTTGCGTATTTGAGCTTTTCCTATAATGAATATGTGCTGCAAAAATGTGGCTATGTGATGTGATACTTCATAGCTGCAGTTTTCCAAACTCTTATTATTTATCATCGGCTTATTGCTCTCTCTCTCTCTCTCTCTCTCTCTCTCTCTCTCTCTCTCTTCGTCTCTTTTTTCCGACACTCATTCGTTCTCTCCAATCTCGCGTATTTTTCTCAGCTCTGTGGCGTGACGTGCCCACATCATCCGTACTCCCTCGGGAAATTTTGCTTCTCGAAGCCGCAAAACGTACAGCCGGCTGGATGAGGATGATGCTTTATATTAATAAAAATTACGATTAACCGTTAATCCGGTCTCTTGAGAGTCCGCACTTATCCAACTCCGGTAAAATCACCCTGTGATTTTTTCCCCCACGCTATCGTCGTATCATACGCATCCTATACTTAAATTCTTTTGCACAGATTCTTTGCGATAAGCATGGAAAAACAGACAACAAAGAAGCGGAAGATTGAATTATGCAAGGCTTCTGAGAATCGATAAACCAATAAATTTCCGGAGAAAAAAATTTAACAAATTTTTCTCATTCAGTAGTGCGGTATCGTAGTTTTGATATTGGAATACTGAAATGCCCGACCGCACCCAGTGACTGTAATATTAAGATAAGATATTACAGGCATGCGTTAATTACTTTTGCATATTTTTTTTCTTCGCATATTTATTCTCATTGTGCGTATACAAACTTATCCTTTACGTTGTTGATATACGTTGATAGTGCGAGAGCTGATAAATAACGTAAAAGTTTACTAATCCACCGCGAGATGGCGAGCGACGATGCGTGCCCTTCTCGTCTGTAAAAAAGTGCTGTCCGCGATCGTAAAACTCGACGGCCTATCACTTTTTGTCAAAACGTGCTCATAGCTTGTGATGACCACTGCGCTGAATAAACGTCTTTCTATTTTGAGGGACTTGATCACCTTACCCCATTGATTGGGCCATGATTCCCTCGTCTCTCTGCAGGTACTTCAAATTTGTCTTATATTCTCATAGTGGTGGCAATCGTCTCTCTTCATCCTTGGACACCATGTCCGACCTTTAAGATCTCCAAAGACACTGCTCATCTACCATGCCAAATTCAGATGTCTAGAAGCACCAAAAGAAGAAGCGAGCTCTTCCAGTATTCGCTCAACTTTGACATCATCGGACAAGGTTCACAAAATAATTTCTTGCCTTACCAGCATTGTTCACTCTAACGCACCTACGATTGTCGGATGAGTTTTCGATATCAAATGGAGGATAATCATATGATAATATTTTCCAATGCACCGCATTGCTGGAGTGAGAAAACTACTGTGGCAGTATGAAAAATCATAATCATAAAACTGTGCTAAAAGAAAAAGAGGAATCGACATAACTGAGCACCGACAGTCTTACGTCGTGATGTCATTGAAATTTTACGAAAATTACATCGTCGACACTCTGCTTTTGGGCTCAATCAACGCAAACAATATCCTACAGGAGGATTTCAAACAAAAAAAAATTGAATCGAATATAAAATGCTATACCTGTCCCAATGTCAAGTTAATTGCGATGAATCTCATTGTCCATTCAACATTGTGCAATCTCATTGATAAATCGCCATTGGCAATGGCATTTTGTTCACCCCCTCGAGTAATCTTCGCGCAATATGTTTTGTCTGCATACGAAGGGGATGTGTATGAATTATTAGGTTCAATTGGTCGGGACGGAAAGGATTCACGTTCCCGAACCCTTTGTCAATGGCATAATCATCACCCGAAATCGAGATAGTCCCTTTTCGATCGAGTTGAATTTCAACTCAGGAGACACGATTCACGGAAAATAATGTAACGCGTGCCATGGACAGTCAGGAAGGTTTCTTTATTCTCAGATTCGGTGTAGGATGGAATCTCGTCATTATCCCAAAATCCTCAGGCATCGTATATAATAAACGAGATACCATCCTAGAGTCCTTTGAAACGTGGAACAAAACATGAATGGCTTCTGACAAATCCAGGAAATCCATGTCTCGTTTTCTTTTTTTTAACTATCATGTCAATATGAGGTTTCTCTCTCTCTCTCTCTCTCTCACTCTCTCTCTGTTTCTCTCTCGATTTTTCTCGAATGAAGAGAAAGGTCGAGAGAAAAAATCGTAGTTGGCACATGATAAAGTGGGTGTGAAAAAAAATTGCAAGTACCCCCGAGGACAAGGCAAACACGCGAACTGTTCGTTGTTTGCAGATTTGCCTTAAGTCGAGTGAGGAGGGCGTTTTTTTTTCTTTTTCTTTGAGCGGGAAGATTCTAGTAGGCAGTTGAAGGCAGAAAGTCCGCTGATACAGGTCTGGACTGCACAATAGAGATGCCTCAGTTGTACGTCTGAGTAACGACATTTCTGTCAGAACCAAAGACACGCGTTCAAGCTCTTATTCCCCTTACTTATCGTAGCTTCCTCAGCGGATGTTCCAAAGTGAAGAAAGAATCAATAATGAGACATTGAAAATTGTAAATAACAAAATAGCTGTTATGCGCCATGAATGTTGATATACATAACAGTAATTTGTTGTGCATGACAAGATTGCAATAGAGCTCTTTGGGAAAATGTCGGTTTGAGGTCTTGTAGAACAAGAACAATCGTACTGGGAATCAACGTTATCGAATTATCTGCATAATTTTACAGAGCAGATGCAGTGCAATGATAGTGGGTTGATTTCCAATGACATAGTCCATATTATGGTCGATCATAAAACAAAATATGATACGGTTTTAATAAGAATTGATACCTGGAGATTTATGAGCTCATCATCGATTTTGAATTTGGAGTAAAAATTCTGGTTTCTGAAGCAATAACGGCTCAGAGAATTGCTAGGTACTTGGAGATTTTACATCCATGGGGATCAAAATTATTGGCACACCAGTAGTTTACTATTCGACTAAAATTATTTCAACTAGATTACAATAATTACTGATACAGGGCAATTTGTCGATATAGTTTTCCTTCGGTTTTATTTTCCTAAAGGGAGTTTACGAAATCTTCCTTTTTTTTTCTCAACTCTATCGATGGAGAATGTACAATGGAATGATGTGCTTTTCAAGGGGACACTGACATGATCATGGTTGTCGGCGTGGTTGCTTTCCCAGATTTGCCGGAAGTCAAGTGGTTTTTTTTTTCATGCAAGCCCGTAGAATCTTGAGGGACAGAGTTCGTGCTATATAATCGCGAGCTTGGTCGTTAGCGTACCTCGTGGCTACCCCGAGGCAACGTTCAACCCTTACTTGCCGTCACGAGACTATACGAGGTGAAAGAGATCACCGACACCGCACGGCTTTTATATATAGTTATACCAATTCCTATGAAAAACCTAACCTCTCGAAACCGTTCTGTGACGCACCAAACACCGCAGAACAGACCCTTATCTAGCCCTTTTCGGTCCACGCAACCTGGCGCGATTTTGTTCTTTATCGCTGCAATACCTGTTTTTATTTTCATTTTCTCTTTATCTGGTGCGAGGTTGATTGTCAGTGCTGGCCAAAAAATTGTATGATGACTTCTAGCGAGGACTGAATGCAGTCCCATGGAGTTCTTGTACTTAAAAATAATGCATCACTGATATTTTATATTTCTGAATGGACAGCGTACAGGAAGATTGATCCAAAAGTTCAAAAAAATTTCAAATTTTTTCTTTCTTTTTTGTAGTTTTTTTTTTCGTCATGAGTAGATTTCCAAAGAAAAACTTTTACTTTTCCACGGTGAAGCAGAGTCCTTATTGTGTCATTAATTTCTGCTTAATTGGGCCAAGTTTTCGCTATAGGTATATTTTATATCCATTCATCCGGTTTTTTTCAACTTTTCTAAGCTCGTAATTCGATTTTAGTGATTTTGCAGACGGATCTCAGAGCTAACACATTAAAGGTTACTTTTAAGGATTCAGGGTAGAAGACTTTTGCCGATACTATGAATTTAAACAATTTTTGTAGAAAGGTTTTTCACACAATTGAAATGAAGTAACGAGAAATAAAAGAACATGAAATATTTACGATTTTTTTACACAATGGCTGACATTATCAAAACCCTACTCACACACCCTCTTGGATTATCGAAATTCCGGAAATTTTCACTTCGAAGAACAATTTACCTCACCCCTGCCTTTTTCATTTCTTCGCGTTTACCCTGCTGTGCACGAAGGCCTTTTCTTTGCCACGCTTTTTTGGACCTATCCATGCGAGCGTACGATAGCGTTCAGTCATCTTTTCCTTCTTACTCGACACATTCGTTGAGGGTATTGCAAATATGTCTGGCGCTAGTGGGAAAATGCTCCATGAGGCCGTCGTCCGAGTTTTAAAATGTAAAAGAAATTTGTAAAAAGGTCTCAATGGAAGAAAACACCCTCGGGATAAACGTCACAAATTATAGAACGCATTTACGACGAGGCTAATCATTGGTGGCTGATAAGTGAATTTTTGTGAAAATCCTCTAATATTTATCGATTTGTTCCGTCATTCTGGATTTTAGCTGAATTTTAGTTGGCTGCATTTATTAGCGTTAATTCGGAGCTCGGCATTACGTTGCTAGATCCTGAGATCTTTGTAATTTTCAGCTGCAGTCATTGGACTCTAGATCCGTTTGAGTTGGTAAAACTGAGATTTCACGTGCTCTTAAGAGGAAATATTAAGTGACTACCGGCGTCACATGCTAGCACATAATTCAACCGATTAACCGAACCAACCGACAAGTTTTTTTGTACGCAGATACGCAACCTACCCGATTATTCCACAAAAAAAAATTAGAAAAGTGCGTGAAGTAGACCCAGTCTCTCCTACATCCATTTGCAAGGACCACATATTATCTTCTGTAACCGCTGTAAAAAGTACGCTCCAGTTTGGAAACATTGAGAGCGCTGATCTCAGATTTTGGAATTAATGATGCTAATAGACTCCCGAGATCAAGAGACGTTCAGAATGGACGGACAACATCGCACCTTTTCCTACTATCAAACGGTGTCCCATCAATAGAACCACGCACTTCAAAGGCTCAACTTTACAGTTTTCTAGTTCGACGGTAACTTAACTTTCGCGCTTCACTGAGTTGCTATAAAACTTGCTAGGTGCTGGCATTTCGACGCCACTGCTGGTGACTCCGTAGAAATTTGAGTTTTTTTTTGCCTAGTTTGGCCGTTCGTTGAGTGCATGCTTTACGATGGTCGTAAAGCTTTGCCGATGCTAGAGCACAGCCTCATATCTGTGTGGTCGTCATCGTCTGTGTCACCAAACAAGTCGAAACGCAGACTTTTTAGCGTTTCCTGCGTTTCGTTTCCTCCTTCTTTTTTTTCCTATTCCTATTCGTTAAGGCCTCAGTCACAAAACGGTGGGCTGGTTACCATCCACAGAGTGCAAAAAGGAACCACCGTGAGTTCATACCCGGTCGCCATTTTCGCCTGAAGGGTAGAACATCGTAGCTATGAAACTGAGCAGAGATTTTTTCCAAGTCTACCGTAGCGTGCCCGGCATCAAAGCTCTCTCTCTCTCTCTCTCTCTCTCTCTCTCCCTCTCTCCACCTTCCATTTGCGTTTGCTCCGGCATTGCGCTCTCGCCCTTTGACACATTTCTTTTGATTCGATACGACGCTCACTACACTTTTACATACGCTTCTAGACCACCGCGACACTTTCAATAGGTCTCTCTCTCTCTCTCTCTCTCTATTTCTCTCTTTTAGCTTTTATAGTTTTTACACGCTCTTAGTGTTCTTCTATTCGCTAGAATTCTCCAACTCTCTATTTCTTTCTCTTTCTCTCTCTCTCTCTCTCTCTCTCTTTCTATCTCCAACCGCTCTCGATTTGTTTTTTTATGAAAAAACGACTTCATTATAATAATTTTCATACGGTGGTATTGAATTTAGTACGTTGACTTTATTTATCTGGAGTTTCGCAAGCCAAAAATGAGTTATAGGATTCATCTCGATTGGTGAGAGCGATCGCACTATTGACTTCTGGCGTGCAGCTTTTCGTCCTAACCAAAATATTTAGAATCTGGATTGCCCAATATTAGTTCTGAGATCATTATTGGGCTCTAAAGTTCCGGTAACAAAAGTGTGTGGGGTGCAAGTTCTAGCGGCTCTGAGATAAACGCACGTTTACACTCTGAAATTACCATTTCGAATCTGCGACGAAAAAACAATATGGTCGTCCAGGAAATGCTCATTGCGACCCGAAAATGAGTTACATTAGGATCTCGACCTAGTGGCCAGTGGTGGGACCGGCTCCGCATCGCACCTTGTTAAATCGAGGTTGCGTACGCTCGCCTATGCTGTATCTGCGCATCGGCACTCCGTGTTACGGGCCTGATCGCGGAGACTCGAAGCGCCCCCTACCATTTTCTACCACGCGAAAAACGGATCGATAAATGTGACATGGTGGGGACTGTCTGTTAAATCGAAGGCCGTTTAATCGAGGTCCTAGTGTATAAGGATAATTTAGGACATTGGCGAGAGATAGCACTATTGAGTTCTGGAGTGCAGGTTTCTTTCAGATCAATGTAAAAACTGGGTTGCCAATGTCCTGGGATCATTATTAGATGTTCCAGCAATAAAAGTGTTTGGGTTGCATGTTTCATAATTGCTTAGCGATAATCACGTTTTCACTCTGGAATTATCGTTTCGAATCTGCGATGAAAAAAAAAAATATCACCGTCCGGGAGATGCCAAAGGTTCACTCCCTACAGCCAACTGTTTTTGCCTCGGTCCAATTATAGATGCCGTATTCTACAATATTCCGTTCACACCTTCATTATTACACTTGCCCCCTCCGGTGAAACGCTGACACCGAACATTCATTGATCCATTGGCAAGTGTGGTGCAGCAATTAATCGTCATACTTTGAACAGGTATCCGACGATCAATCATTTTCCCAAACAACGACTCAAACTCCTTCATTCACGTAACTACATGCGCACAGCTGCAGCATCATGGATAGAAATCCTTTCGTCGCAAGTATAAGGCACGGAAATTTCATAGGTCGAACCATTAATTTTTAGGGGGTGCGAGCCGTTCGGCGAAGCTCACGACACATGGACGGAGTGTCACGCGTACGCTAGCTACGCTATCTCACCCCTTGGTAAAGCAAGAGCTTACTGACGAAGTCAATTAAGCTTTTTTGTGTGTGTAACTTTTTCGTGTGAGCGAGAACTATAGGAAATGATAAGTGGTAGCTGGTTCATGTACTGTATGATCACACTATATCTATGAGCGTGGTTTTTATTTGGTTTTGAAAAACTTTCCGATAGATCCAACCTCCAGATCAGCTCTAAATATATTTAAAAAAAAAATCTGTGCAAAAGCTCAGCTCACTATCTCAATGGGGGGGTGGGCTCTGCGAATAAACCTTTTTTTGCCATTTGAATGACATGACTTTTTGTGACGTCCCCACTTTCTATTTTTCATTATCTCATTCTAGGCGCTAAAAGAATCTGGGATTTGGCACCTTTCGAATATTTTCTATGTAACTTTCTGAGAAGAACCGGAAGTCTCTTGCATCTTTTATTCCTATGCTCTAAACTATCTTATTTGATATTAGCATTACTTTGCGAGGTAAATCACGATTCATTCGTACAGCACGTATTTGTGGATAATATTTCAATGATTTCCGGTTTTCAGTATATAGAAGAAGAAATGGACGACCTATATAGTAAAGGAACTAGAATGTTTACAATTGAATTTTCACGCCGGTCTTGTCGTTGCAAAAAAGAAATAGACTGCTGACCAATGAAAGGGCATAACGAACATGATTCGAGGCGTATGGTGATCGAGGGTTATGCCCTTTTTTAGATAGGGGTCTCCATGTGTATATTGCAGTACTGGTTCAGTATAAAGCAGAGATAGCATGGCAAGCAACGCTCCGTACTGGTAATACTACCCCGATCCTTTGCCCAGTCATATAGGAAGCCGTGCGTTACCGGAGGAACGTCCATGTCCTCGTAGATACAATACACTTGATATTCTAAAGGTAAACGGTCCAGATAGTGAACGCGTCCCAGTTGTTGAACGCTCTGGTACTATCCGGTACATTTTAATGGTAGCTTACATATATTTTAGCGGATAGTTGATTCAATACCCGCAAATAAAGTTTTAGTTTTCAACTTTCCGACTAGAAAAAGTTCAGAGTAGTTACTATTATCGATATATTATGAATTTAGTTTTAAAGATCGGCACTTCCATCTATTCCGTCATTAACTGGGACAACAAATTTAGGACGTGTTCGAGTTCTTGATTGGTGTTTCATAGCCTAAACAGTTTTAAGTTTCCTCCAATCCTCTTAGAAATTCTGCGCAATGTATTCAATTTTTTAAATTTATTTATCAAATAAATATGTATAAATGGAACTGAGTAAATGTGAGATGAAAGTATAATAACTATTTTTTCGGATTGATTCCCGACTGTTCATTAACTGGGACTCTGTCGTGTCATTATCTGGGCCAGAAAGTTAGCGGATTGTCAGCAACTCGGGCATCAAACACGCATTTTTAATTTACTTATTTACCCTGATTTTCCAACGTTTTTACAAAAAGTTCAATATTATTACTAAAAATATAAAAAGAACGTGGATCCTCCGGACATTCACCTTTATTGTGCGTTATGGACAAGCATGCCCTTAGAGAAAAGGGTCGTCCGGTGTGTGATTCTCATAACAGCTGTTATTTTTTGTTTTCAAAATCAGCCCACTACTTCCTTCCTGGATTCAAAAGTCATTCCATCTCTCCTGAAACTTTTTTTTTCCATATGCACCACACTGTATCTAAGATCGAGATATCACAAGAGATTTCATTACAGATGCAAAAACTTTACGGCTGCAAAGAGAATCGGTACTCCGGGGAATCCAACGGCTGTGAGAATGCCTCATGCACATCCGGAAACGTTCAGACAATTCATACACTACGTTTACACCGGCAAGGTATTGAATGGGGCAGTTTCTTCATTACGGGAACACTATATCGGGATGAACGAAAAAGTTTCTTCGACCTTATTCAATCGGATTGGTACTGCGAAGGAAAATTAAATTCGTAATCAGGGAAATATTTGAGCATAAAATCTGATAGTTCCATTAACGTTGCAAAGAAATCGTGTATTGAATCTTCCAATTACCGGAATAAGATGAAAAATTTTTCACTGATTCAATTAGTCAATTAGAGTCTTCGTTATCATGTCCAATTTGAATTACCGTGAAGCGCTTTGTTATACAAATTTGCCTACTTTACCGTAACGATTACATAACGTGATCACTGGTTTTATCAATACATTGTGTCCTGCTCGCAGATCATGCTACAGGACAGTGGTATATTCGAGATGTTGGGTCTCGCCCAAGAACTCGGAGTCGAGGAACTATGGAGAAGCTGCGAGGAGCATGTTTCGTCGACTCTAAGTCCCGGTAATGCTTGTGCCCTTTTGTCAGCGGCTCTTGATGCGCAGGAGCGAGTTTTAGGTAAGTTTCAGTATTTATGCAGTGCAAAGGTGAAAAGAAATTGGAAACATTATGTGGTAATTGTTAAAAATGGATTCAATGCTGAGACGAGTGGCACTCGACAGCGCCTGATGAAAAGCTTACGTATATAGCTATTTCACAGTCGGTTTTGAAATTGTTAACCTTCGAATCAATAATTACAGTTATTATCGATTAAGAGACATGCGAAAGCTCTGTTTTACCAACTCTGATGGCAAAACAGAGTGCGTGTTAATTTTTGCGACCATGCCATTCCTAAACTACGAAACCGAATGACTTGAAATTTGAACGGTTAATTCTCTAGACCATTAGTCAGAGCCTAAGGGCAAAAAATTCAAGAAATAAGTATACATAAATGTATTTTTTCAGCTAAAATCCAAGAAGTCTAGATCAGAAATGGATGTTATAATTATTGTGTAGCTCAATTACGAAAGATCTGGCCATTAGACTTTTCACGCTAGCCTATCCAACGAGAATTCTTTTGTTTTTATACGAGGAAAATTAGAGAAATGACATTTGTTTGAAAATTTACAAGCTATCGGGGATAATTTGCTGCGCAGATAGTTCTCAAATATTCCAGGGGTGGCACTTTCAGGCTTAAGCGCGTGACATTCCTTGCCTCCGTTTTCAGTTTTCAGAGAATTTTCATGAATTTTCGAGATGCTCACTGTCAAGTTACGACCCCAATACTAAAAAAACATCTAAATAATTGCTTTTGAATCAGGTAATACGCGAGTTTTCATGCACTCGCACCGAATCTTCGACAAGTCTTAATATTTCCTACTATATACCGACGCCATCGGACGTCGCTAGCTTTCTCATGATCTTAAAATCCACGTTTTTAGGTAAATTTGAATTCTAAAGTTATCCGTAATAATTCAATGCTACTCTCGTGAAATTTGAGAAAAAAAATTAGGCTAGGAAATACGTCCATTTTTTGTTCTAATTTCGGCACTCGTTTTTCGAACGTCGAGTCTACGATAGTTTGGTCCATTTTTTTTTTTCCTTTTACTTATCTTAGAAACCTTTTACACCTTTTCATCGCTCTCATATGCTCGCAATCTTTGTCTAATAAAAAAGCATGATAAAAACGTTGTAAAAAATCGATAACGTTTCTTTTTGGTCGGCGGTGTTAAATGATAAATTGTGAACGACGCTGGGACGAATATCAATTAATAATACTGAATAACAAAGACGCCGAATTAATGTATAGAATGGAATGAGAACGGGTTTGCCGTGAGGGAGAAACGGCGGGGAAAAGCGTGAAAAAAGCGTCATTCTTGTAGCGTCATCAATCTTCATTATTTTAATTTCTACGTGCTCTTATTCGTCCGCCTGGAATAAATCGGACGCTTGTATTTGGGGCGTCCGCGCAATATACCAGAGGGGAGATTATATCCGGCTTGACACTCGAATCATCGCTGTGCTATCTCTACGAATTTTGAGAAACATTCGGTTCTATGATATGAAAAAAGAAAGAGAAAAAATGGATTCTAAGTTATCGGATTCTTCGTAATATAGTCATTTGAAACGTTTTTTTTTCATCGTTTTTCCCTTTATTATGTGGAACATTATTATAAAAAAAAAATGGCCTCATCGCTTTTTCAGATTTTTTCGAAACTTGGTTGGGTAGTTATCGCATTTTTTTTTTTTCTTATAAAAATATTCAATTGATATTGTTATCTATTTTATTGCTGTCTATTTTTTTTCTTCAATTTTGTCATGTTTTTGATATTTTTCTAGACATTTTATTGTTATCGATAACATCGATTTATTTCAATCGCATAGAATCGATGTGAATCGATCACTTTATTTAATAAAAAAAAAAGGTAATAATTTTTTTTTTCTGTAAAAAGGATACCGGTTTTGCAAATTCATTTGCATCAACGGTTCACGGAATTTTGCGCGAGCCTGTATAAAAAAATAGAGACTGTGATTTTTAAAGAGTACGCGCGGTATATTAAATTTTGATCTTAATTTTGAATATTTAATCAATTGGTATTATTATTTTTTCAAAATTGCAGTTAAATTAATATACAGTAATTTTTGTCTTTGATTGTGTTATTGTATTGTTTTTAAATGTCGTTTTTAATTCGATCGATATACAAAACTATAGTTATTGAAAAAGGGTTGAAAAAAATACACTATTTTGCGTATTATTTATAAAATTATTGAAAATTACATCTTCTGCTCGGCATCTTATCGTGTAGAGCAATTCTATCCTGTAAATTCGATAAAAAACGACGGTTCCTTTCGGGAAAAACTCCCAGGAGCTCGGTAAACAATAGTTTAGATGTACGCAGTTTTTTTTTTTAGATCTGCGTGGATCCAAATTTTTTTTTAATCGTACATCTATCTAAATCTCCGTTAAATTTATTCAGATAAAAGTAAATCCACTGATATTTGAGCAGATAAACAGAGATCTAATAAGCAAAAGTGCTCGAACACTATAATTAGGTCGAGTCGAATGTTTAAAATAAAAATAAATGTTAAAAAAAAAAGTAAAAAAAATTCAAATTTAAATGCGGCGAATCTTCCACTCGATCCACTCGACCTAAAATTCTCATCTTTTGACATAAATTTTTTTTCTACCTAAACTAACTATTTCAGGTGTGGCCCGTTGGAAAACCAATTTTTTTTTTTTTAACACCCTAATATATATGTATAACATACTTGGGCATCCTTGGGTATGAGAGAATTACTCGGATGTGTTGAAATATGTAAATTGATCTTGAATCAACACAGAACCTTGAAAATTTACATGCGCGTCCGAAAAACAGTTTAGAAAAAACAAGCGTTAGATTTTTGATGAATTCATATTTTCGGATAAAAAAATATTTTTATCTCTGCATTGGTTCTTTGTTTATCATCGATCTGATGCGAATCAGTTTTCTAGTGTAAAGCAGTTGCATGCGTGGATTTTTTCAGATTTTTAGCACGAACAGGGAAAAAGTTGTTTTGCGGAGGTAAGTATCCCCTTAAGGATGGTCCGCTGTTTGTTTGCGGGACGAGTCGTCCGAGGGGGGGGGGGGGGGGGTCTCTATACTTATATATATACACAGGTCGAGCTCAGTGGTGACAAAGTCAAATCCCCGCTCATCTCGGCCAGTCAATTTTTGTTCTCGAAATCAGAATTAGAACTGTGAGGTTTTGTTTCAACGCTATTCGATAGTAAATGGCATTGATAACAACGTATACTTATAAAAATTATAGCAATATACTCCTGTGAGTTTTTGAAATATCAACGTTTATGTTGCATAATAAAAATTCCAAATTCACGTTTTCCGGGCTTCAACTCGAAACGCTGTCCGAACTATTCAAGATGGAGAAAATTGCACGTAAAAAAATTTTGTAGAAAATCGAATTTTCTATAAAAAAAAAAAAAGTCTGTGACGGCATATATGAAAAGTCAACAGGGGATTAGTGGGAGGCGTCCGAAGTGGCGTGACGAGGAAGTGTAATTTTTGTGAAATCGCAGAATATTAGACCCATTAGTTGTTAAATTACATATCATCACGTTAGCGTTGAATTAAAAATGCATAACATACGTCAACTAGCCACAGCGAGAAAGTCATTACCACCTGAAAAATTTTATTTATAACTAAATTCAAATAAAGTCACTAAATTGTAATGATTTTTTTTTTTAAATTAATTTTACAACTTCGGACGCCTCCCACGTCTCAATTATTAACTTCAGTTATATGCCGTCGCGGACTTTTTTGTAGAGAATTTAGTTACCTAGAAAATTATTTGTAAGCAATTTTACTCTATTCCGTATAGTTTGAGCAGCGTTTCGAGTTGAAGCACAAAAAGTGCCAAATATTCATAGTTTATTTTTTTTCCCTTGCCAAAATGTAGAGAGGGATGATAATGCACATTTTATAAGGTATTATTTATGCCATTTACTATGAAACGACACGAAAAAAAAAACTTCAGGATATTATTACCCTGGAAAAGAAGCCCAATTCGAGAAGTTGAGCCCGGCAACATTTTCAGCATTTTTAAGTACACGTTACGTTTAATTACCCAACGAATATGCTCTTAATTAAGGTGAGAGCTTTTGCACACGGTTTTATTATATATAGAATTAGGTCACATGATTTTTTAAAAGTGCTGGCATTTCAAGTTCGTGAATTACAGAACGATTAGAACCTGTTTTATGTGTGGCCATGAGAACGCATACGCTAAATAATAACGCATATATGTTAAATAATGTTTTGTTAAACATTTAATATCTTGACAACGAGGCTCCTTAATCTCATTGAATCTTTGCAAACACGTTCCGGAGATAAACACTGATAGGCTGTAAAAATTTCAAGTCGATGACACTATACATTGATATAACAGAGGAACATTTTCTTAAAGACTTGAAATTCTCTGTTTTCCTTATGAAATGTGCCTGTGAGAAGTGAGAAACTGAGAATAATTATTGCATGCAGCATATACCTTTTGGACAGTCCGGAAGAATGGTGCAGGCATCGTCATCTTACGGAAATCCGAGGGAATCATGTCGCGTTTTCTTTTCTAGCCTCCAAATGATAATACTAAAACAGCTTTATAACCGACGCTATTCCACTACTCGCATAATTCGTCCCCAGATGTCACCGTAACTAAATTCCCTCGTGAGCTAGCCACGCCATAGGCGGTAGGCGGCCTTTCCCGGCTTTTATTGCGATTGCGATTTGCGATCGCTGGAGGCAAACGACGCGTTGCACGAACGTTTTCATTCCCAATTGAGAGGAATCGCGAAATAAATACAAGGATCGAAACGAAAGAAAGTAAAACGAAAAATCATCGAAAATGTCGTACAAGGGTCCGCAAAAGGTTCAGAAGGTTATGGTACAGCCCATAAACCTTATATTCCGTTATCTTCAGAATCGCTCGAGGGTACAGGTATGGCTTTTCGAGAACGTTAACCTCCGTATCGAGGGACACATCGTCGGTTTCGACGAGTACATGAATCTCGTTCTCGACGACGCCGAGGAATATCACATGAAGACGAAAAATCGCAAAACCCTCGGACGTATAATGCTGAAGGGTGACAACATAACGCTCATACAAAACACGAATCCCGGTGCTAATTGATCGAAAAAAAAAAAAAAAATTAAGAACATAACCTTCAAAAATGACAGTCGGCGTGCTTCGAACGTGATTTTTGTCCACGATTCGTCCTCATTATTTTTTTTTCTTCACCATCGAGGATATTATTGGGCCTCGAATGGACCGAAGGTTATTGTGAAATAATAATATCAATAATAACAACCGATACTTCGAGGATTATCGAGCGACTACGGATATGCGAGAAAAAATCGTGTTTGCTTGAACGGATCAATTTTTCCACGCTGTGTTTCAAGATTCTATGATAAACTTCGTTGCGGGTCAAGAAAAATTCTTACTCCGAGCCCGAAAAAACTGGAAAAATTAAACATCTTTTTTCTCCGTCTCTCCATCGCATCGTATTTCTTCATAATTTCATGATACTGTATTCGCCGATATGCATGATTTGTCATACTCCGATTTAACGAATTTTGCTATACGCAGAGTACAAAGAATAATTAAATCATTAAACTAATATTGTTTCGTTATTTTTTTTTTTCCACCCTAACCCAAAAATATAGCGCATTATAGTTATAGATAAAAATTTTGAATCTTTGCTCTTTGCCGAGAGAAGAAAATAATAATTTTAGTAAAATAATTAATATTTTAATGAGAAAATTTTTTTTTTTTTTTTCAAATTCCGCATCGACACTGAAACATACCTCGATAGACGTGGCGCGCATGAAACGGACATACGCGACGGGTGTTGCGCGTTTTGCCACGGAGTCGTGGCTTCTTTTCATGAAGCGTGTCTATTACGGTACCGTTCCGGTCATCGATGCTGAATTTTGTTAAAGTACCGTATTATATCTCGTGTCGGAAGTAGTTAAGGAACTTTATAGCGCGCTACGTCTCTGATTACCGTTCGTGAACTTTTCTTTTTTTCTAAATTGATTGCAAAGACTTTAAAGTCTCGAAAAAAGTCATGGAATTGTAAACATTGAGGAACAAATCTCCGGGAGTGAAGACCGACTCGGGACATCGCAGTGATATTTTGCAAAAAGAAAATCTAGTCTGAATTCAGCGGCTTTACGGAAGAACCGTATACATCAGAATTTTTTTTTAAGAACTATACAGCTCAGAATTGGCTTGAATAATCGTATAAATTGTTTCGTTCGCTATGATTTCTCTTTGAATTTGATTTTTCACATGATTTTGCATTATTTTTCGTAAAATTGTATTCTTTTGCTCTTGTCGCTGCTAGAAAATGGATTTAAAAAATGTTTAACTCGGCACCATGAGTGATTACAGATTTTTCAATTTTATATTCTTCAATTTTCATCGAGTTAATTCAGATATAAGTAAACAAGAGCGCGTTCATGTTTTTGACTCATTTTTTTTTTTTTCCCCAGGCGGGAAAGGTGCCTGTTCCTCATTCATCGAGCGTTGTTTCACTTTCATCGGTGAAAATGCTGTCGATACCGTGAAGACAACGGCATTTTGCAATCTTCCGAAAGACGCCCTCGTGAAATTGATATCTTCCGACTATCTTGGCCTGGAGGAAGAAGACGTATGGAGGGCCGTGCTTAACTGGGCAAAATATCAGGTTATTTTTTCTTGTTTCTTCATTTAATTCAGTACTTCACAAATTTGGGCTTCTTAAACAATTATAGGAACCCTTAAAAATCCAGGCTCCGGTCTTCCGGCATCTTTTTTTATTCATTGAAATAAGTAAAAATATCATTTTTTTATATTTACCAAGCCTAATAATTTCTGCAAGCATATATTATTTTTTAAAAACTAATGGCTTCCGAAATCGGCAACAACATCCGTGACATCATATGCGATGGTAGCCAATCATCTTTGCTAACGCTCACAAATTTTCGGTCAAATTATTCTCACGATCAGAGACGGTTAACATTTTGGCGAAAATCAGACCATACTACAAAGCCTGTAGAATTGCGCGACGCGATCGGGCTTGCTCTTGCCCTAAATATTTATACATCTCGAAGAATATATAATTCAGCTGAAAATTGTATCTCTCTCATATGCGTGGTACACACCATTCGCACACGTTCATCAATTGAAATATATAATGAATAATTTTAGGCCGGTGTTACTCAGCCGACTCAGCACTGGACCGAGGAAGAACGTGTGAGGGTTTGTCAACATTTGGCTGGAGTTATAAATCACGTAAGGCTCTTACTCATCGACAGTCAAGTCTTTGCCGAAGAGGTTGAACCAACTGGAGCTGTGCCGATTGAACTGTCCTTGGAAAGGTGCGATATCTACGATCCCGAACGATCGGAAAAAAATGGGTACTCCTTCATACAGTACACTCCCCCGCTCGCGTCAATATTTTCCCGCTGATTTTAATATTTTCTATACGAAATATTATCATTAAGGCCAGCCGAATTACAAAGTACATTTTTTTGTTTGTAATTTTTCTTCTCTATACGCCTGTGAAGCATCGCGACTTCAGCGCCATATGGGTTTGCGGCGAAAATCGGTGAATTTGGGTAAATCATATGGGATATACAATTACGGTAGCATGGCGAAGTATATCTGTGTATATGATTTACTTAAAGGTCGCCGGTTTTCGCCGCAAAGCCATGGCGCTGAAGTCGATGCTTCGCATAGACTACGACTACACTGTAAAAATCTGGACCAAATATTTACTATTATTTTCTTGCTACTCATGTCAGTCGAAATGTTTGCACTTCAAGAAGGTTATACACTTGCTAAGTGAATTTTCATATGTGCTTTGATAAATACATAAGTAAAATTGAAAAAAAAGGTTCCATTTCCGCCAGAAAAGTAGAAAAACATGACCCAAACGTAGGATATGTGAATCCTCAAACTTCATTGCCGTTATTTCCCGCTTTATAGATACAGATACGCGGCATTGCCGAACAAGTATTCCGAGATATGTTCCGACAAACGTCTGCAACCAAGAGTAAGCCCTTTTTTATTTCCTGGATCGCAAATTTTGTCACGGGACAAGACGGGCTATCAACGTTTGCTCAATCAGTGGTACGGTTCGTCCAAGCAAAGCTGGCGTTTGGTATACAGGTTAGAATTTCATACGTTCCCATTTATACATCTATAAATGTGTACGCATCAATAAATGCCGAGCAGATTTTATTGGCAGTTACGAGAAGAAATCATAATGACCGATAATGGCGCGGCAATCGCCGTGTCATGGCCATGCAATTAATCGAATATTCACAGGTTAAACGAATCATATTTCAGGAAGTTTTGACGTGTTAATATAATAAAAAATAATGATATATGCAATTATTTTTCGTAGAATAACTATGTGAATATCCAAATCAAATGCCAATCTTTATTCAGGCTCGAGCAATATTTATGGCCATCCGATTTTCCAAATGTCTCTGCAATGTGTGTTTTGAGTGGCCATTTTTTGTTGATATCTCGACCACCGCAGAGGCATCATTGTTAATCATGAATTTTTCGTCGCAAATTTTAGAGCCTCAAGCCATGGATATTCAGCTGCGGCGTTTCATCGTCATTGCGATGGCGTTTGCCCAACTTACGTCATAGCACTGGTGGGTATAATGCTTCACACATCGTTGCTCCAATATATTAGAAACGTTTTCAGTTAACATAATCTTCAAATTTTCAGCTGCCCCTAATGCTAATTACTAAGTCTATTTGTGTTAAAAAAAATTAGCTCGATAGCTGCGAAACTACATTAATTATTGAAATTAAATTAATTGTCTTCAGATAGACGGATTTGAATTTTTTAATGCTGGAACACGCACACACATACGTACACACACTTATCTACATCTGGAAATTTTTCTCAACATGATTTCTCGACGTGTTGTGACATTTTAGACATTTAAATATGACCTCAAGATATTTGCGCAGGGTGCTCGCGGTGAGATATGCGGAGGTTTCAGCGACGCGCCATGGGGAAAGACAAACGCCAAAGGTCACTACATATCGTCGGAAAAAGCTTTTTTATTCACACTCACGAACAATCAGGATGTACCACCGACCAAGTACGATATCGTGAAGAAACCATTCGCTATCTGTTATCATCCTGAGTATGAAATTATTTTATTTAATACCCTTTTACCCTCCAAACCGAACCTATATTTTGTCAATTCTTACTGTATTTCTTTTTTCTCGTAAAATTCTTAATATTTGTCGCTATTTTAAGTACGAATGTTCCATGTTTGCAATGCCGAAGATCATACACACGGTCCATATACACTAACGACTCCGACACTGCTAGCGACGTGAGTGCCGCTAGCGGTGGCGTCGGGTTACTATTTCCAATCATCCTAAAAAAGTTTTATTTTTTACTCGTTACGATGAGAATATTGCTTTTCCATATGGCTGATTTTTAATTCAGAAAAGATAATATAATTTCAACTAAAAAAAAATTCACTCGAAACTTTGGATCGAAGCGAAAATAATCTGAATTTTCGCGAAAATCTCAAAATTTCAAGTTCAATCATAAAAAATTTTGTGATATTTTTGAAATTTTTTTTTCTTTCCCCCCGTTTACATTAAATTTTCCATGATTCCCAATTATTTTGTCAACAGTATCGGCCCAATTTTTGGAGCTGGTGCCGATTTGCTGATCGCCAACAACTGCAACGTTAACATGGAGAGTTACAGCAATCTGCCCCACAGTTACGACGGTGAGCACGCTTCGAATACCGTCCTCATGGGTGATTATCATTTCTCCGTTATCGATTACGAAGTTTTCACACCGAGCCATCCAGCATCCAAATCCAGTCATTGAGAATTTCGAAAAAAATGCTGACTTCGCCATGAATATTTTTCTTTTGTAAATATAACGTAGACTCGTGTAATAAGTTAGTCATCTAAAATACTATCGACGACGTAATTCGTATATATTACGCGTCATATTCGGATATATGGAAGAAAAAAATTCGAGCGTTCAAGTGCAAGTGGATTATTCTTCGAATTATTAGAGTAAAGAAGCTCCGAGGGGTCAGTGAGAATAGTCCAAATTTTCATTCATGTTACCCATATATGAATAGAAAAAGAGAATAAAAAACATTCCAGAGCAATTAAGCACAATCATGCAAATTTTAATACGTAAAAAAAAACAGTATCTTAGTCGAACAATAAAATTTCATATTGTATTTTTATCGTCGCCTTTTTCATTAAATTTGACGTGAGTAGGGGAAAAAAATGAACAATTAACGAACCGTTCTATTCATTCATCTTGATTTAATTATTTCAAGAAAATTAGGCGAACGTCGTAAAAATTTGTCCTTTTGAAAGCCTTGACGATGTCCCCCCTGTTAGGTAGGACGAATATCAAAATCCTAAACGGTCAACATATTTGAAAAAAACAAAAAAATGACGGCAGTATAGTCGCGGTTCTCGCGGGCACTGACTGAGCTCGAGTACTGATGAGTCTCGTGTACTGACCGAAAGACCTAACCTTCTTACCAGCCAATGAGAATAAAGCGCCAGGCCCGTATCATACGTATATCGGTACCCTCTCCACTCATTGTAAGTATAAGTTTTTTTTTTTTCGTTCATGAGGGGGTACATACAATGTAAAAACATTGTATTAGCGGGACTATTGCTGCGCGTTGATGTTTCGAATATACAATTTTTGTTAACAAAAAGAAAGAAACGATTATGACGAATAAATTTTCGGAGCACAGCGTAATTATATTATAAATATTATATGACTATATAAATGAAGTTGAGAAATATTATATGGAGCATTTTATGAATAGATGATAAATAAGCAAATTGAATAAATCATTCAAAATATTGTTTTTGTTATAATTTCTATTATTATTGTCATTATTATTTTGTCCGTAAAAGTGAAGCGTGTCTTTATAAAAAAAAAATATATTTCACTATGTAAACTCGCGTATACTTTTTATTATGCTTATATCGTCTCTCGCGGCAATCATCGTGATAAAGTTTCTTCGATAATTGAGTCGATTTATCACACCCTCCGATACCACACCGTAAAAATCTCACCAATTACATAGCCGAGCGTCGATTCTATAGGAAGCAGTCCCTACCGACTGATCTCACACACGAACGATCGATAAGAGCGATCGCGATGGCTCTTCTTATTCATTATCGGTATGTCAGGTATCGTTTCGTTCGATTGTACGCTTATAATTTTTTTAGTTCAGAAATGAACGGAAAGAAGGAATGGCATATTTTATTTCAAAAAATTTTGTTTATCTTAACTTTCCTTAAGATGAATTGACACATGACTGAGTTAGTAAAAAATCCGTTTCCTTATTTTCTCTTAGACGCTTGATATAGCGGAAAAAATGGGCGTCATTTCGTTCCTCTTTTAATAGAGCGAAAGATGACGCACTTATATTTTTTACGAAATGTTTTAGTGGCTTCGGAGAAAATACCAAAACGCTAAAACAGTCAGCTCTCTCGAAGCCATATTTTGCGTGGGGTATATACCTATTTCCTATTAAAATACATGACACGGTAGGTAAAAAAAATCCATTTCTATATTTTCTCTTAGACGCTTAAGGAGGTTCTTAGCCCAAAGAAAAAAGGGTAAGAATGATTTTAAAATTTGAGGGGAGTTTTGTGCTGGTACTAGCAATACACCGTAATTATTTAAGATTTTTTGACCGCGTAGTTGAGGAGAAAAAAAAAACATTAAATATGCCGCTTATACGTGGGGCTCTTATGGGAGAAGTTTTCGAAGCTATGATCGGAAATTATTTTAGGAGTGAAAAAACGGTAACATTTCCCCGAAGAACCGCTTAAACGACAGATTAGACCTTTCATAGATGTAATTTGACCATGAAGAAAGTTTTTCACCGTGCCGATTGTGAAATATACTTGTAAACAGAATTGAGCGTGAGTAATGGGAAATTAATAAAAATGAAAACGTATTTGGTGAAACAAATGCCGAACGCAACCTGCCCCGCACCTCGCCCCGCACGTCGCCATCACGTTCCACTTGCCGCACCCAATTGATGTTAAGCACCCAATTGATCCTTAAACCAACCATCATTCTCACACTTATGTGCAACACACGTAGTGGACCTATCGTTTTGCCTCAGGAGTTATTACAAGTTGTCAGCGTTCATGGATTTCAAGGTTACAAGCCCTTTTTTTAAATAAAAATCTACTTCAATATCGACCATTCCTATTTCCAATCACTTTTAATACTATATGTTATGCTCGATCCAATTCATATCCGTATATTTCATCGCTGCTCTTGTTCTGAAAAAAATTGTTCCAAAATTTCTCGTGTGTCAGAGTCTGCTCTAAATCAGCAACGAGATTAGCCGTAAAGATTCAAAAAAAATGTAACATCTATGCTATATTCTTTATTACGCAGCGTACCAAGACTTTCTTTAAGCTCCAATCCCTTAAATATCCGGAAAAAAAAAAGTTTGGATCCATGTAGATAAATCTTGGATCTCCACAGCTATTTTTTTCGATCTGCGTAGATGTAAATTCTGGAAAAACATACATTAACCTAGATCTCAATAAGATCTACAAGTGAGTCTATTGAGATTCAAGTATATAGTTGAACGAAGATCTCATAAGCAAAAGTGTTCAAACCTGATGTTAGGTCGACTTGAATGTACGTTGATCTACCGTTATTTACGGAGATATGTATCAGGTATAGATCTATGAAAAATCACTACGTAGATCTGAACGTTTTTTTTTTTCCGTGTACAATATTCGCGATTGGGAATATCCGTTAAGTTGTGTATAACGACTTGACCGAGTATCAGCAGCTCCCACGAATTAATACGATCCACATGACGAAGACGTTTGCCGTTTCGGGGGATTTTCATTGACCCGACAGATAACGCTACCTCGCGTGATACCGGAGAATCGCGAGAGCCCCTCGATCCAGCGCAATGGCGTAGGCGGTGATCCCCCCGTGATAAATTAATTTTTATCGCTGCGTGGGTGGCTTGGCTCTTTCTATTGGCCGCTCATCGGGCACCTCCTACTTCGTTTATAAAGCAACCTCTCGACCTTCCTCTCGCCCCGTCTTCTTACTGACCACCGCAGCCGCTCTCTCACTTCAATTTTTATTCTCCTGCTACTCCGTACCCGTATGTATCCGTACATATATATATTTATATATATATATATATATGTGTATGCGTGTATGCGCGTCGCGATTACCGCGCGCTTGCGATCCGAGCCGTAAATCACGACGAGGAGAGTACGTTTTGCGCACATAAATGAAATGAGCCTCTCGATGCTGTTTGTCCGCTGTTTATTCTCGATAGTCATGACGGTTATAGTGCCGCGTTCCTCGACTGTGTATACACACACACACACACACACACACACACACACACACACACACACACACACACACACACACACACACACACACACACTATATATATATATATATATATATATATATAGCTATATATATATATATAGCTATATATATATATATAGCTACACACGTGGTGTACTTACTTTTTTCAGAAACACGGCGTACACGGGCATAACGCGCGATGAACACGAATTTTTTTTTTACCGCAGGCGTCTGCTACTGATCTCGGAATGGGATGACCTTATATTTAATCTTGAAAAATATTGAGTAAACAGACCAACGGTGTCGTTAGCGCCAATAGGTTGACACCGATTCGTCGGATCACGAATTATCCGTGAATCATCACCGTATATCCATTGCCCCGCGATGACGTAGTAACATCAAGAGACATCGTTGATGCAGATCATCCGACGTTGAAACTCGTTCGCTGGGTCTGAACTGGTACATGCAATATAATCTTTCATGAAAGTAGCGCAGAAGTAACTTAGACGCCTCTAAGTTTCAATGTGGGACAGGAAGAAAAGATTTGCAATTGTTCGCGTAACGAGACGAATTATTAGGAGCTAAAACGTTCAACGTAATGAGTACCTCATATTTTAACGTTGTCGATGGAAGAGCCAGAGCTATTTATTGTGAAAGTTCAGAGCTTCGGTTGGATTGGGTCCGGGCTGGTGGGCCATGGTGGACCAATAATCCCGGGTTATTGAGTTATCGGCTGACAGTGCAGTCATCGATTCACTTTTTGGGGTTGGAGTTCCTTACATCCAAGGACGACATAAGCCTGTTTATCTCGTGCAGATTTTCTCAAATTGTTTGTACGATTGTTTGTCTAGCAAGTACCCAAACTTTCACCTTCAGCTCTGGAGTGGCTAGAGTCTTAGGCGAACAAGAGGAAAATCAAGAGACTTTTTCATTATGTAGTCCATTCGTTCCAACGAGAAATCGGAATTATGATCCTCATACTCATTGTTCCGAAATGGCTACACACTCGTGAAAGACTTCAGTAGACCCTAACAGGATCTTGTTGGGCCTTATGATTTCTGTACGCATGTACCACTATCTCCATCAGTTTTGACGGGTGCTTATGCTTAAATGTATGTTTGGGACATTATCTACAGGTCAAGGTCACCGAGTGGCTAGGATCTTATAAAAAAAAGCTTATACAAACATATACCGGAAGATATTTCAGGAGTTTCAGATTGGGTGGAAGTTCCAAGTGCCAAACTTACGATGACCAATTTAATAACAATATTGCCCAGACTAACATATCCACTGCTAGGAAAGACGAAAGACCCCAGCCCACCTTCTTTTGCCTATTCGCGGATGTGGGTCGCGTCCCTTTGTTTGATAGCATTTGTTATATAAGTGTATGCGTAGTACTTTGCCATAATCTTCCCGGGAGAAAACGTTGGGTTCAACAAGTGTAGTTGATACTTCCGTATCTTATGTGCCCACACATCTAGGAATGTCCACCGGTGTCTTCGAACTTCTGAGAAGCTCGTGGAAAGAGAATAGGAGTGTGCTCTTTGCAGGTTGTATACATACCTAACCGCCTATATCAGCCTCTGTACCAACTCGCAGAGGCCGCGATAATATACCGGTGTTGGTGATGGTAAAGAGCTCTTTCCCAGAGCTATCGGTATAACGTGGACTATGGATTCCGCGGTCCCCACGTCTGTGTGCATGCTTCGTCTGCTTCAGCTAGCTCTCATGTATTATCGTATATACACGGCTTGGCTGCCCTGGTGACGCTCGCTTTGCAAGCGCGAGGAACCGATCGGTTGATGCGCGGGCGCGTACAGTGATGAGCGCAGAGGGAGTGAGGCCCCGCGCGCTACAGGTACTCGCATGCCCAGTCTTTTCTCTTGGTAAGGGGACTCACACACGCACACACACACACACACACACACACACAGACGTTGGTGGGACAGGGACAGGACATACAAATGGACTTGACGGGTATCCTCTTCGGTGGATGCTGCGCGGGGGCCTCATAGCGAAAAGTAGGGGATAAGATTCAGTCTTGCGGCCACGTGCTACACGAGCGCACGCCCCGCCGGCCGGTAGAGCTCGAAGACTCACTGTTACTTACGGACTATCGTACACGCATGGATCTCTGTGGCATCGATCGTTTTCTACGGATTTTGGTTTTTATTTTCTATCGCGTTTTTTCTCCCTTTTTATTGCAATAACACGGAAACTTTCGGGATTCCCGATGACGTCATAATGTTAGGGAATTGACTGCTCTTTGATTATGACCAGCGTGATTAGGAGCAACATAAACAAAAACTAACGCATCATTGTTTTTGTGAATCTTAAATTGTTTTCCTGTTTTTTTTTTTCAATCGGTGATACATCACGAGGGGACAGAAAAAAGTGCTGAGAATAATGTATACCGGTAATGTGAGATGGTGGTGAAGATGCGCGTGGTACACTGTGCCTTTACAAGTGTCGTGGAGCAAAAAGTATTCAGTGTTCTTATGGCTGCCATTGTTATTGTTATCGTCGATATGGCTGTAGGATCGAAGTGATAAGTTTTGTTTGTTTATTTTTTTTTTTTTTTCAACGAGTGATACATAAGCACACAGCGTGTACACGCTCGCTGGATTAAATAATTTATATCTTGCGTATTGCTTTCTTCTTTCGAGACTTCAGCTCAGGTGAGTAATGGCTTCTTTTTTTTTTGCTGTTTTGATACTTTCAAGTTGGAACACACGAGATTTAATACTTCGAGGATTTCTGGAAATTTTATACGATTGTTTTCTGAGGTAATAGTGAAATTATTTAACAGGTCAACTGTCCGGGTCCTAAAGGGAATTTAAATTATACGCGCGTGATCGATCATTAAGGGTCGATATTTTTTACGACAATCATACTCGAATCAAACATTGTTATCTTGTAGAATTATAAGTTATTCAATGCGATGGATTTTGATCGGTATCATGAGACAAGGGGTTTGAAATAAACGATGAAACAAATTCTGTGCAAAGTTGAAAGTCTTTGAAATCTTTGTGCCCACTTAATTTTAATAACTCTTAGTAAATTTATGACTTTTTGGAAAGTACAAATCGACTTACGCTTCTCGAGCCAATATAATCTAAATGGTATAAATGAAGCGAATCGTAAGAAACTTTTTTTTTTAAATTTATGTACTTTGGAGAGACGGTGTTTTAAAGCACCATTTTTTTAAATAGCCAAGACATTGAGATATGTTGGAAGAAGCTTTGAAATCGTTTTATATTTATGTAATTTGACAGTTTTTTGATCCGATCGGAATTGCAATAAAAAATAATAATTATAGGCGTTATAAAATCGAATGAGGTTTTGGAAAAAAATACTCCCTTATAAAAACGGCTAAGATTGTGAAAGTTTAAACTAAAAAGTGAAATCCCTTCTGTTTTTTTAAATATTTATTGTGAAACTTTCGACTACCATACCCGGTAGAACATTCTGAAATACAAATAGTATCAGATCGTTAATTAAATTAATTTCTCAAAAATTTTTGGCTTGAGGAATATTTTAATTGCTGGCAGTTACCAATTTTCCATCTCGCCGATATTTTACGTGGATTTTTACTACTTCATTTGGCTTCCGTTGTCCGAGCTCGTCAGATTAAAAATATTTAAATTAAACATGTATCACCCTAGGCGAAGTGCTGTATGACGAATACATGTTGGTTCCTTAATGATCAGTATTTGCTTGTCAAGAATGTATTAGCATTATATTTTGTGTAGGCTGGGTAGCCGACATTTCATCGGTTACGCATTTGTTGGTTGAACCCAAACGCCTTCTGTGTCTTCTTTCCCCAGATTGATCGAATTTCCAGCTGATTTTTTCAATAATTCCTCACTGCAGTTCCATGCTCGTAAAAAATAAGTAACGACAATCCAAACTAAAAGTTTGATATAATTATTGAATCAATTTATGAATTTCGCTTCAGCAGATATCGACACAGTTAATCTAATAAAACTGTTTTTACATTGCTTTTCCCTTACATGGCATTTATTCAATTTATCCTGTCCATTATAAGAACGTTGTTTACATTCGTATATTTCAATAAATCAGTTCGCATGTTGTTTACGTATAGCAACACCTGTGCCGTGCGTGTGTCTGAGGGGAAGGATCATTGGGGTCACCAGCTAATTTATAAGAAGGATTTACTAACATCCCGTGCCAATAATACCGTTATTCCGTCTTTTTCTTTGTCTTTGTTGCAACCTAGCACTTGCAATGCGTTTTCGCGATCCATGCCCAATAAACTGTTTTTATCACGCTCTATGAAACATTTATTGTTGCTTGTCCCTTTCGAGACTCTCCATATTGACCAACGATGAGAAATATTTACATACAAACACTTTCGACTAACCGACACTTGAATCGGAGATTATGCGACGAAGCAGCGATATCTCCGTAGTTCCCTGCACAAAAATATAAAAGAATAAAAATAAAAAAAATAAATAAAGCACGTGTGTATAATGTTCCTCTAAATATGAAAGAAGTTATTTATTGATTTTTATCTTACATTAAATTCACTTCAAAATGAACGCCTGCCCATTGTACTTTGAAGCCCACAGGATCTCTGATACCCAACCCAAATTGTCGAGGTCAGTGACCGTAATTTTGGAAAATTTTGAATCAAAACCAGTTCTTCAATTGACCCTAGTGTCCCCTATTACGATATAATTTTTGCACTGAAATTAAATGTTGTTGGAAAAATGTATGCCTCAAAGGGATAAGAGCAAAAATAATATTATTCATGGTGAAGTAAAAATTTGGGATTAACATATCTACTGTGTTACGAACCAGCATCCGCTCGCTCGACGAATGTGCATCGGTGGCGACGAATCTCGCGGGTATCTCCTCTCGCTGCATAACGGCTGTTAATTAATTTGTCATTAGTTAATTAGGATAGCCGTCTTGTATGGGTAATAGAGTACATTGGCGTGCCTGGAACGCTCGACGCGTTCGCAATATTTCTTCGTGTATCTGTGATTTAGGTGGATAGATGTACGTGCACGATATTACGATTTATATATATATATATATATATATATATATATGGAAGGGGAAAAACGATGGGGTGATCGGGTAACCGCGGGCAGCGGGTACGTGGTAAGCGCACAAGATCGATTATAAGCGCTCATACTCGTATATATCCCTGGCTTAATGTCAAAAGGACGTATAAAGTGTATATAATCGTGAATTTAAGGCCCTCTTGGCATTAGGTAATCGATTTATGTATGCACTGAAACTCTTCGATATTTTGAACAAATAGAATTGATTGAAACCCCGTTAGTGGAGACACTCCAGTCGGACAGCCTTGTTCGATGATTACAGTAGGAAAGTCTGAAAAGTTGTGGATTGAAAGCTTGAAAGGTCATACTTTTGTGCATAATCGGTATTTGTGGGTTGGAACAAGAACGAGGATGATATGATAGGCAAGAGAACCATGTATGCTTCGAGCGCGAGCACTCGTACACGAGAAAGTGCGATCCCATCTGTGGGTGTTAAAAAACCAGAAGTGCGTCATCAAACAAACTTTATCGAGTCAATGTTAGCGCAGGATCAAATCGAAACTTTCTCTGCGTTGCCACGAGAGAATAATTTCTATTAATTATTTATTATTCCCTGTACAAAGTAATTAATTTAACAATCGCCAGTATTTTACTGGTGAACCCAACCTGTCGTGTATAATGCAGAAAAGTAATGATACTATCTTATCATGCGATCCGATTGCAGACCTATCAACGTCATCTTTGCAAAATCGTATCTTCCAGGTATAGCTCCAGTCGATGCTACTAGGCTGGGAAATGTTCGATAACTAAAACCGCGCCTAACGCATGGAAATATATACGCAATCGTCATCTGTTAATCACCAATTTTTCAGATACCTGGAAATACATATGGAGATTTAGCTCGGATCGCGGGTAAAAAAATGACGGGCTTGTGGATAGTAGGATTGGCGGAGTTACTGCAATCAGGGAGAAGAATAATGTCGATGAGCGAAACGAAAAACAACGAGACGGGGATAAGGGTGTAATACGGTAGCTGGCTGTCCGGATGGACGTGGGCGATCCGTCGAGCGCTGCAGGAGGTTTGGCGGGAAGCGGCGGTGCAGCGGCCGCCATTCTCGGTCCAACGGTGGGTCATCTTCCCGCTGCTGGGATTCTAGGTGGCGGCGGTGGCATTACCGGCACGATAAATCCCACGACAGCTACGAGCGCCGGCTGGTGGACACCGACGTCAACGATCGTCACGGCGCCCGCTAACACCGACGTGGTGAGTGCTCCGCATATTTATGTTTCCTTTTTCCTTCGCCCAATGTACAATGGGACTCAAAGCACTGCGTATGGCACTCTTGCCACAGCAGCCGTCTCAAAACTCGGTAAACTTCCTACGCAACACACCCACGTTGAGGTTATATGTGACACACGCTTATTCCATCGCTTCTCATCCAGCTTTCGATGGAATTTCATGCGCTCGTGGACCACGAGATGCGACTTAATGCATTAAAAATTGAGAAAAAGACAACAATTAAGGGTTGGATTATATGTGATTGTCGAATAATTACATGTTACTTTAGGCTGGAATTAAGGGGTTTTGCTGTTCTGAAAATGGCGTCGTAAAAAAAAAAACGACAAACAGGAATCATATATAGCAACCAGTGACTCTATATATTCATTAAACGTCCTGTAGAGGCGCATCAATCGAAGTCGAAAGCTGCCATTCTCGAGTTTGAATCGTGGGACTTTCAAAAAAAAAAAAATTTTGGTTAGTCAAAAGGTTTTTAGCAGTATGATCAACGCCAATTGAACACCGAAAACTTTGGGAATTTTTTTTATATATTGTTAAAAGAAGACCTAATAATAAGTTAAGCATGCAAAACTCATTTTATGTTAATTATTCGTGAAGCCATATTTTTACTTGTCAACGATTCGTGAAAAGATTGCTTGGCGAGGAGCTATCAAATATTAGGCAATCGCCTGTGTTCGAATCGATAATATTAATTGTGTAAATCCAAGTACAGCTTCGTCACACTGAGAAAAAAAAAATGTTGATTCAATAAAATTGATGTTATTGGAATATATTTCATTAATTCAACTGCAATGTTTTCAGCTGAAGTAAATAGATGCTTAGTTCAACAATACTGTCATTGTTTTCAAAAGCATAATTATCTTGATTTTTTTATTTAATTGAACTGTACATTTCATTGACTGAAGAATATATGCGATTGAGCCCAAACAATATTTTATTCGCTTGCAGCGAAAAAAAATCGTTCTTCATTTTTTTCACTAAATTGTTTATTATTAATCCTCTTTCATAAAACTGACCTACATGATCTGTAATGTTAACTCTCCACTAAACAATGCAAATGATTACTTTCTTGTGCGGTGCATAAAAAAAATTATAAAAAATAAATGCGGCGTTTAACGAGTAAATATAATGTGCAGCTGCAAATAAAATTAGGCACTTTTACAAAAAAATTCATGGTAATTAAATTATTTTTAAAATTAAGAAAAAATGTTTTTTTTTTTTCAAAGTCAGAAGATGTATAGTCACCCCAGATAGTTTCACTTTCATTAAAAAATCTGAAAAAAATTTATAAACATAAACCGTCGTTGATTAATTAAGGATTATTGCTTTTTCATGCCTTATATAATTGATAATCGACTTTTGATAATGGACTAATTATTGAAAAACGTATGAATCTTCGATATTCATTTTAGTCATTAAATACTGAAAAAAATGAATTTTAAAAGCTGGAAATATCGTAGATACGTGAAATTTAATATACACCGTGTGTGCACAGATGTTTATTTATTATAAGGATAAAATTATCTATTTTCATTTTCTCCGCGATCACTCGTGAAAGTTGTTTCGTCGTTTTGTATAGTCGTAAATTACATGTTCGTCACACCGGGAGACGCCTCTGTCCCGTCAATTTATACAATAATCATTCACACCGATAATGAGTAATAACTACCATGGATGATTATGATATTTTTTTTTACCTCGCCCCCTCACACTCGAGGCCTGTTCCTATAACATACGTTCTGCGACGTTACGGGCACGCTCAAACAGGGTCTTCGTGATTATTATATTATATTTTCTTGTCTCATCTCGGGTTTTATGCACTCTTGCGTGTATATGAGGATGGCTGGTTAGTCGAATGTACGTGCTCGCGTATACGTGCGTGTGGCACCTCCTATTGCCTAATGAGACATACATAGGAGTGGAATATACAGAGGAAGCTGGATATCGAGAAACCAAAAGTATGGAAGCCTCTTAATTTTCCTTTTTTAAACAAATTTTTCAATGTACACCCGATTGCGAAAAAAAGCATATCTGTTACCTGCCCTGTTACTTATAAAAAATGGCCAATTAAAAGTGCAACCCTAGTGCACATTCATACGTCCATTTACTTCAGAGGTTAGTGAGACTTAATAATTTTAGCACCCTTGGGACAATTTAGTTATTTCAGGTGACACAGATATTGGCAAAGTTCTTCCAACGAAAATATTGACAGCTGTTATAAATTTTCGTGAAAATTATTTTGCATCTTCGATGCTGACAACTTTTGAGAATCCTCTGAAAGGATACCAGCGAGGAGCTGCAGTTTTATTTTTCTACTCTGACAGCCTTTCAATGATTTTGTTGAAGTTGTTAATTTCCATTGCTATAAATTCAGTAAGGTCTCGGGTAGATATGCACACCAAACATTGCCGTTAGTTCGATGGTACATCGTTCCTCTTATTGGTAATGATAAAGTCTCTTATAACCGTCAAACAATTGTATCAAGAGTCCTTTTTGAACCAATCGGTTCGGAGTTTTTGTGTAAGTTAGGAGCTCATACAAGCCTCGGAGTCTGAAAAGTGGAAAAACATTGTTTAGGTTTAGTGCAAAGAAACACGAATTTCCGATGCATATATTAGGAGGGGGGGGGGGGGGGGGACTTTGCCCCCTTGCGCGCTTCATGCGTCAGCCCCTCCGTCAGAAGCGTGCACGTTGGGAGCGAGAATGGCTCGGGCGCTATATACCTTCGCATCCAACCCAACCCAACCAAGACTCAAACTCATCCAAAATAACCGCAAATGCAGCCCCCTCCCCTGTATTTGCGGTAACAATATGAGATCATTTCGATTCTTGTTCACGGTAGCGGCGGTGATGGTGGCGGCAAGAAATTTATAGAATATAGAGAGACATATATATTACGAGTACACTTTCTATCCTTAGCGAACAAAGTCCTCCACGAGGACGACGATGAGGCGATGGGATATCATTTAGTTCCGTTGGTCACTCGTGTTGTGTGCAGGCGTATTACTGTAATAACTTCTATAAAGACCATGCGTGCTTACGTTCGTAATACACTATGGGGAATGAAAACGAAGCTTCAATCTCTCGCTGAGCGTCGCCAAAGCGTCATCTGTTGGACGCTTGAATTTTTTGTTCTACCACCTCTCTGGATATATATCTGTTGCTCTTAGCCTCAGACTATCATTCATATTACATCAATTTTTACACGAGAATGTTTTTTTCTATTTACGGAGGCACAATAAAATTTACGCTATATAGTGGGGAACCTGTCGTCGCACCTAAATACGCAAGATTTATACTGCTCTTTTTACACACTGTAATGAATATAGCCTTTGCATTTTTGAGGAAGTTATGCCAATTGAAATGAAATGTTTCATATTTTTAGGCGGAAAAAAGTGAAGCCTATTTATAAGAGACAATCAGAAAGTCACTACTAGTCATGTGATCATTTAAAATTACGCTCAAGGCGCTCAATCTATGGCAGTCTATACAGTACAAAGGTATGAACGTTAGCGGATATTGGTAGTGGCGAAAATGTAATTTCAGTTTCAAATATTTCATTGTTCCGATTGGTAATCAAGTTTCTAGTAGATCTATATGAAATAAAGGTATAAAAAAGGATTTTTCACAAAAAATATATTTTTTCGATCCCTGACCAGGCTAAGCTGTCCTAGTTAAATTTTTCTTATTTTTTCTCTTTTCATTATTCAAGGCTGACTGAAATTGGATCTCAGTAGTGAAAGCCTTTACAAGTCATCGATACGAGAAAAGCGGTCTGGGAATAGAATATTCGAACAAAATTTGTTCCTTCTATTCCTGACCGTGGATTGCTTTCACTTCTTGGCCGAAAATTTTTAGACTAAAAAATATATATTCGGAGCTGTAAATACGTGGATTCTGATTACTACTAAATTTCATACAGTTTTATGCTAATTGGAAGTCAGGGGAGAGAATTTTTATGAAACGTATCTTTCGATATTTGACTATATAATTCCTGACTGTGGCAAGCCTTATAATTATATAGTCCTTGTAATTTTTTATCAAAATTTTTTGATTTTTTAAATTTCCATTATTGCGAGCTGGCAAATAAGTGGATGCAGCTAACTGCTGGATAGCATACAGTTCTGTGCTAAGTAGAAACCAGGGGGAAGGATTTTTAAGCAAAAAATTTTAGATCTATAAAAATGTAAGTCATTCACCACAGCACAAGTTTGTTATTCTCTCTTTTGTCAGGGCGTACTATTTTCTAATTTCATCTTCACTCCCTTTCACACTTGGTACCTACGTATACCTATTTTGGCACTGGTTTTTGGCAACATTTTCTCTCGATGATTCAGCAAAATCTCACGAGAGCTGTGATCTTTGGAATAAATAAAAAGAAATGAAAACGTGAATGATTAAAAACAGTTTCGGTGTTACCTAACGAAGATTCAAGCGCGAATAAAAAATCAGTTTTTTTTGCCCTATGATTGCTTCTTCCACCATGGCAGATAAGCTTTTAGTGATCTTGTTGCGTGGGAATAAGTCTTTTGGCTGCGAGCTGTCTCTCATTCGTTGAAACACGTCTTATTTGCCAGACCTCAACCGCGACGTGAATCTACGAGACTCTCGCTGGACTCACCGTTACTTTACTCTCGCGTTACTCCTGTCTCAACCGTGTGCATGGTTTCGCGCGATTGATGACTCTGCCGCTTCCCCGGACCCTCTCCTACCTCTCTCGCACCCAATCCCTTTCAATTTCGCGCTTTTCCACAATGGTCTGCAGCTCTTTACCTCAATGTCATTTCTCCTTTTTTTTTTCTCTCTTCTTCCAACACTCATCCTCTCGTCGTGGCTCTCTATCTCCATTTTCCACACAACTTTAGCATCACGGGGTAGGACAGATTTGATCATGACAATCAGGGAAACGGTAATGAGTAGCTAATCAGGTTTTAATAAGAATGCTGCGGCAATCTAGCAATCAAAACGCTTTATTGCTTCTCACGCAAGCATACTCCGACGTGTTACATTACTACGACGAGTCATGCTAGATTACCCATGAATCCCACTTTGCACACTTCTTCCACGAGTCACTCACGCGCAATGTGTTTATAATATAAATTCTTGTGAAAGTTGATAAAATGGGTCTGTAGTGGAGCAGAATCTGCAAGCCAAAATCTCAGATCTACAGTAACGTTTCATATTTTGTTTTCCCCTTTGTATGAGTTGCAGATGAACCAACTCTGCAGAGTATGCGGGGAACCGGCAGCTGGCTTTCACTTCGGGGCTTTTACGTGCGAGGGTTGTAAGGTAAATGTTTGAGATTATTCAAAATCTGCAAAAAGAAGCAGAATTACCTGGAAGCCTAATCCAGCTAGCACAAAAAATCATCAACGTTGTCGTTCAGTTTCAATCACTCCGCTTATCAACGAAAGCTACCCTGAATGGGAAATTGCAACTGAACAGCAATGAAAGTTTTATCTTGTGTCAGCTGGGTAAACATACTTTTTTTTGTTGTCAAAGTCGCTTGTCTCGACTTCACGTCACCCAGGTAGATATGATTTCTCTTATTCCATGTTGGCTTGCAGTCCTTCTTCGGACGAACATACAACAATCTTGGAAGTATATCGGAGTGCAAAAACGGCGGTGCCTGCGTCATCAACAAAAAGAATCGCACGGCTTGCAAGGCCTGCCGTTTACGCAAATGTCTCATGGTTGGCATGTCAAAATCTGGTTCGAGATACGGACGTCGTTCCAATTGGTTCAAGATCCACTGTCTGCTGCAAGAGCAATCGCATCAGGCTCAGGCACGTTTCAAGGATCCTAAATCGTCGTTCGATAAGGTACTCAATTCGTTGGACGCGGTGAACAACAACAATAGCAACAATGGCAACAATCCAGCCTCGATATTGCCGGCTTCCATCGCGGGAAGCAACAGTTATCAAGGAAGATTACCGAAACTTGATGATCCGAGGCTCAGGCCTCAGGATCTTGCGTCCTTGAGGTCCCAGCAGGACACTCAACGTTCCCAACTCGTCACCAGGCCATCCGATCACATCGCTGGTTCCCACGAATTACTCAGACCCGAGGCATCGAGATTTCCCATGTGGCGCGGTCCTCCCTTCTTTCATCCGGCTCTAAGTCACATGCATCTTCTCAATTCGCCGTTCTTTCCATTTCAGCAGAGATTCGTTCTTCCTTACGTTAATCAAGTTGGCGCAACGCAAATACCCGTTACGAGCCTATCGTCATCATCATCGAGCGAGAGCGTCAGCCCAAGATCAACACCATCGCCGAAACGTGATCCTGATCGGGTTGACGACTCGTTGAGAATGTCGCGAGTCGATAATCGAGTTTCGGACATCAGTGCAGCGATGCAGCAACCTTCCGAAGCAATTCGGGAAAAGAGTTTAGCTTTTCTCAGATCCCTCGGACCGGAACAGGACGTACCTATGGATCTGAGCGCCAGGAACACCGCTATGATCGTGAATAATCTTGACGGAGCTGCGGACCTGAAGATGAGCTCGGATGACGAAATCACGGAAGACAGAACGGACGAGGTTTGCAGCGACCGAGACGAAAGCGAGACATTGCAAACCGAGACCGGACCACCTCTCGATCTAACTACGAAGACATGACGAGCGTCGAAGCTTTAGTAAAATGGGCATCGCACAGTCGATGGAACAACCAACCGATCGGGAGACGAGACAACTTGCACTGTTAGGTAAGGATTCCTTTTCGTCTGGAATGCTTTGAAATGTATCGATAAAACAGAATTCCGGAGGTTTCTCTCAATACGGGGCAAGCCTATGGAATTGACGCGACAAGAATTCGATCGTGACAGAGTTGAATTCCAAATGATGCTATTTGACTTGTACAAAGGGCATGAGGTCCACATGTTCATGGCAACACTCAAAGATAACGCTTGTAAAAGAAGTCCCCACCCAATCCTAATGTTTTGGATCTTATCTTATTCTTCATTTCCTCCTGCTGATCGTTCGTTGAAGGGGAATGTTACCCATGTGTCTGTCAATTATCCGCAACATATTACAAGACTTGAATCAATGAAACAGCAGGTCTCTGGCATCTTCCGATTATACTCTGGGACATCTTCTGCAGCAAAGCTAGGGGAGAACTTTTTAGAAATGACGAAAGATAATCGCATGCGCGTGAAAAAGGTCCGCAAGTGCCCCCGGCGGTATGTAAGCTTCATCCGAGGTGTTGGACGGCGCCGTTGTACCTCATTCAGCCAGGGCCTCTCGCGCCCGCAGACTCGAAGGCTTTACGACCATCTCGCGTACGATCGATGAAAATTGCTCAAGCTTGGGCTTCCGTGGCCTGTCGTCAGGAGCCAGCAAGACTTGTCGAGCAGCAGTCTGTTGGGTCGTCCGCAAGCCAATGGAGTACCAGAAAAAGAAGAAGAAAAAGAAGAAGATAAAACGAAGAAGCGGAAGAAGAAGAAGAAGAAGAAGAAGAAGAAGCGACTGCTCGTCGATAGCTCCACAACGTGGTACCAAGACTGAAGATCATCACGATATTCCCTCGCGCTTCGGAAGACGTACGACGCGTTTTCAAGACGAACGATTGTGCCGAGCACTATCTTCGAACATTCTGGCTGGGTCGCGCTGCTTTGCCGTACGGTAAATATGCAACCACGCAACTGTCAGTACAAACGCTTAGATATATCTATAGCTGCAATACGGTGAAGTGCGTGAGCTCTTGGTAGCCGGAATATATAAACCACCAGCGTGTAAAGTCCGGACCGTGATAGTTTATTGTCGACTCTCGAGTTAGCCATTTTGCCTGCTACGGCACACGCTGGTCACTGGTCAATGGGAAATTCGAATCCAGAGCAAAGAGGACAGTTCCTCGACGTGAATATACATCAGACATGGTTTTGTATGGTTCGGGTGCAAGTGACTTCGGGCAAGTGACAATTATTACCGGTAGACGATGTGAACGAAGTTTTTGGGGATCTAGAAAAATTATGAAGAAGAAGTATGCAAGTTGAAGCTCGCAGTTTTTTTTTTTCTTCACGAGGTTCTCAGCTATTGAAGTTTGAGATAGAGTTGCGGTTACGGTTCGTCTTTGGAAAGATTGCGAATTACATTACGTCTGAATTTAATTTACTGACGTTTTGCAGAATTTAGAGCACATTGACGCGTAGAATTTTATTTTTTTTTTCATGAAAACGAAGCTGCGATGAAGGAAAGTAGCTCAAACAGAGGAGATAAATTTGTTTTTTTTTTTTTTTTTTTTTTTTTGCAAACTAAAACAAGTTGTCACACAAATGTGGGTGGAGTTTCGGAGGTTATGTTCGATGGATGAGATTACGAGGATAATAACAAGCAAGCTGCTGGCAGGAAGATATATTGCACAGTATTGTCGGGCCTTGGTGTTATAAGCGAAGGGAATGAAGTTTTTCGTAGAAGAAAAGAAAAAGAGTCTTAATGCCAAGTGCTGTAATGCCACGAAGACATCTCTTATGTCGGACGCTCGACGATGAGGACATATTGCTCAGGTGAATAAGTACCGAGACTCGATTAGCCATTAAATATTCGGACAGTTGAATCTTTCACCCGCGACGGGAAAACAGCACGGATAATTTCATTTAAAAAATTGAAATAAATGATAAAAAAAAAAAGACTGTGCTAATACGACCGTTTGAGTTTATAGTTTGTCAGGATTTAAGGCCACGCGTAATCGTGCTGGAGTTGATTTTATGTCGAGAATAATTAAAGTCTTGAAAGTCAATAAAGGAAGAAGAGAAAAAAGAAAAAGAAGAAGAAGAAGAAGAAGAAGAAGAAGAAGAAGAAGAAGAAGAAGAAGAAGAAGAAGAAGAAGAAGAAGAGGAAAAATATGAAATTAAGAAAAAGTTCTACTATTGCGTTCCCACGTTAGCACAAATGTTTTACAAAACGGTGCACGAGTGCAATAAATATTCAACATTTAAAATGCAATTATAATACATTTTTCGCTCGACAATCCGAGCAATGTTTTTTTTTTTTGCGGGGGAAAAATTTCATCCTTTCCCAAAATACGAATTTATACATATAATAGCATAATATAATACGAGATACACTCTCAAGAACTGTATATTTATGACATACTTCGGTGCTCAAATATGATTATTTAATTTGAAAAAAAAAAAAAAAAAAAAAAAAGAAGCTGATGGAAGCTGAATATATATCCCGAGGCCAGTAGATGCAATTTTGTAGAGATTGAGAAGCATATGCGCATGCAAATTGTTAACGCGTTTTCGTCCATAATTACGAAACGATGAGTGTAAATATATTTTTTTATGATGAAAAGGGTGTTCGACTCTATTAGGAATAAGAATGACGAAAATGAAAGAAATAAAAATTTTATGAAATAAAAAAAAAAATCTTGTTTCGTTTGTAAAGTGAAACCTCTCGCATCCGAGATTATTTTGAATGTTCCCAAGCGACAGAAGAAGAATGTCGTTTCTCGCCCACATATTATAACTGCTTGCTTCCGCGTTTTGAAGCGAGATTTCCTAAAAAAAAAAAAAAAATCAACTTATCCCTCCTCTCCCATACGGTCTCGTCATATAACTTGGCTGGACGAATACCGGCACACACACACACACACACACACACACACACATACACAGACATCTAATTCGTTACGCCACCAATTACAAATTGAGAAAAAAATTCAGCAGAATTAATGTAAAAAAATTAATAGGAATTTTTCTTTTGACTTTCACCGTTCTGGTCGACATTAATTATTTATCCACCAGCCCTTGAAGAGGGTCAAGCGGTGTCATCATTTTATTCACATAAAGCTTCGCTATCAGGTAGGGGGGGTCTCAATCTGTTACCTCATCGTGTCATTCTCGAAAAAGTTTCTCTCATTTCGGTGATCTAGAGAGGCTCGCATATCGTCGTCGTCGTCGTCGTCGTCGTCGTCTGCTGTGTGGTCGACGCAAGGTAGCATAAAAGTCTGATGATAGCATCTCACGACCGTTCGCATTCCACTCGATTGTTTATGTCTCATCCAGTGCTCTAGGCCTTTTTATTCAACGTTCTCGCTGGCGATCTCTGTCTGATGAATCTCGATTTCTTTCCCTCACTACTTACGAAACCACGTTAACATTTCAGATTGCATATATATTTTTTAAATTTACTATATTGCTCTCTTACTTGCGGTAATTATACGAATCAGTAGGGTCATTACACGACTGCACAAGCGTGTACACGCATTTTGTTATATATGCTGCGGCGTCGAATGTTTTTCAAGATTCTTCTGGAGATTTCAGAAGGTTGTTGGGGCGAGTGGAATGTTTTTTTTTTTTTTTTAATCAGAGATATATGAAGACGGTGTAAGAATAACCCAAGTGAATCCTTGAGAGGTCAAGCTTTCCCTCGCGATCTGTCGATCATTCGGTGGATCAATATATTGAGCCTACCGATCTATCTGACAATTCTCGGGGTCTGCCTCATATCATTACATATTTCTATCATACTTCCGTACCCTCTGTGCTATTTTTTCCCCGATGGTTGCCGTACGAGCTTTAATTTTCTTTTGATCCAGATCCAGTGGTAAATGGCTTCATTGTTTATCGCAAAATTTAATATGGCTGCCTTAGCTATCAAATTTAATTTTCCGTCTGCAACGATAGTATGAGTTGTCGGAGTAAATATATTCGAAAAGTTTGATGAAAGTGGTTTCACGCATCTGGCCATTTCCGCGATTAAGAAGAGAATGGATAGTTTGGTTAATCATGAAAATTAATTTGACGACACCATGGAATTTACGAGTTGGGTATACGTAAAGATCCTTCTATCAAAAGTACTTCTGATTATAGCCACTGCTACAGTAATTTTACCTCATCAGAAAAAAATACCCTCAAAGAACACATATACTATGATATAAATCCGTTCTTCCATAACTATGTACTTCAAAAGGTTGAGCTATAGTGAAAAGGAAAAGACAAATTCAAAATTCCTCATTGCATCTACATCATTCATTTTCAGCCATGAAGCTTTTACGATAATTGAGTTGAAATTGGACAACGTAGTTCCTAACAGTGGAGTAAACTTTATAAACGAGAAATAAAAATCATGTTCAAGGATTGGGTAAGTTTCGTTTTGCATCTTCTTACATTTATATATCTCCGCTTGCAAAACGATGGCTGCAAAAATAAATTGATAAATTCCTATGGGACACTGTTCCTTTGGCACAACTTTTACGTGGCAAAACTCGTCATGCTGTTGGCGTCCGAGACTGCAATACGAGCCAAAGATTTTTCGCGTGTCACCGGTGTCAATGAGAGGGACGCGAATAAACGAGTACACACATATAATACCATAAGGTCGTTATGTACCAATTGAGGGTATCGGTTAGAAGTCTCGGCGAGGTAATCGCGCGCCAACTTCTCATCGTGAATACCTAATTAAGATGTTAATTATCCCTGAGGAAGAAAATAAGCAAAGAGGATTGTAATGTGCACTGTTATACTATGGTTATACTTGGGGTGAAACGTTTCACCTTCTCGGATCGTTCTCTCCCACGATGATCGTGAGAGATCTTTCATATCGATAATAACGATGTAACATGTATCTGCCTGTACGTATTTAATCGCAATGCAATTCAAGAGGAGTGCGATATTCGCGCGGAGAATTTAATCGAAATGTACTTGCAGTGCCTTTTTAACGAATTAAACCGTCAGAAAAGATTATTTGGTTGTTTCAAAGATGTTTAATTGGATTAAAATTAAAAAAAGATGGCGTTTCTTGAGAAACAGATGACTTCAGGACTCATTGTCAGTGCGACTATCATCGATCCAGGAATTTTTACCCTCCAAATGCGAAACAAAATTGAGGAAACACTCACGTATGAAATTTCATCATAATCGAATCATGTTTAGTTTTTTTTATCGGCAATATTTACTCCCCTCTATTTAATTGCAAAAAAATTTTTAAACTTGAAATTCGAATCAGTCGACTCGGAAACCTCCACTTGCCAATTTCCAATAAAATCGAATCATTTTCAACTTTTTTTAAGCCACATTGACCCCACTATCTTGAATTTCGAAATTATGACTTTGAATTAGCTTAAAACTAATTATTATTAACTAATAATTACACCAATGTGTAATTATTGCTGATTTTTAGAAACAAGAGAGTTAAAGCCTGGGATGAGTTGCAGCCGTTTTTTTCCAATGTCACATTTAATAAGGGGATGAAAGGATTAAAACACTTTATAGCTTGATCGAAATTCATCTAGAAGTCAATTTTGAACAGGAACTAGGTAAAATCGATAAAAATCTGTGGTAGAGCTGTGATTTTTTCGAATCAGCTTTGGAGTCTGCGAAGCCCTGAAGAAGTTGAATTATTTGAGTCTTCTTGACCCAGTATATACTGTACATCGAGTCGCGAGCTCGTGCCACAATGTCACGAGAAGTCACGTGAACAGCATGAACGTGACGCACCGTGAAATACCCTCCTAATGGCCAAGCCGGATGCGTCTTCGAACCTTTCTTGCAAGCCAATCATCGGTCGTTGATCAGGTTTTCTACCTTTTGATCGTAGTCAGCCAAGGATATCAGAAGCAACACAAGAATTACGTTCTTCCATAGTGATTGACGAATCTTTAGTAAATTTTCCAGTAGGAATAAAACGATAGTTTACAGCAATTCGATTCCGAATGAGCTGCATGATATCATCGAATGAGTTTAATCCAAGTTTTAAAAAGGTTGCCGATGGATCAGTACAAATGTTGCTCTTTCCAGATGGTTGCATTGAAGTGAAGGCTGATTTCATTTTGTTGGTTAAAAGCAACGGATGCAGGTGTCATGCATCTGCCGAAGTGTTAAACCCATGGTGACAGTGTCATCTGATTTATATGTTTCAGTTAATACAATGAACGGGAAGTACATCTGTCGATCCAACGGTAAGTTTCAACTTCCTATTAGATCAGATCCTAGATCATGCAAGCCTCAACCACCCTCAGCAACTATACAATTTCTTATCAAGAGAATTCTAGTCCCTCTAGCTCTGGAGCCCGAAACAATATCTTCGCGTTTAACTTTCCAATCTATCTTTTCGTTGGATCAGATCCTGCATTATGCGAACTCCAACTCTCAGCAACTATATAATCCCTCACCAAGGGAATTCTAGTCTCTGTAGCCCCTCCGGGGCTAAAGAGCTTTGTGAAACCTTTGCGTTCAAAATTCAACATTCCGTTGGATCAGACCATGCAAACCTCAATCCTCAGGAACTATACAATTCCTCATCAAAGGAATTCTAGTACCTGTATCTCTGGAGGAATATCTTCGCGTTAAATTTCCCGGTCCAATTTTACATTGAAGCAGATCCTACATCATGCAAACTCCAACTCTCAGTAACAATATAATCCTCATCAAGAGAATTTTAGTCGCTGTATCTCTGGAGAAATATCTTCGGGTTAAGTCAATCGCAATCTTCGTTGTCCACGGAAGTCAATCGAAGTTTCAATGTATCGCATTCAAAATTCGTGGCATTGCGTCAGAAAAAAAAAACCCCAGGGCAAGTCGTGATGATCATTCGAATCGGAATGCGGGAGTGTTGGATTGTAAAGGACCAATCACTGCTACTCCCTAGTGCGTGTCTATGCTTCACGTCCGACAGAACTTTTCTCCCGTCGTTATAATGGCCAAGAGCTTAGGTGCATATAATTTCTCTCTGCGAGATCACTAAAAACGTTGGCAGTCACCGGTATACCTCGGGTCAAGTCTGTCTTTTGCTCTGTCGTTTTATCGGCAAAAGGTACACCAGGTACAAACCTGTCTCGGACATCATAGAAGAAAAGGGGAAAAAAATCTCCGGCGACGCAGTGGCGACTAAATGTTTCCAGTCTACTCCATTAGCTTGCTAATGCAATTATTATACTCCTCCGAGAAGCGTATCCTCGCACCGAGACTCTGCGGAACAAAAAAAAAAAAAACACTACCAGATTTCCCACGTCATTCGCATTACTCGCCTATCGGTTCGGATAAAAAGTCTTTCTCAATTAGCTGGAATAGTAAAAAACACACGCATGGCTCGAAATATCATCTTCAATCTTCTGCGCCGAGATGCATGATTGGTTCTTCAACCAAAAAATTGTACGCCTATAGATTGGTAATGGCATTTCCGTTTTACATGAAAAAATTAAAAATTCCTCAAACCTTTGTGAAGATATAACTATGTTATATTCATTCATTCGAGTTCAAAATGTCGCTTGGGTCCATTTCATTGGAATATCCGATCCATTAAGCGTAATTGGAATTGTCTATTTAGCTGGTACTTGATGTAATGTATCCGGGGCTACCTCAGTCCCCGATAAGTTTTCTTTTTGTGACAATTGGACCTAAATTGTTCTTCTCTGTAATAAACCATTTGAGAACAAACGGAAAAAGACCTTATTATATTTGCCATCCATACAGAACTAGATAACAAAAACACCGTAGACATCAATTTGAAGATCCGAAACATATTACTACGCTTCGAGGCCCTATCAAAGTTCCCAACTAATATTGTTACTAACAGCGTTGCATTCTAGAGACCAAAATCAGCCAATGGCTCAAACAGACAGACAAGATTTTTTCCTTCACAGATATGTGCCATCTCTGAGTTTGAGCCAATAGCTGAATCAATTAAACATTGCAGAGAAAAGATGTAAAAATTGGACAAGTACGTCAAGTAAAATCCGCAGTCTCCCCTCGGTCCATTATAAAGCTTGAAATTATCAGAGCTTTGGAGCGATGCGTGGGCTCTTATTTCGCGTTCATATGCCAATACCCTCCGAGCAAAGTTCACGTTTCATGTTGACTGACCTGATCTCCTCGATGACCGGTTGAACGATCATTCTCTGGCCCCGCTGAAGAAACTTTGAACAACGATCGTGTGCATACGTGTATCTGCAATGCACACGTCCATACGAACATTGGACCAAAAAAACAAGATCCCACGAGAAAGAGAGAGAGAGAGAGAGAGAGAGAGAGAGAGAGAACGAGCCAGTAAAGAAGTGAACTCTGAGAGCGATCTCGCGCGCGCACGCATTGGCCCTAATGGTCGTGCAAGCATGCACGATCCTCCCGGGCGCCCGGCAATTATATTATTAATAGAGATATTACTCGCTGCCCGCACTCTTGGATCGTGCATTACGACATCGTAACATCGCAAGAGGAGAGCTTGGTGGTGTGATAGCGGTGGTTGTTTGCCGGTCATACGAAGAGTGAGATGATCTCTCGCACACGTGAAAGATCGAGAGCCTTTCGAATTTTATTCCTTGCCGCCTTGACGACCCTCTCTCTATCTCTCTCTCTCTCTCTCTCTCTCCCTCTCTCTCTCTTTCTTTACTCATGCCCGCACTCTTATATTTCGTTGTTTCACTCGGGATCCGACGGGCTGGTTCGAGGAGCGCATTAAGGAGAGTCAAGGGGTCGCCCGGATTGCACAGATTGATCGCGCTAATCTGTTTCTGCCTTGCGTATGAGGACCACACACGTCTCACGAACGAAGAGAGCGATTCGAGCGAGAACTTGCAAATTTTGCAACTCTCGAGGGCACTGATAGGGAGCTGGGTCGCTGGGAACGGAATAAAAAAAAATAATGTGCGCTTTTCTCGAGTATGAACTTTTATTGCATTTGATGGATGCGTTAAAATTCTATTGGATCAGCGAAATCGCTGAATTTTCGATAAAAAGATGAATCGATGTATAATCAATGGATAAATAAAAAAAAGGAAAAAGAAAAATTATGTTACTACCAGTGCAAGTCTGGGATCAGTATATTCGCATAAGGTAAGTTTTCCTCAAACTATGTATTTGCAAAACGCGCATTATGAGCTATGGCGATATCTGTAGGCTGTATCGATGTAATGGTAAATAATTTCAGCATGTAAGTGCTCCTGAAGATCACGCATTACCGAATTGCTGTAATCAACGACATGCGATCTGATTGTGACAATTAACTCTCTCTCACTATCTCTCTATATATATATATATTAGGGTGGTCCTTATTGGGGGTTGAAATTTTTTTTTTTCAAATTGCCCCGCCAGTTCGATTCCAAATCAATAAAAAAGACACTGCGAAAAAGCTGTGGTCAGTGGATTAAGGAGAAAGGGTGCCGACAAGTCCCCAATGATTAAGGCAGTCGTCTGGTGCAAAGTCGTCTAGAGGCCTGAAAAAGGTGATTTTTGGTGATTTTTTTTTATAAGGAAAGAAACAACGGACCTTCTTGAAAATTTCATTGTACTTTTACACACATTTGAAGAGTACAAAAAAAAAAAATTTTATTAACGAATTGTCGCAAAATGGCGGAGTATTAAATTGAACATAGAAGCGCCTCGTCGCTGAAGTCTCGAACTATGAAAATGGTGCCCAATGCTTTGAGGCATTATGCCCAAATCTATATGCCTTATATGGCTTTAGTGCTGCAATTCAATGTTAGTCGAGATAATTGTGCTTTAGAATAATTGTCGAGGAGAATGAGGTTCAGCCTTGTTCTCTTTAGTTAGAATTATTTTTTCATGACACCAATCGTGAAATTCAACTCCGGTTTTGTCCCCAAGTCCTTGCAATACATTAGGGTTGAAACAACGGGTGGCACGTGAGGACGAACTTAATGTAAAATGTGTTGATGTAAGATATCTTCCCTAAACTTGTATACTTTATTGGTCAAGCATGAGTTCAAGAACAAATGTGCTATCGCAAAAAATAATGAAATTAAACCGATAGATTAATTGCATTAAATAGAGCGATATTACATAGAGTTGAGCCATTAATAGTTTCGTACTATCGAATCTTCATGCACCTTCAATATATAGGAAGGCTAGGACGAAGACACAAGCACTGAAGACATCGAAGCCACACACAAAATCAATCATGTATATTATATTTTCCCGGAGACGGCTACTGACACGTTGATTAATTGACCTCAATCATTTTAATATCTCAATGATTACTGATATCCGTCTTGAATTTTTTTTTTGCTTTATTCAAAATTAATCGACACTCTGTCCCAAAAAAAAAAAAAAAAAAAAAACTGTGAATTATTAAGAACAACTGTCGATGGGTCTTACCGGTACATAAATTCCCAACAATCGGACACGACATTGACGATATATTGATTCGAGAACGGCTCTGTGAAAGTAGGTAATGGATTTTCGAAACACGCCTGAAAATTAAACGAAGCAAAAATACGTTCGATTACAGTGGATGCATTCGATCATTATCGAAATTCAGCAATACAATGGTCTGGCATGAGTTTCAAAAGAATATCGAAAAATTAAGGTATTAAAGTTCAATTTAGACATGAATATGTGCAAAGTTGGAACCCCGATGGCGTCGGTGTACAGTAGGAAATATTAAAACTTGCAGAACATTCGGTTCAAGTGTATCGAACTCGTGAATTATTCGATTCGGAGGCGATTTTCTAAATGCTTTTTGGTATTGGGCTTTCAATTGAACATTTAGCATATCGAAATCACATGAAAGTTATCCGAAAACTCAAAGCTGGGCAAGAGAAGTCACGCACTTATAAGCCTGAAAGTGGTGCTAGCCGAATATTTGTGAACTATATCTGCACAGCAAATTATCCTCCATAACGTGTAAATTTTCGAGCAAATGTAATTTCTCCAATTTTCCACGTACAGGAACGAAAAAAAAATTGTCGTTGGTTAGAGTCTTCATCCGTCTAGAGCTCAATAGCCAGATTTTTCACAATTAAGCTCCTCAATAAATGTTACATTCATTTCTGTTTTAGAATTGCCGGAATTTAATCGAAAATGCATTTCTGAGAATACATTTGCATAATGCATTTTTACATGTTCTGGTCATTATGCTATAGATAGAGGGGTCTCTACAATCACCTGTTGAAATTTAAAATCATTCCGTTTCATAGTTTAGGAATGGCATTGAACCAAAAATTAACATGCACGCACATGTTGTGCGTGTGCACACGCACATGCACACGCATACGCACATGCACTCACACTCATACTTACACTCACACAAACATACACCTACATTCATAAAAACCCTACATCCTGTTCTCTCTTCTCTTCATTCTTATTCTCGTTTTCATCGCTATGGTACTCTCATATATATATATATATATATATATATATATATATATATATATATATATATATATAGTACATCTCTCTAATGTTCTTATTCTCATTCTTCTGCTCCTTTCCGCAAGTTGAGTCCACACATGTAACTCACGTCGAGAAAAGTTAGAGAGTCGATTCGATCTGTTGTGGCTCTTCAGTTGTTGGTACCCTTCCCGAGTCTCTCTATTCGCTCCTTTTGCTGCGGTGAGTATATATATATATCTCCCGCTGCGAAACCTTCCTTCCATAATCCTCTCGCAGAAACCAGAATGGTGGAAGAACTCTTTCTCTTTCTCTCTGTCTCTCGAGCATACACGCTGAAAGGTTGAATCCTCAGATTTTTCGTGTTCCAAGATTCTCTCTTCGGTACTCTGGGCTGGTATATCAGCGTTCAAAGCTCTCGAGTCCACCTTCGCACGGGGGGTTTTTTTTTTAATGCTATGTACGGATATAATACATAGAATGAGAAAAAGCAGAATATGAAGAAGAAAAAGAGAGAAGGAAGGTGTAGAAGAAGAAGAAGGAGAAGAAGGAGAAGAAGAAGAAGAAGAAGAAGAGAAAAGAGATGGAGGCTCGGGTCTATATCAAATACGAGCTACGCCCCATCGTCTCAGCTACTTTCCCTTCTCGCCGCGCACTCCACCCCCGACGTCTTAGGTGCACAACTAACACTGGAATGACCTTAGACCTCACGCGTAACCCGTAGATACATTCACGCGCATGAATAACGCACGGACTCACATTTCCCGCTTCTTCGTCTTCTTTATCTTCGCTTGTAGAGAGGAAAAAAAAAAGAAAAAAACATAATCCGGGAGGAAGACCGTGCAAGAATCATCGCGCCAACAAATGCCGATTCAATAAAGATGATTGATGATAATTTTGAAGAGACCGAATCATGGAATTTTCCTTTCCTGTTCCTTGTGAGATAAGTATCGATTACAATCAATCTGAAATTAGTAGCTTGGATAGCAGTGAACCAAATACAGTGAAACTATTTTAAAACTTCGGATTATCACGTCAGTTTGTAAATTGATTATCTGGATATACCACCTTAGATACCAAGCATTGTTCAAATCGAATAATTTGGTGATTTTATAGTAGCTGTATTATTTCCGTCATCTTGAATTTTGAAATTTTAATAAAGTTTGGAAATTTTTAATAAAATTAGAGCACTTCTCGTTTCTTGATTTGCTTCATTGACTCCAGTTTTAGAAATGTCCAATTTTCTGCAGGGTAGGTTTTGGAGTAGAATTTGAAAGGTCTGTGAAATGTCATATATGCCACAGTTCCTGACCTCAGTAAGCCACCAGCTTGTAGCCCTACGGACCTGTCATCGATCTAACTTAAAAAAAAAACGAGCGACTCTTTTTTAAGAAGAATTAAAAATAATCGCGTTATAATCAAGCTTGATGATGAATTAAATCCCCGTATCGAATCACCATACAGAATGAGGCTACCTGATAGTATGGAAAAACAAGTCGTAAATTGCGGATGAAAAAGTAAGTCGTAGACGTAAAAACGAGGAATCGACCATTCTCCATAGTTAATGCCATCATAAATGGTTACCAAAATTAATTTCCCAAAAAAATCCGTAAAAATTAAGAATCGTTGTAATCTATTATTAGCCATATGCTTTTTCCGCCTTTTTTTTCAATACTTTTGTGCCAGCAAACTTCTTTAAATATGATACAGCTTTGCTCTAAGAGAACCTGACACGATATGGGCACCTCAGCTTATTTTTCTGTTTTGATAGTAAATGGTAAATAAGAGGTGTTGCTTTTAACCGTACTAGTATTTTAATTCGGTGTTTGTACCACAACATCCTAGAAGCCCCTGTCTCGCTTCCCCATGTTCAGTTCTTTTTTTTTTTTCTTCTTATTGGCTACCACATTTTTTTGGGTGCCGCATCAAATCCCACACGTCTATGGTGCGATTCAAACAGTACCGTTTCAAGTAACTATGTTTACCAGAACATTTTATTCGAATCGTGCTTCGGGGTGTTCACTGAAAACCTGAAACTGTTTGGAAAATGTTACAGTCATTCCACTAACTCTTTAGGCACTATTTACGATTTACGATGAATCCACAGATGCGTTTACATTGCAAGCTATCCTGGACGAATATTTTAGTGTATAATAATGGCCGTTAATCTCTTCGCATACGGGCGAAGTCGACTTTGGACAATCATGAAGCCTCAGGCAACAAGGCATCGTGCTTGGTCTTTCCTTTTTAGCGGCTTTCACACCCAAGACAACGTTGTAGCTGAGAAATGTGTATATACATAGTTGAAAAATCGTACGAACGCGCTTTGCACGACGTTATCGCGAAAATTACCTTATTAAAATAACAATTATGGAGTTACCGATCGACCATTGTCCTGGGTGTCAGGGATCAAATTCGAGTAGTTGTAACTTAACGGTGTGACGGATCACCCCGTCTATACAACGCAGAGAGTGCGGACCTCAGAAGAAATTTCATATCGTGGATCCTGGGAGCATAAGAGTTTACCAGTGAAAGCGCGTGCATGTGTTACACGGTGAGAATAATTCGCCATTATAGTGAAAACAGTTTGAGTCTCGAGTGTCGATGTAGCGTTTTCCTAATCATCTCGCCGAGACTCTGCTATGAATCACTCGATGATTTGCGTAGTCTCAGAGTCGGAGTAGGCACGAATCAAAGCTTGAAAAATGAAAAAAGTGCTTCTTGTTATTAATTTTTCACAGTAGCGTCCGACTGACCTGTGCTATATAAGCTTTAGTGGAGTTTGTTGATACGTCTTACTTTATAGACGATGATTGCTGTGTACAAAAATTCGTCATCGTCGCGATAAAATCCAATCTATACTGTTTTTATCCAATTCGCATCAATTTATAAATTTGAGTCAATCGATGAAGGAATGCAATATTCGGCTGTTAATTTCTGGAAAACCTAAAGCTACTTGTCCATATAACGTCTGGTAGTTTATCATGCTGCAGAGTTGACACGGGTATTAGTCTTTTTTGTTAAGAGACTTGAACGCACTTAACACCGTGTGCTACACGTTCTTGAAGGAATTTCTTCCAGCAGCAATGCAATCGCTAAAAAATAATCATCGTTTCATGTGTCCCACCTTGCATTATCTTCATTTTTTATTATATGTTATTCGGCGCCCGGATTTCTTTCTTCATAAAAAATGAAGTGCGTTTCAAGGCTGCGTTTCATCTGCGTTTCAAGGCTGCGCAATTGAAAATCAATACCACAATTTGAAAAATAAACAAACGTCCGATAACATAAATACAAAATGATTCGATTTGAGTATGCACTGGTGCAGCTGCAGGTTTTTTCAGTTGAGGGATTTCTAATATAATGTGAAAAATCGTCGTATTTGAAGTGCGGTTGCGCTGAATGAGCTCTGCTATTTCCACGTAAAAGCCAGCTGAGTTGTTTGATCAAGAAATTTCTGGTAGACATGTAAATGTGCGGTTTGCTCTCACAAAATGTTGATAATTCGTTACTTCCGTTCGTGTCTGTAGTATGCATTATCACGGGAGACAACTGAATGGAAGAGATCACGTTACAGTGTCTTATTGTGAAAGAAAAAAAAAGACATACTGTTGGTCTCGAGCCAGCAAGTGGAGGAACAAGTGGACGCGGCATGAAAAAAAAAAGGACGAGTCTCGGTCATTGTTGTCGTTGTCGTCGTCGTCGTCGTCGTCGTCGTGGCGCGCGAAGTAAACAAACACGGCGGTTATCTTCTCCCTTTTCCCCTTTCTGCCCTCTGCGATTTTCACCGCGCTTCTAAAAGCTGAAACAACCCGACTTGTGGGCTCACTAAGAAATAAAGCCCCGCCGGTACTAGGCGCGAGCGCTCTTTAAAGCGGATCGCGAAGTGTTAAGGGGCGCTAAGGAGAGGGCGTGTCGCACCCGCGATGGACCATTATGGACGGAAGAAAAAAAAAGAAATGCTTACGACAAAGGATGACGAAGCAGAGAGAAAGATAAAAAACAGAGAGAGAGAGAGAGAGAGAGAGAGGACCAGCGGACGGTGTTGAATGCATCAGTCGTTCTAAGTGGCGATGGCATTCAAGAGGACGCGGCGTGTGTGCATGCCAAGAGGAGGGAGGACGCAAGATGAGTGAGGCCCTCTCTCGCTAATTTTCCGCCATAAAGGCCCAGGGATTGGAATAAATAACGGGGACTGACAGTGGCAGGCCTGTCGTGTGTCCATTTTGCGTGTGTTCGTGTATATGCGTCCGCGATGTTACTGGAGGTGTTGTTCACTCCTCACTTCGTGAATAAAGAGAATGAGAAAGAGAGAGAGAGAGAGGGAGAGAGAGAAAGCGCACCTGAGCGAGGTGCGAAGTGGGGCTTCCCGGGTGTCACAGACCGATCTTCCAGTACTCTGCCGCTCCAACCGCAAGAGTTCACAAGACGTCCGTGAATGCAAATTTTTACGGCACCCAAGCCTTTTCACCCAGCTCGGTGCTACCGTTGAGTTATTGTAATTATCATAATATGCCATGTATTCGAGTATATATAGAAATTGGTGACAATTTGGACAACCACTTTAGTCACGGTGTAAACTTGTTCGGAGAAATTACCTTTAGGCCTATAAATCAATGGTCCCTTTCCGTTCAGTGTGACGGTGCTGAAGCCTGGATTTCTGCAACGTGAGTATGTTGGTCTGTCTCGTTCATAATATTTAATTTTTCTCCATTTTTACTTTCCGAAAGTATTGAGTTTTACTGGAACACCCTGTGATAGATGGTTGCTGGCAAAAAATTGTAAGAGATGCCTCATTCGAGGATTACGTCGAAAAATGGCCTCTTAGATTAAATCGTCATGGATTCCTTTTGGCAAGGTTTTTCTTGAGATCGAAATTTATTTACTGAATATGCGGTCGCATGATTCTTTGTACAGTATTTTCGATAAGATCTTACACTTCCGTCTAGTCGAGAAGATGTTCAGACAGAAGTAGTGCCTCAAGGGGGACATACTGTGGGCGTGATATCAACTTTAGTGTTGGTGCGGTCATCAGGTGAATGGCACCTTCAATTTATAATTGCAAATCCATAGTTTTTATATATTTTTTGGATTCAAGACAAATTCGAATAAGAAAAAAATGTTTTTCTTTTTCAAGCTAGAGGCTATTTTTTATTTATTTATTATAAATCTGACTACGATGTTGTGCAATAACAATTGTAGGTTTAGCCGATATTGTACAGAATTTTTTCTACATAAAATATACGGTAGACATTCACATGCAGAGGAATATATTTAGATGATAAGAAACACAAATGTTTCAAAACGAGCTGGTCCAAATTTCCACGAGGCTCTTTCTATACACAGAGATATTCTATATGCATATGGAAATATAAACGGCAATTCATTTTGCGCCCGTTAACTCTTAGCTTAGGCGAAAAAGGAATTTGCGGTTTTGAAATACTTTTCTTATTTTATTTTCTTTCATTTTCCAGTATGATGATCTTTTGATAATCGACACTTATCTATGCATAGTTTTCTTCCTTGTGGTTAATGTATCCCACGGTCGCTTCCAGGACATACACTCTCTCTCTCTCTCTCTCACTCACTCACTATATCATTCTCTCGAGGGCTTGACCGCTTTCAGAAATAGTATTTTTACTGACGGTCGTTCGAGGTCAACCGAAGGAGTAGCAACACTTTTACGTTGTCTTCTCTCTGTTTGGAAATTCATTCTTCGTTGAAAAAGACTTTCGTTGCAAGTATAAATTATACGGTTTTGAAATTTAACTTGCGCTTAACCAACACACCCTAAGTTTAAATATTTTTCCGTTGTATTAATTTTGAATTAATTAATGAATTGCAAAGACGTGAAAAAATAATTTTTCAAGAGATTTAAGATTGTGAGATTGAAGAGAGACACAAAATGATAACTTGATTTATATTCATATTATTAATATTATTATTATAACAATGGATGAACCCAGGTGTGGGCTTGCTCAAGGAAAGCACGAGGGCTATATAGCTGCGTGATATTAGAGTTCGTGTCTACGCTAGCGACGGTTGAAGTTATCATTGACGCCGAATTCGATACGTAAGAGGTAAGGTAATGAGAATGCTCGATGCTCCGGCTCTTATAGGGGGCTTTTGGCAGAATCTATGACGGGAGAAAATTTGCGAACAGCCACCAAGCGGAAATTTAGTGAAACGTGTTAGTTGAAAGAACAGCAAAACCTTTCCGTTACAATATATTGGGTATCGAAAATAGCAAAGAAAATATTCATCCCGGATGTTTAGTTTCGCGAAGCTAGAAGAAATTATATTCTCTCGTTGAGTAAAATTTCAAAACATTTTTTTTTACGGTTCGCGTTTTGTATGTGGCAAAATTCGGCAATACTAGCCGTAGGGAAGAGAACCATTTTGTCAATAAATGGTGGCGAATTGAAATGGATTCCGGAAGGAGCTTAGGCGTAAGATCGAGAGTGAGGAAGACAAAGAAGAAGAAAAAGTACGGTGAGATACATAAAGGAGGAGATCGCGCATCGTTCCCGCAAGGAGTTGAGGTTTCGGGGGGCGCTCAAGAGGTGTCGTCCGTTGTCCGAGGCCACACGAGCCCTGGCGTCCTCTTAACGAGAGACTCGACTCTGGTGGTCCAACGCTATAATGCCTTAGTTTCCATGCAAACTGGCCATATGCCACCATACTTTACGCATAACCGGGTATTAACATGGGAATGGTTACCGGTGCGTTGCCCGCTCGTCCCCAACTTTTTTTTTCACTCCGCTCTACCTCTTTTACTAGCTGTGTTTTTTTTTCACATCCCTCTTGGAGCATATCGTAGCCATAGCAGAAAGTGACGCTCCCCATCCTTCTGCGGTATTAGCGGCGGTATAATACACCGCGAGAAAAAGAAGATAGCGAACGAAAATAGTTTATATGCAGCTGCTTTTTGCGTTCTCGCACAAGAAACGAGCGTGAGAGATCAAGATCACGATCTTGGCGTTCCCTCCTCGGGCTTTACGAGCTTGGCACTTTCCGAGATTACATGGCGCTCTCGCGTTGGCTTCCAGACCGAACGACTGACCATGCGGTGTTTATCTCATCGTCGTCTCGTTCTTCGGTCACCAGAGGGACCTGCTATGGCGTCTTCGTGTACCTTGTATGGGATATTCGTTCCGTCCAAGAGCCGGCAAGGGGTCATGACGAGCCAGTGGTACGCTATACTTACGTAGCTATGTAGAATGTAACGTGTGGATCAACTACGAATGGGGACGTTCGGTGAGTACGTGCAGGAAGCCCAGGATATTCGATCGTATCATCGATTCGAACGTATATGTATATGTATATACATATCCACGAACGCCCGTCAGAAGCAAACGAAGATCACGTATCCAGAAAAAGACAAGATGGCTGCATGGATACGACTGATCGAGGGGAACACAACAAGAATCGCTGGCAGTTTGCATTGATTGCCCGACAAACACTCTTCCTCGCGATCCATCTCTATATACATCGGGCCAGAGATCCATTGAAAACTGACTTTCTATGTCAGAAGTATCATTGAGCATGTCTCGATACCGGAGTGAAATGACTGCACATCCACTTGCGATTCACTTCGTCCATCTCAGTTTCCTACGAGCTATACAGTCCGATATCTTACGTTTCAACTATTCCTGGGATTGATATTCCTAATCTGATTCACGGGAAGCTGGTAGAACTGTCGTTTTAGCTCGTCTGACGCTGTTCAACCAGGTCGTACACATTGGATTACTTGGAATTTTTTTAGCCCATTGGTTGATGCACATTTCGTGGGCTGCAATTTCATCTTTGCCACTGCACAGTTAATGGAAATTAGCGATTCTTCATTCTCCGAATGAATTCATTCATTTATCGGCTATAAATTGACGTGAAGTTCTATCGGACTCAATAAAAGCGAGAAGGACGTTTGTTGGATTGCACTTTTTTATGTTCTCAGATCCCTTTACAATCGTTACGAGATAAAGAGAACACTATCGGAAAGAATTAGCCAACGAGAAAAATAATAAGGAACATATATTGTGCAATACGAGAACTTAAGGCATTATTGCACAATGAAAAAATAAATAGTTTTGGGTTGTAACGGAAATATTCCTTATTCACCTTGAATTTAACATCTATTTCTTATACCTTTTAAGTTGGGCAGGCCTTAAGCACTAAGATTGAGTCGTAATTTTTCTCACAGCAACCTAACACTCAAGAGTTATTTTGCTGAGTGGAAAATTACACCTAAATAGCTTGATATTACATTGCATTCGTTGGGCTATAGAACATACAGAAACAAGGGAAGAGTGCTTTAAGCGCATAAACTAAAATGAGCACATAATCTAGATAATTAGGCATTCGTTGATTTCATCATATAAATTTTAAGTGCTTGACGTGCGGAAGATCTGACTTTGAGAGGATTGCCATAACAATGCTCAGGTTGATATACACACGTCATCTTTCACCTGACTGTACCATCAGTGCCTAGTATGCATCAACGTTCTATCCTAAACCAGTTGTAATGTCATTCGGTGATCAACACTGACTATGGATATTACCAGACGGTGCAGTCACGTCTTTGTGCAAAATGCGCCTTCGTGGCCGACACCTCTCGCCTTGCTCTTGCCTCTCTTCGTTCACGTCGCAGACGCGTGTATACGATCCTTTTCCTCGAGTGTGTATGCGCGCGCGTACACACAGACGTATGGTGGTGCCTTGGCGCCGATTTTGCTGCTCATGCTAAGTGCCCAATCTCGAATTTAGAACGGTGATCGTGCGATTCTTATAACTGTGGCAAATCGCTCTCGCCATTCACCTCAACGATGTTTTGTTCTTCGACGTGAGCCTCCAGTACAATTCTCTGTTATATTTTCTCACCATTAAGCGGTGGAAGAATCTCGACGAGTTCACAAATATATAACCTCACCATGGTCTGTTTCATTGGACCATGATAAACCGTCGAATCAGTAGGAGATAATAGGTAATGTATGTGTTGCCAGAAGATGTAGAAATGGAATTTCTATATGACTAGATAGTGTCAGGGGACTTTCAATCATGCGGTTAAATTTTCTTCATTGTTTTAGTCAAGAAGTTTGCATCGGTACGTCATTCACAAAATTAGTGCAAAAATTTAATCATGCACTGTCGTTTCTTTTCCGCATCTGTGATAAAAAAAAAAATTTCGACAATACCGTTGATTATTGTCGTTAGAATTGATATCAGAGATCTCTTTACCTTGAGGTGCCTGATGATGCCAGTTAACATCTCGATTCCCGATGTAGTATATTACAAAACGTAGTATAAACCATTCGTCGCGTCATCACATACACAAACCAAGTCTACCACAAGAGTTTTCGTTGTCGTAGCACACGCATTAGATTCATTTTGCATATCCTAGAACCAACATTAGCATTACTTGATTACGATGCAGAACTACGATAATTTTTCCTTCGTTTTTTTTTTTCTTCTCCATTTGACACCTTCTGCGTATGCATAGCTTCCTTCTATGCTATTCTCTCATAATTTATAGTGGCAATGAGTTTTCTATGCGCAAACACGGGTCTAATACGAGCTTCACGACTTGGACGAGAAATATCCGCGAATCATCGTTACCGAATGCCCACGGGAATGCGGCCGAGTGGTTCTTCGCGGTGATCTTTCGTACCAGTTCCCAAGGGAATTACGCGTTCAACGATTTGATATAACGTTTCGTCTCTCATCTTTTTTTTTTTTTTCTTCCTTTCTGGCTCTTTATCTTGTCGTTTTTCTTTCATTTTCGCGAAGGAGAATCTTCGGTTGAAGCTTGCGTCGTATGTGGCAACGGGGAGTCGCACGCTAAGCGTTTCACACTACAACGATCTCGAAAATATTCTTTGCGATTTATTTCGTATTATTAAGAAATACCTGATCGCGAGAGAACCGTATATGTGTGCGCGCGCGCGCTGGCTCTCTTCTCGAATTGCTACGAAAATACGGCTACGAGAGATGAGAACGCGGAGAACGGATCATAGCGGATGCCTGTGGGCAAGTATTATAAGAGCGTTGCGACAGTTATTAGTCAAGATTAGCCTTTCTTGCTTACACATGTGTATGCATACACGGATCTCATACCATTCAACGTTGTATGTGTTTATGTACGTATCTGTATACTCCCTACTCTGACTATATTTTGACAAGGATCATCTGGGAATTAATCGAAACTCGTTTATCCGAGCTGGGATTATGATTTGTCTGCATTATACGCACTGCCGGGGTACAGGCTATATTACAGTGATCGTATAAATGTATCTACTATACCCATGTGCGTACTGCCCACTGGCTGAGCATTGGCGCTGTACTGACGCCAGAACTGCCAGTATTGGCAGACAATTAATGGCCAAATCTTGCCCAATGCGAAATCAATTCTGAAACAATATTGATTGTTCACCACGGTCCAACTGACAGTGCCATGATTGGGCTCAACACTGTTTATGAGTATTGGCTCCGAACATGTGTCCAATAGTGTGCCAGATATAATTGCCAATATTGAGACGATTCTTAAATCAATACTTTGCCAGTACAGACACATATATGGAATAAGAACCCGGCTTAGTATTGGGTCAGTACTGATGCCAGAGCTGCATTGTCAAGAGCCAGCACCAGCCCAATGCGAAATCAATTCTGAAACAATATTGATTGTTCACCTCGGTCCAACTGACGGTGCCATGATTGGGTTCAACACTGTTTATGAGTATTGGCTCCGAACATGTGTCCAATAGTGTGCCAGATATAATTGCCAATATTGAGACGATTCTTAAATCAATACTTTGCCCGTACAGACACATCTATGGAATGAGAACCCGGCTTAGTATTGGGTCAGTACTGATGCCAGAGCTGCATTGTCAAGAGCCAGCATTAGCCCAACGTCAAAACAGATATTGGGTCAATTTTAAATTAATACTGGTCCAACGTATGGTGCCGTGAATAGGCTCGACACTGTTTCCGAGTATTGGCGCAGAATAAGTACCCAATATTGGCCCAGATGCCATGTCAGTCTTGAGACAATTCCTAAATCAATGCTTTGCCAGTACATGCACATGTATAAAATTGAAACTTGGCTCAGTCTTGGTCCAGTAACTTCTGCCAGAGCGATAAATACTCGCACAGTATCAGGGGCCAGCATTAGCCCAACGTCGAAACAGATATTGGGCCAATTTTAAATTAATACTGGTCCAATGTATGGTGCCGTGGATAGGCTCGACACGGTTTTCGAGTATTGGCGCAGAATAAGTGCCCAATATTGGCCCCGATGCCATTGTCAGTCTCGAGACAATTTCCAAATTAATACTCTGCCAATACATGCACCTCTATTGAATTGAAACTCGGCTCAGTCTTGGTTTAGTACTCATACTAAAGCTACTAATACTCGCGTAGTATTAAGAGTCAGCATTAGCCCAACGTCGAAACAGATATTGGGTAAATTTTTAATGGTTCGATCCTGTAAGGAATTAAAAAAGGGAAGCAAATGAATAAGAATCGCAATCTAATTATGCCAGATAAGATTTGTAATAGTCGTATAGTAATATAAAAGTATTAAAATTAAGTAATAGCAATATAATGGCAGAAGATGAAAAGCGTAAACACTATACACGCTATAAGATATGACGATATAAAATGAAAAATGACGATAAAAATTAAAAAATGTGGAAGAGTGGCTGGGTGACAGCTCAAGCGTTCTTCTTGGCATCTCTCTCAGCTTTCCCGCCTTCCCGGTCTCCTGCTCCCGACAAATATCGGCTCGTAGCTGAGATAATTTTTTTTTCGTCTGTTGCAGACAGTTTTTCTGTAATGACATCTGAAAAAATACAATAATATTATTTGAGTAAAACTGAACAAGTTTAAAAACGAGCATTCCAAAATTACAAAAATTAATATAATTTCATATGCAAAACCAGATTTTCTGATAATTCTACACGATTATTGAGTAGTGATAGGGTAATATGCAACAATAAGAATACAATATAAAAAAAAACTCACCCTTCATGCACAGAAACATGTGCGTGGCGCTGAAATTTTTTTTGGTAACCCCATTCGGCCCTTTTCTCCCGGTACCCGAATATAGCTCCTGAACAGCTTTCATCAAAAGACTGCCAAGGATTTTACGAACAGCTTCTTTCACTTCAGTCGCTGTTCCGACGCTGTTCACCATTATCTCTTTCTGCAATCGACGAGAAGGATATAGAACATAATAGTACATTGTGTACCAAGGAGATAAACTAGGATTTTTCGTAGAGCGCAATGCCTTCAGTACGAGTCGTAGCCGAGCGCGCGAAGCGAAGACGAGTACTAAAGGCATCGCGCGAGACGAAAAATCCTTGCTCAGAGGTGCACACGATACTTTATATTACGCAGCCGGACGTTTTCCATATTTTTAAATACTGTTTTCAGCCGATAAAATAGGCGACTTTGTATCTCTCGAGGGAACAAGTGGCAGAGGGGTACGGGGGGCCATTTTGTACACCGCAAGGCGTAGAAAGTGGCTCCCGCGTACTCCTCCGTCACTTTTGTTCCCTCGAGAGGTACAAAATCGCCTATGTTATTGGCTAAAAACAGTATTTAAAAGTAAGGAAAACATGGCTGTGTGATGTAAAATAATGTATGAATATAAAACTGATTTACCATAGAAATATTATATTTTAACTTACCAAGGCAGTCTCCTTCTCCTCGTTATCTTTTATCAGTTCCTCAAAACTGATGAAAGTGTTGAGGCTGTCGATGGGAAGTTTTATTCCGAGCGTTTCTTTATTTTTTTTCAGGGTACTTCCGGGCCCTCGTCCTTGAGATAATACTGCCGTGTTCTGTAGAGCTTCGAATTTTTTTTCGAAGTCGTACATAATACTCCGTTTTGCCCCTTTTATCTGTTTTGCCAGACGATTATGGAATTTTTCGTTCTTACGATCGGACTCATCCAGCCGCAGTTTGATCTCACGCAACAAAAACTTGTCTGAAAATTGAAATGAAAATCTTGTATTATATACGCAGTACCACAATTGTATTGGATAAAATATAAATAAATTACCAGAACTACGGTCGTCTCTTTCGCTGGTTTTCCTCTTCCGTTTCGATAAATTTTTATTTGAACTTTCGTCCCCACGAGGTACAGTATGCGATTCGGCATCTATGTATATAAATAATAATCATAGAATATTATTAAATATTATTTATATTAATAATGTAAATCAAATATTCAAGTACACCAATAATATATATGGCACCGCATCTTTTCAATCCAAAGTTTGAGCAGGGCATTGTAGGGGACCAGAAAAATAAAAGGAAAACTTACCACTTATATTTGTAGTGTCTTGACGCGTAGATTTTTGTTGGCTGAGGGTCGAATTTAGCTTCTTTCGAGGTGGAGAGGTGCTGCTGCTAACATCATCTGAAAAATATCACAAGTAAAAATTCAATATTAGCAATTTTAGTATAAAATATTCATGGTAAAATATAAATGTAATGTATAGTATAAAATAAGTTAGTATAATATACATATTTACTGTATAATCGTAATACTATACCTGACACGTTTTCGTCAGTTTCCTCCTGACTGACGTTGGAATGATCTTCTGCTTCGGTGCTGAATATCTCGGACTCTTTATACGCCCGATTTAGACGTCGCATCCCCTGGTCGTACGTTTCTAGCGAATTGATGAAAAGTCCATTGATCAAAATTTAATTTATATATGCAGGAAACTTACGCTACAATAAAAACATATTTATATACCTGCGTCTTTTATCAAATTCACAGGGTATAGTTTCCAATCCGCCGCAGGTGGTTGTCTGCTTTTAATTGCCGTAGAAGCGATCGCGTTTGTGGCGGGGTAAAAACATAGCCACGGTTCCTGGTCGGTCTTCAGCCAGGAGAACGGTACTATTTCTATTAGAATTTTACCGTTTTTTTTCTCCTTGATGAACGACACAACAGCCCAGTTTTTTCTTTTCGGAATCTATAATGAGAAAAAAATTGTATCATATTTTCATCGCTCGAGTAAATTCAAATTGTCACCCTGTAATCGAATAAAAATGATAAAATTATTTCGTATACGACGACAGATCTGGCCAAGCCTTGCCCCAATGCGTGTCTCTGCTGGTTCGAGACTGGCCCTATATGTACCGATTACCACGACGACCTCGCTTCGGCGATTCTTTGATATCCCGATATCTCCTTTTCCAATATCCCATCATAACCGCTTTACCTCGCGATACATTTGTTTTGTTCAACAATCAACCGTATTAACAATTCAAATGGTTTTTTAACAATTAAAATGGTCAAGATTGCACTTTTGATTATTAATTACTTGTTTTTTTTCACGAATAAGCATTAATTATAATTCTTTGATAGGTGGACATTTTTTTACAAAAATATATCGCGAGATGTCGAGGTTACGATGAGATAAGGCTAAAACGCAGAATCAGGGTCGTCGTGGTAATCGGTACAGGGCTAGTCTCGAGCCAGCAGAGACAAGCATTAGGGCAAGACTTGGCCAGATCTGTCGTCGTATACAAAATAATTTTATCATTTTAATTCGTCTACAGGATGACAATTTGAATGTACTCGAGCGATAGATGAGCCATTAAAATTAAAAAATAAAAACAGACGAAAAAATACACAAAAAAACCGTACACCAATCGATTAAATAATTCAAAATATTGTCGGGTGTTAAATGGAATCTTTCGTTATAAAATGATATTGAAAATGAGATATTGCAAATCTACTGTAAATAGAAAGACAGATCTGGCTCGTCTGTTAATTGTTGATGAGGTTGATTTTTTAACACCAAAAACATATCGCGAGGTGTCGAGGTTTGAGATAAGACTAGAGCGCAGAATCAGGGTTGTCGAAAGAATTGTATCATTCTCATTCGATTACAGGTCAAAAATTTGAATTTACTCGAGCGATGAAAGAACCATTTAAATCCAAAAATAAAAACAGACCAAAAAATTTCGTAAAAAACCGTATTCTCGGATGTGGATAGGAATCTTTCGTTATAAAATTATATTGACAATGAGATATTGCAAATCTATTGGAAAAAAAAAATCTGGCTCGTCTGTTAATTGTTGACGCAGTTGATTTTTTAACACCAAAAATGTATCGCGAGGTGTCGAGGTTATAATGGTATAAAGGAAAGGCGCCGAATTGAGGTCCCGTGGTAATCGGTATAGAGCCAGTCTCGAGCCAGCGGAGACACGCATTGGGACAAGACTTGGCCAGATCTGTCATCGTGTATGAGAACATTGTATCATTTTTATTCGATTACAGGTTGAACATTTGGATTTATTCGACGATGAAAAAACAATTTATTATAATTCTTTTATAGGTGGACATTTTTCATTTATTCTAACGACAATAAAGAACGTTTATTCTATTTAACAATGTAAATTAGTTCGGGGCAAGAGTTGGCTAGTTTTGACGTGAAAAATATTCATTTACAAATAATCCAAGTGTACTTTTAACAAAAAATGAATTCATTCCTCTTACCTGTGTGTCTTCCTCGCTTGACGATTCCATCTTTTATTTTTTTTTAATTACGTTATGTCCGAACACGTTTTTTCTTGATTTTTTTCGTCACTTTTTTTACTTTTTTTTCGTACTGTCCCGACCGAAGCACTGACAAAGACTGAAGTGCGGGCCGTCCCCCACTGCTCACGCCACCACGATTGGTTCGAGCGATCGACACGACGCCGCGGACGTCCAACGTGCACTAACACGCTTTGTCGCTTGATATAAAAATATTTTTTACTGTGTCCTTCGAATTTTCTCCTTTTTTAAATCCAATCGAGTCCAATAACAAATTGTAATCGTAGATAATTTCAATAAGTGTATGACCTAGAATATCGCTTACAGTCGACCGGGGAAAAATATTTAAACATTAAGAAAATGTAAATCGTAGCGATCAACCAAAATTCGTCCGTGGCGTACGTGTGGCTACGAACAGCGGGGATCCTCCCCTTTGATTCTCGCACAAATATACGGCCTTTGTCCTCACTCGTGACTTTGGCCTCGCGCTCGCATAAACAAACAACTGCTCTCGAATTACTTCCTCGACGGTTACGCGTTTCTCATAGTGGTCGAAAGAAAAAGTACATGAGATATGAATATACGTCCCGAAAAATAATATGCGATTGGTTGACATTGTGTGTGCGTGAGAGTGTATAGTTCGTGTCCGTTCTATTTTCTGTCACTTCGTCGAAGGACAGCATAAAGCTCCATGGGCTAAAACTTTGTACTCTTATCTGTTGAAGAAAATGTCATACCGAACGCAAAAATACCGAGCATTAAAACGCGAAAGAGAATTGAATAATAGTGACACCGGAAACTCAAGTGATTATGGATTAAATTCAAGTTCATCGATGATGAATATTTCATTGGATATCAGCGACATGAGTATTTCTACCAACCCAAATGATTCATTACAGAAATCCAACGACCACCCGAGAAACAGGTAAGCGCGTATTCATTATTAAATAAATAAATCGATGTGTTCATTTGAGTGCCGAACAGCATATGATTTGTTAGCACAGAGAAATTTTACTGGTTAAAATAATTATTCATTTAACTGAAAGAAAATGTTTGTTCACACGATTCTTATCTTTACGTAAAATAACTCTGTCAATGGTTTGGCCCAATTGTTATCAATGCTAAACGAAGACTTGGGCCAAATAAATTCTGTTTTACAACAAGACTTGTCCCAGTTCTGGTCCGAAAACAGCCAATAATGCTGGGAAAAGTCCGAGCCCAGTATGTCCGTGATTTCTCTTCTTCTTCTGGTTTTGCCGTATTTTTTTAAATATGAATATGTCAGATCTAAAAGACAACCTTACTATTTTTTAAAAGATTTTTTCCAAACGGCGTTTATTTGAAAAAAAATTATGTGTTTTCCTTATGGCGGAATAGATTTGTGAGAATTTTTTGAGATTTTTAGAACATTGCGTTTTATTTAAACGTTTTTTTTTTTCAAATAAGCGTTATTTTAAAAAAACTGAAAATAGTGATAGTTTCTTGTAGACTTTATATAACTAATTCAAAAAATGAGACTAATTCAAGCGAGCTAAGATCACGGATTCGGACACTACGGATGAAATACCTCGTATATATTGCGACATTGTTGTTTAGTTACCATTTTTGTGTATTCACAGCTCTGGAGATATTGGTGTGGACGGTGAACAATGCAACCGAGAAGTTTCACGAATCGACAATCTGACAAATACTGATCTCATCGGACAAGGAACCACACAGGGCAAAACTACGAGTGTGTAAGTAGTAAAAAAGTTATACACTATGAATGTCACAGACCAAGCAATTTACTTGATACAGTTGTTTACTTTTGTTAGATATTTTGTTAGATTTTTTAATTGTAGCTCAAATGAGCTTTTCGAAGTAAGTCTATACATAATAATAATTAAACAAATTATCATTATTTAAAAAAATGTAGTCGCTCAAAATTGGAACAGGAATATAAATGATTATTATCGAAGATTCGATGTGAACGTCGGTAGAATTTTCTCATTTGCTTGAGATATTACGATGAATTCCGTCTATAATTACATTCATTAAATCATTCAAATATATTTTTAAAAGCGTTCGAGAGATTTTTTTTGAATATACAAAAATAAAAATAAAACAAACACAATATTCGCCCAGTTCATTTTTGGTGCTGGGTTTATTCTCGGGTGTGTATCAAGATAGTCAGTATGCCAATAACGTAAAATATATCGGCTTAGCACACACCCAGTACGACGACAACTCACGATAGTGCAGTGGCGACACTCGATCGCCATTCGATATTCAAATATCGTCACACTGTATGCCCAGTACTGAGACAACAGTTGGACTGACACCGAATTCATGTGCTCTCAAGTTATTGTATGATAAAAATTAGCCCAACACATAAACAATACTGAGATAACAGTCAGGTGTTTCACAAAATATTTTGCAACCAGCATAAAACACAATATTCGCCCAGTTCATTCCCAGCACTGGGTCGGTTCTCAGGTGTCGTGTCAAGATAGCCAGAATGCCAATAACCTAATATATATCGGCTCAGCACACACCCAGTACTACGACAATTCACAATAGTGCATTGGCGATACTCGATCGTCATTTTATATTCAAATATCGTCACATTGTATGCCCAGTACTGAGCCAACAGTTGGACTCTCATCGAATTAATGTGCTCTCAAGTTTTATGACAAAAATCAGCCTAACCCATAAACAATAACATAACTATTTTTAAAAGCATTCAAGATATACTTTTCTGATACTTTTTATACTGAGTGATTAATTAAAACGAGTTGCATTCTTGTAATATATTTATCCTTCTTTCCTATTTCAGATCATTTATCGATGAGCATCTATCGGAGACATCATCAGGATCAGGATCCTCTGACGATGATGAGTCACAACAGTCCAGTTCGCTTTCTGATGCACGTGAACTTGATGGAGAAGAAGATGAAAAAGAAGATGAAAAAACACTAGCTGACGAACTTCGAGACATTGCAATGAAGCACATTAACTGTGTCACGCACAGTTATTTAAACGATCTTCTAAGAGTTTTGCGTTCTAAAGGCCACGCTGATCTTCCGAAGAGGGCGGAAACACTTTTGCGTACACAAAGAACTCAAAATCGAATTCAGCCTATGCTCTCAAAGAAAGGTACTTACGGTTCCTACATGTACCTTGGCATCGAAGCTCAACTTCGGAAGCAATTGATGGGGTCTGGATACAATGACAAGGAAATACGAGTTCTAGTAAACATCGATGGTTTACCCATATACAATCGCTCTAAACAACAGATGTGGCCAATATTATTGAAAATTTCGCACAAGGATTATTACTGCAAACCTTTCGTAGCTGCATTGTATTGCGGTGATTCAAAGCCTCATGACAATAACGATTTTTGCGAAGATTTTGTTAATGAAGTTACGAAACTGACCGTACAAGGACTCGAAATTGAGAGTACTCTGTTTTCGATACGATTTTCAGCATTTGTTTGTGACACTCCAGCTCGGGCTTTCGTAAACGGTTGCAAAGGACACACTGGATTTTATGGTTGCGAACGATGCACCACCCGCGGAAAGACTGTCAACAAAAAGAGAGTTTATCCGCAAATGAACTGCAGATTACGTACCGCCGATTCATTCAGAGAAAAGCGTCAACCTGAACATCACTTGCCAAATGTTATTTCACCATTAGTTCGTATTCCGGGATTTGATCCAGTCGCAGGAGTTGTTTTAGATTATATGCACTTGTTGTGCTGTGGGGTTATGAAACAACTCTTTGAAAAGTGGCTTTCGACAAAAACACAGAAAGGCAGTATTGGAAGGCGCGAGCGATATCACTGTACAGAACTCCTGCTGTCATTGTCATCACAAATACCGACAGAATTCCAAAGAAAAAAACTTGATCTTACAGACGTAGCTAATTGGAAAGCGACCCAGTATAGATTCGTTTTACTGTATGCCGGGGGGGTAGTTTTGCGTCAAGTACTGTCATCTGAGAGTTATCTTCATTTCTTACATCTCTTTGCAGCATGTCGCATATTGTGTAGCCGTGCCTGGGCATTAACGTACACAAACGAAGCGCAGACATTCCTTCGAATTTTTTTCAAAGATATGCCAGCTCAGTATGGAAATGATTCGCAGGTCATGAATTTCCACAATCTTATACATTTGGCAGATGATGTAAGACACATGCAAGCTCCATTGACGGAATATTCATCATTTCCATTTGAAAATTGCTTGGGTCACATTAAACGATTAATCCGAATGCCGAGAAATCCAATCGCTCAGGTTTTTCGACGTTTATCCGAAAACGAAAGTATTTCACCAACTATTCAAAAATATGAGACTGGTATTAATAACGGTGAATATCACATACAACAAACCAAACGAGGAGCTAAAGAAATCAGCACAGTTGAATATACAAAAATAAAAATAAGAACCATGACAGTGTGCACAGTAGCACCTGATAATGTCGTCAAGTTAGCGAATGGTGAGATTGTTGAGATCTCGCGTATTTTCTCGAACAATTCGAAAAAGCTTTTTTTATCAGGACGAGTTCTCGACAACAAAGGAGATGCTTTCAAAGTACCCATGGCTTCATCGAGATTAGGCATTTATAGAATAAAAGACCGAAAAATGGCTACAAAGATAGACTCAATAGATAATATTGTTGACAAATGTATGTTATTATCTGTAGAAGGACGTAGATATGCCATAACACTTTTGCATCTTGAATAATCGAGTACTGTAAAAAACATATTGTTGTGAACATATCAATATCAATCGACTATCAATAAATAGATATATGTGAAATCAAATTATTTTTAACCCAAATATTAATATTAAAAAAACACATTATAAAAAATATATAAACATTTACATTCCAGGGTACTTCCGCGAAAATTGCACTCAAGTGATAAGAAAGTTGCTGGCCCAGTCCACACACAATACTGACACAACTGTCGACAGCACACCATTAACATAATATATATCGGTTTGGTACACACCCAGTATTATGACAACTCACGACGGTGCATTGGCGATACTCGATCGACATACGATATTCGAATATTGTCCCGCTATACACCCGGTACTGAGCCAACAGTTGGGGTTACTCTGAATTAATCTGCTCTCATGTTTTACGACAAAAATCAGCCGAATACATAATCAATACTGAGACGACAGTGGGGTGTCTCACAAAATATTTTGCAGCCAGAATAAAATACAATATTCGCCCAGTCAATTCTTGGTGCTAGGTCGATTCTCGGGCGTGTGTTAAGATAGTCAATGTGCCGATAACATTAGATATTTCGGCCTAGTATGCGCCCAGTATTACGACAACTTACGATAGTGCGTTGGCGATACTTGATCGTCATTTGATATTTGAATATTGTTTCATTATACGCCCGGTACTGAGCCAACAGTTGGGCTCACTCTAAATTAATCTGCTCTTATGTTTTACAACAAAAATAAGCCCAACACATAACCAATACCGAGACAAAAGTCCGGTGTCTCACAAAATATTTTGCAGTCGGAATAAAACATAATATTCGCCCAGTTAATTCCCGGTACTGGGTCGATTCTCGAGTGTGCTTGTCAAGATGGTTAGTGGACCAATAACATAATATATATCGGCTCAGTACACACCAAGTACTGCTACAACTCACGATAATGCATTGGCGATACTCGATCGACATACGATATTCGAATATCGTCCCATTCTATGCCCGGTACTGAGCCAACAATTGGGCTCACATTGAACTGATCGGATATTAAATTTTTAGAACAAAAGCTAGCCCAACCCATAAATAATACTATTGGCATAACAATCAAGTAAATAATAGATATCATTTGTATAAGATGAAAAAAAATTACACCGTCAGGATTCGATCCCCAGCTCGCCAGCGTATTACGCCAGCGCGCTAACCATTGAGCTATCACTTCTATCACAAGAGTAGGTAGTTTTCTAATATTTAAGTTGTAGCCGCGCTTTAAGGTTGATATTTGGCTTGGTTTGTTAGGTGGTTCAAGGCTTGATGTGAATAGTATAGTTTTTCTCTTTGTTTGTGGAAAGTTGATAAAAAGTTTCTGTTGCGAATCGAATATATAATCTTCATATTATGTCCCATATCCCTCCTGATATCTCAGCCAGTATAAAACATAATACTGGCTCAATTTATCTCCAGTGCTGGGACAATTTTCGAGTGTCGTGTCAAGATAGTTAGTATGCCAATAATATAAGATACTTCGGCCTAGTACGCGCCCAGTATTATGACAACTCACAACAGTGCATTGGCGATACTCGATCGACATACGGAATACAAATTTCGACCCACTGTACGCGCAGTACTGAGCCAACAGTTGGGCTCACGCCGAATAAATCTGATATTCAATTTTAGGACAAAAGTTAGTCCAACCCATGAACAATACCTTAAGCATAACAATTGAGTAAATAATGGATACAATTTTTATGAGTAAACGAAAAAAAAAAAATTACATCGACAGGATCCGATCCCCAGCTCTCCAGCGTATTATGCCAGCGCGCTACCATCGAGCTATCACTTCTATCACAGGAGTAGGTAGTTTTCTAATATTTAAGTTGTAGCCGCGCTTTAAAGTTGATATTTGGCTTGGTTTGTTAGTTGGTTTAAGGCTTGATGTGAATTCTATAGAGTTTGGCTTTTTGTTTGTAGTAAGTTAAAAAAAAGTTTCTGTTGCGAATCGAATATATATAATCTCCATATTATATCCCACATCCCTCCTGGTATCTCAGCCAGTATAAAATATAATACTGGACCAATTTATCACTAGTACTGGGTTGATTCTCAAGTTTGTTTGTCAAAATAGTCAGCATGACAATAATATATAATATTTCGGCCTAGTACACACCCAGTATTATCACAACTCACGACAGTGCATTGGCAATTCTAGATCAACATACGAAATACAAATTTCGTCCCACTGTACGCCCGGTACTGAGCCAATAGTTGGGCTTACTGTGAATTAATCTGCTCGCAAGTTTTACAACAAAAATAAGCCCAACACATAATTAATACTCAAACGACAGTCGGGTGTCTCACAAAACATTTTGCAGCCAGAATAAAACACAATATTCGCCCAGTTCATGCTCGGTGCTGGGTTGATTCTCGTGTGCTGCGTAGAGGTAGTCGTTATGCCAATACCACATAATATTCCGGCCTAGTATATGCCCAGTACTACGACAACTCACGACAGTGCATTGGCGATACTCGATCGACATACGAAATCCAAATTTCGTCTCGCTGTACGCCCGATACTGAGCCAACAATTGGGGTTACTCTGACTTTATTTGCTCTTACGTCTTACGACGAGAATTGGCCCAACACATAACCAATTCTGAGACGACAGTCGGTTGTCTCACAAAATATTTTGCAGTCAGAATAAAACACAATATTCGCCCAGTTCATGCTCGGTGCTGGGTTGATTCTCGTGTGCTGCGTAGAGGTAGTCGTTATGCCAATACCACATAATATTCCGGCCTAGTATATGCTCAGTACTACGACAACTCACGACAGTGCATTGGCGATACTCGATCGACATACGAAATCCAAATTTCGTCTCGCTGTACGCCCGATACTGAGCCAACAGTTGGGGTTACTCTGACTTCATTTGCTCTTACGTTTTACGACGAAAATTGGCCCAACACATAACCAATTCTGAGACGACAGTCGGTTGTCTCACAAGATATTTTGCTGCCAAGATAAAACTTAACTTCGGCCCAGTTTACTTCCAATATTGAGCCAACTCTCGTCTAAGATCTATATATATTTACTTATCAGTACTATTCATCGGTACTTGCCCAATATTGGTAAAATAATTCATCTGTATTGTGCCAGTACTATCCACTGAATGTTGGCTATCAGAGTAGTGCCAATACTGGGTCGTATGGGCAAGTCCGACAGAACTCCGGCATTCGCACATGGGTATCTATACTTTGCTGAAGCATTCACGCTTTTACGAACAAGCAGACTTTTCTGAAAGTAACGTGTGGTACGATTAAGCGTATAGCATGAGATAATACCATTGGTGATTGGCAACATCGTTAAAGAGCACTGAACCTTAATGCTCCACATAAAGAATAATTCGTCTCATCGGAATCATTCAGGATAAAAATATTAAGGATGGCTCAACATATATCCGATTTTACTTTTTTGTACTTTCTACCGACATTCTTCGAGTCAACCATTCGTAATCCGAGGCCAGAACTCAGATATATCTTGCCATTCAATATAATGCACATGCGATTATAACCGTTGGAAGTAAATTTAGCTCGAAGGCGGATTCGATGCAGAGCAAAAAGGGTTGAAAATGTCCTGGAGAATCAAAGAGTTTCCAGGCACTCATTAAACAGACCAGGTGATTCCAGAGTGACTGCATAACACTGGGCGTAAGTCGCTAATTACATGCCTGACAGCGTCCTATCTCAGGGCGTTCATTATTATACACGTCCGAGTACGAAGAAAACTTTGTAACAGTGGGAGAAAGGGGAAGAAAAAAAAGAGAGATGAGAGCCATGCAAAAAAGGGTTACAGGTGTGTTGTGGTTGCATATTAAATATCAAATTCGCAGCACCAGCCGAGATTTCTGCGTCGGGATCCTTAGAGGCGACCTGAGGCGGTGCTAATTGAAGGCTATTACGTGAGAGGTTGCTGACTGGCTCGGAGACAATTGAAATTTACACGTAAACATTGTCTCTTTTTTTTAAAATGTTTTTTGATTTTGTTTCTTCACTCTCTTCCTTGATATTCAATGTAAACGTAATAAGAAATGAATTGCCGGCGCAAATACTGATATCTTGCTAAGCCAATCCATAGACTTTCTTCATGGGTTTTTGGTTTGAGCATTGAAAAGTAGTTATACAACGCGGATTGCGGACCAAAGTGCCGAATCATGGTCATGATGATGTCATCAGCTCAAATTTTTTTTAACATTCGACGACGTCATCGCACGATAATTCTAATTTTCTAGTAAGATGAATAAGGTCATTGTGCATTGAAAAATTCGTTTCAAGTGTAACTCAAAGGCATGCGAACAAAATGTGACATACGTGGTACTTGAAATATTTTCCTTATCTCGAATCTAAAAAAAACAACATTTCTAAAATACGATGTATCAATCGTGAGGGGTCAAGAGCTCGATTTGTAAAGCTCAGATAGTCTTCTCGATACGGAGGCAGAGAATAAGGGTCAGGTGAGGCTATTTCAGGGTTGGGGGATGGGTACAAACGTGACATATGAAGGTATAGTTGAGCACACGATAACGGAGAATGTGATTAGCGCGGTCTCTCTTCTTCTCTGCCTTGTGTCAGTAGATATACGAGGTTCGGCTCTCTCGCAAAAGTTGTTCGTGTCAGAAGAGGAAGAATGGGAGTGAGGGAGAAGGATTCCTCGGGGACCACCCCCGTAGAGTTTATACATCGAGTACAGGTATCTGTACTATGTATGTACCACTATATAGGAAAGCGTAACGTGGATACATAACGTAGCTTACCTTACGAGCGAGGTGTCGTACTCCCGTCGTATCTCATTCGCGTATCACTGTAAAGGCCCTCCGGCCACGCCGCTTTCGTCTTCCTTCTCCTCTTCTTCGACTTTTTATTTCTTCCTCTTTTACATCGCTCTTTCGTGAGAGTAAAATTGAAGCAGGCAAAAATAGTTTGGACGTGTCAATTTTGTGCCTGAACGGGATGTTTTGAATTAGCTCATTAGTCACGAAACAAAAGATATATCGGTTGAGGTTACGCGAGAGTCCTCAGTCGATAAAACAGAATCTGTAATATGAACAATTGGATGGAATTTGTAAGGCGAGAAACGAATTTAGACATGACAAATGGGATAAGCATACGGTTGACTTTGGTATCTTGTCGTGCAATTTGATAAGAATTTTAAAGCAAAAAGTTGCTTCTAAAGGCATCACAAAAAGGCGGAATCGCTATGTAGTAGCCGATGAATGAAACGAAAAGTTATTCGTTTCATTGTAAATTGGTACCTAGCAGTTATTGAGGTTGCTAATATCAATTCATGAGTTATTACTATAAAATAAAAATGGTAGGCTCAGTGTGATGAACCAAATATCTCAAAATAATAAGAATTTAAGAAAATTCCGTGATTTTTCAGAACGTAAATTTCGAGTCAATATGAAAATGTTACGATTTCTTTCTGGCTACATATATACCATTCAGTCAAACATTCCCTAAACAAATACTTGTACTTATGAAATCTCCATGACAAGGGGTTTTACTAATTCGAACATAATTATTCTCACACAACACCGTAGTCGGATAAGTGGCAATCATTTTAAAGACAGTTCGCAGATTTCGTGATCGGACGATCTTCTGACATCACAAGATGCCTTTTAACGAGTGAAAGATTTAATACAATTTTTTTTTGAAATTATGTCGATCGAAATAACGATATCAAAATCAAAAGTTTTTGGAGCCTTTAACAACTTCTGGGGTGCGCGTCGACGAATATTTTAAGAATTTTAAGGGATAATTCTTATTTCTCATCAAGGCAAGTTCCAAAAAACCCTTACTTGGAAGTTTATGTATCCGGTAGCCCTTCGAGGGTACCTAAAACATGTCGCAAAGATGCCATAAGGGCTATAAATATTGTCGTTCACTATAATGTTTTTGCATTACAAAAAATGTATCATAACGTCAGTGAAATTTGTTGCATCAGACGCCTTTTCGGCATCATTTGGGCGCTATTATGGTTTCTTTTATGGCTGCCGTTCGAAGAGGTATCTTTCAGGCGCCTCTAACAAGCCACAATACGCGTTGCCTGGCTTATTAACCGGCCAATGGATTAACGAATCATTATTGGTACCCATCATTCTTTTTTTTCTGATGTTTCACGAAAAAAAAAAAACGAGAAAAAATGTTGCTGTTGCGAGACACTAATCCTCGTACGTTTGCCAAGCGTGTGATCTTTCGGAATACCGTGCTCGTAAATATATAGGCACATTATGTATATAATATGCGGTCGTTGAGAGTGAGATCTCAAATCGACCGACACGGCACGCTCGAAGCGCGGAGTTGAGAAAGAGAGCTCAAGAAAGAGAGGGAGAGATAGATAAAGAGAGCTCGAAGGAGAGATGGATAAAGAGGGAAAAATATCAAGAGAGAGAGAGAGAGAGAGGAAAAGAGACAGAAAGTAAAAAGGAAAAATGAGTCCGGAGAGCCCTCTCACACGCTCGACCCCGCGACCACCTTAGCTGGCTTGGGATAGCCGCAAACGCGAATTAATGAGGTGCATACGTCATAGCGGGACATTACGCGCGCGATCTAAACCCGATAAAGCAGCCCGAGAATAGAGTTTACTATAGATGTAGCAGGGGAATGTTTTTTTTTCCTCATCGCGAATGATCGCGCAGATGAATCCTCTCACAATGCCAACCCGCGTTATTAAGTATATATATATATATATATGTTTAAGAACGTCCACGATATATGCTCCCGCGGTTTTAATAATTCTCAGCTCGCCCGGGGCGACATCTCTCGTTATAATTCAATCTCCGATATATCAAAGTCCCGGAACGACTACAGAATGAATCCGCCAGGCTGGAGTTCGACCAGCTAAAATCTCTCTGGGAATCATTGACAGAATCACTGTACTCGTTGATCTGAATATAACATATACATTATACATATTATAAATCTTCTTTTTGTTTTAATTGTGATACCTTTGGGATCATTTTTTATTTACGTTGGTGAAAGGAGTTGCATCAGAAACATGAATGCCACTCGCGAACACGGAGATAAAATTCATTTGTAAAGCTGGATGAAATTTTACTAACTTGCTTTCTTTCACAATTAAAAAAAAAAAAAAAAACACCAATGAAACGTCCGAGCTATCTGTTGATGGATTTCTCGAGTCGAATCAATCACGCGGAAAAAATGTAACGATAGAAGATGGAATACAAATACTAATTACGCTAATACTTTGTGTGGCAATTAGTGGAATGTTTGAGGTCGCATTTGACTTGGGATTAGTTTAAAAGGCAGAGTCATCGCAAATAATGAAAATAAGAATTGCTAAAATTTAAAATGGCAGATTTAGAACCCTGTGGATACGAATTTTTCGGAAAATTCTCAAGTTTTTTTTTTGAATTTTATTCATCAGGAAGCTTTTGAGAGCGAGGCACAATGAAATTGAATGGACGATAATTCACAGAAGACATTTCAAAAAAGTAAACCATGCATGCAACACAATGTTTCACGGGATTGGAAATGTTAATTTAGGTTGTATGTTACTTGCCCGATAGGCGTAAGGCGATTCGCGTGCGCCAAGCTACCCCTAACGGTGGCGACCGGAACTTGACTTATAGCCGAGGTTCTTTTGTCGCGGGATTTTGTTGAGTTCACGTTAATACGATCATGATGCAAAAAAAAAAAAAAAAAAAAAAACGGGTGAGATAGCTATATCGTGCAGAGAACGATATCGGAAGACCTTATGGAAGAACACGCGGATGCGAGAAACGAGAAGAGTGCTATGAACATGAAAATGAAGCTACTAAATATGCTTACCGAGGTGAGCACGCATAGCGAACCAATTAGAAACGATTGCTTAGCGAGCCATTCATTACTGGAACTATGGGCGGAGCTGGTACTCGCCAGGCATAGGTTGCATCGTTGCATGTGCAATAGCGTCCCGGGTATAAGCACACACCTGAAACTGTGAATATCTATCCGTAGAATAAAGAAGCCGATTTCTCCGCTTCCATTCACGGTGAAAAAAAAAAAAATTACATCCCAAAGAAAAAAGTCTGAAAGAAAATAAACTCAAATTTTTGTATTCATACAAGTGGAATCATTCAAAAGATTAACAAATATAAATTGTGATTTCCAATGATTAATAATTTAAATTAATAATGAAATAAAAAAAATTAAATAGTATCAACGAGCGTCCTTGTCATTTTTTTTTCTTATTATAATGAACAAAATTTTTGCCCAGCCCACTGACGAAATATTTCAATGCTAAGGCTTGAAATTTTTCTCCTCTCGTATGCGCACTAACTTCTCCCAAGAATTGATAGATTCAGATTCATGATGCAAGCTTACGATTAAACCATTGTTATGTGGCAGAAAAAATTCATAGAAGCCATAATTTCTTACGAATTATGCAATAATTAATTAGAAAAGTGTAATATATAAATCGTTTTTGAATGCTTTTTCTAGCATTAATTATTATGTTGCCGACGTCTCGATGACCTTACGAAAGTAGATTGGGAGTCAAATTGATTTTAATTATTTTTTGATGAACCTTTGTACAAATAATATTTTAATAACAGAAAAAATCCTTTGAATCGTACACACGCACACACACACACAAGTACTGGTGGATAGAGAAAGAGAGAGTGAGAGAAAAAGAGAGAGAGAGAGAGAGAGAGAGAGATGCTCTTATATCCCTTTTCCTTCACGATTATACGAAGCATCACCAGCTCGGTGAACACGTTATACTATATTCGCGGTGCATGGGGTCAAGAGTGATTCTCAGCTTGATATACCGAGATGTACCGGGCCAGATCCGATATCACCAGAAGGCCGTTGCTTACCACTCCTGTACGTCATTTGTCTCCGAGTCTTTTACACAGTATCTTACACAGCGCGCGCTTTGCTTCGGGTACACTACCCCGATGCATTGGAGTTCAGTGCAATATCACACAGCTATAGGTACATGTCCGACGTACCGGGTGGTAATCTCGAGAGAAACCGACACCCTTTAAAATATTTAATCTTCTACCTCGATATTCATGTATGGACGTACGCGGGCTACGTTTGTTACATGAACTCCACGAGCTCGTAGCTGCACAGAGCTACTTGGTTACCGTTACAATTTTCCTTTGACCCCTTTATAATATTACAGGAAATGCGCAGAATTCTTCAAAGGTTTCGGATTGCAGCTAATAGAAAAAATACACTTTCAAATACAACGGGACCTGTTGTCGATGAATCTTGCTCTTGGCTTGGCCTGCTAGCTTTGGTGCCGTTCACTTTGCTACCGCTAGATGGCCAACGCTTCGGATATTTCTCGTATGCGAAAAAACGCGGCCGATGATATTTATGAGCGAGCGTCCGGTCCCAATCACATTCGTAATTAGTGCAGTCACTCATTATTGTTTACTCTTATTGTTAAAAAATTCAATTCCTCAATTCTGCCATCAGACCAATCAATATTCATGACACATTTCTCTCGCAATTATTCCAGGTTCCGCAGAGGAACAAGTCAACATCTGACAAATTGCCGAGCTGCTAATTGTCATGAGTAAAGAGGGCGTGCTTATGATGCGTAAAATGAAGTATCAGTGGAGCTTTATCTTTATTGTAAATTTTTTTTCTTTTTCATCTCCTTCTTTCCCTATTATTTTCAAGCTATACGCCGAGTAATAAAGTTGGTTCAGGGCCAGCAAATTATTTGCAATCTTTCTCCTGCATGCGAAAGATCGACCAAATCCACGTAAAATCGTCAACGCAAACTTTGGTCGTTTCACGAGACACCGGGTAGGGACATTGCGGACTGGAGTAAAGTTACATATGGCGCAGGTTACTTATGTGCGGACTTAGGACCACCCACGGGTTGAATCGATCAGGAACTGATATCCCCACCACGTGCCACATCACGTAGCTATAAGAAGCGAGTAAGAAAGATGAGTGGAGATGAGATGAGAGCACGAGGTTCAGCGAAGTATAGGAGAGGGGAGACAAAAACAAACCACGTCTTACAATACGAAGAGAGAGAGAGAGAGAGAGAGAGAGAGAGAGAGAGAGATAGAGAGGAGGGGAAGAAATAGTTGTGGAAGCGAAATGGGAAGATTTACAGGTGTGTACAACTGCAAGGCTGCTCTTGACTAACCCTTCGGAGTCCACCTCGACCTACGTGCTGACCGTTCGAAGACGCGAGCTCCTCAATTCATGATAACAGCTTTCGGAACTGAGCGCGTTCCCGGGTGCTCTCGACAGTCGATCTTATCGTAACAGAGAATTATCGTTTGAATGGCAAGTCAGCACCGTCGCACGCGCTGGGCCCTATCCAGCGTTGAAACAAATCACTGCAGGTATATATATATATATGCTGTACATACGACCTGAAGAGAGGAAAGAGTCGATGAGACGAACAACTTCCATGTGGAGAATCCGATTCCTATCATTGTGTGTGTGTGTGTATGCATGCATGTTTGCGTGCATGTATACCTCACGAAACGTCGTCGCACGAATCTCGAATCGAGGATCCGTGTGGACTATCTTCCACTGATATGTGTGGTTGTAGGCACGTAAAACAACACGAGTCCACGCAGAATGTGAATCGTTTTGTTCTTTATCGCAAAAAAAAAAAGGGGATTATCGAGATCGACGAGATTCAAAAGGTGAACAGAGAATTTTTGGTTCGTTATTTTTTAAAGAATTTTCAATATTGAGAATACACAAATCTTTACGAATGCTGGACATATTTTTTTCAATGCAAAACTTCGTGCAACCGGATCCCATTCATTGATTCACTTCGATAGCAGCCTACAGTCAGAGATTTAAATTTGTATATGTTCATCCCGAAAATCTTTGCATTCGGGCTCTATTATGTGTGGATCTTCGAATGTATCGATCGCCGAGAAATCCGCCAAGTGCCGGACTAAAATAATTGAAAGAAAAAGGAAACGAAAGTAGGTTCAAATTTACAAAGCCTAACACCGTTTATCGATATCTCTAATTTATGGGTGTTTGTTCGTTTAAACGACAGTTTTAGCCTCATAAGTGTAAATTTAGGAAAATAATGTATTAAAGAAAAAAAATAAAGTTTACAGATGCATTTTTACGACGAAACAGCCTAATCATAATTTTTTCGAAAAAAAACTCTTCCGTATAGCAGACGCTGCTAAATTTCAGGAATCTGATACTACATGCTTGTCATCTACTCTGACGAAATTTATTTGTCTCTGCATCAATTTATCAATGGAATTTTCAGTTTTTTTTATGATTATTATCGTCCTAAATTTGTATGGTCGTCAGAGAGAGAGAGCTAGAGAGATGAAAAGAGAGAGAGAGAGAGAGAGAGAGAGAGAGAGAGAGAGAGAGATACAGACAGAGCGATCTGTTAACATATTTCCATTCCATTATCAGTGATTCGATTTTATGTGAAACCGAAAGAGAGGAAGGAAAAAAAGTGTGAATGTCATATTCGAGGTGCGATAAGCGAGACGCTAATTTTCGGCGATGAATTATTTATCAAATATAATACGATTTATAGATGTCGAGCTCAATCCATCTACGACGGTAATGACGATAGAGACAAGATATAAAAGAATTCTTCGTGTTTCGTGCTGGCTGTGACGTAACGCCCGAGAATTTCGGTCGTAAATATAGTATATATATATATATATATATATATCTCGTGTCTCTTTCTCTCTCGCACTTCTAATGCCATCTCATCTTTATTCCATTGATCGAGTCGAAAGCTCAGATTAAAAGTAATTTCGCAGATGTACGTGGTGTTAAATAAATATCTGACAGCGAGCAGCCACAGCAACAGCGAAGAAATAAACAATTCATGAAAGAGGGAGCGTGATGCGAGATTGAATCTTTGGATACATGGAGAGGACTGTACCACTTGCTGACCCCAGCGATATCATAAATATCTGCAATTATCCTTAATTAATAACTGACCAGTTAGCGGGGGGTGCGAGTACGAGTTTAATGCCGATTTCAGGGAATTTAGGTGAGGCGAATGGTCTTTACGCCATCCTCGCTTCGTCTTACCTCACTACACCTTTCGCGCGTTCAATTCCTCTTTATCTTTCATGATGTTGCGTGCACGCGCGCGCGCGCGCGTGTGTGTGTGTGTATGTATGTGTATGTGCCTGTATGATCTTCACGATGCACGGGAGAAGCATTCACAAGAGACTGTAAAGATTGAGCTTTATCGTTCAAGCGACGAAACCAGCGTATTCGAATGGCACTTTCATAGCCGTCTTTCTAATTGCCCCAGTCGTCAAGGAATACATGCGTATGATAATAATAATACAACGCTTTTATGCGTATACCGAATGTTAATATATACCACGAGAATCACTGCTAGCTCGACGGGTTGCACGACGCATATACGAGTCGTGGCATGTGCATTGATCTTCGGGACGCCCTAAAACTTACCCCGAGGACTTGACCTAACAATTTATCGAGTCATAACCCCTCGAAAGCCGGCGAGAGTATATGTTACGGTGGACGAATTATCCTATGAGTTAAGTCATCAATGATGATCATACATTGGGTCGTACGTGTACCAACGACAAATATAGCCCATCTTTTTCGAGCCAAGAATCCAACGAAAAATGTCATGGTACACATAATGACGAGCGTCTGGCTCGAGAACTGATCAAACAACGGGAACGAAACAGAAAATAGAGAGGAAGAGGGTTAGAGAGGAAAGAATGGTGATGAGAAGCGAGTGGCCGCGTTATTTAGCGCACTTCACGCTACAACCTTCGTCTCGACGATCGAACCAACTACCATGCACACTAAGCATGGTTCGGTCACTTATGTCATACGTAGTGCAAACAAAATGTATACGTTCTCTGAGAAATTTAAAAAAAGTTTCCACCTTGTTATGGTTTTCGTTTTTGTCACGGAGCTGTAGTAGACATAAACGTAAGTGGTGGTTGCTTATTGGGTTATCGCACATAGTGAGTCTTGAAAAGTCGAAAAGAAGCCTATGCTGGACCAGTTTTATTTAAAAGGCAATGAAACCTAGTATGATGGATCAGAAGGACAATTTAGGTTCACTTGAGTCTGTTTTGGTCCCTCATTTTTTCTTGGAGAGGTTCGTTTTTAGAGTCCTATTCTTTACAATATGGTCTATCCTATTTTGGGCCGCGTGGTCAATCTATACTCGCACATTGATAGCATCCTCAACTTCTAATGAATCTTCTATGCAAAGCAGGACCTACACCATATAGTCATTCAGGACCACGCGAATATCATCGCGAATTGTTTATATCTTGAGATTCCTCTCGTACACAACAAATACTTCGCCTTTGGTACAATACACTGTGTCATACCAGGTAACCCAACAAACGGCATCTCGCATACGCGAATAATGCCTCGTGAATAATATTTCAAAGTTACGTAGCGGGGGGGGGGGGGGGAGAAAGTGGTATCATGTGTACGTGCTTGTGGCAGACGGTAACACAGTTCGATATTATTTAGCGTCCTAAGGTCGAACCCACTTAACCCCGTCCAGCACGCGCGCGTTGACCATCTGCAATGACTTCGCGAACGTAGCGGCTTCATGCAAAAGGGCCTTTCGCTTATTTTTTCTTTTTGTTTCTTCGCTTTCCTTCTCGCCTCTTATTCCGGTATTGCCACAAAGACAGCAAATAAGTTGCCTCGATGGAGACTGTGAGGACGACACATTCCGGCTGTGCCACGAACCTGCCGATATCCTCTTGGAGTGGCAGATCCCAACCGATAACCTACCTCCAGATTAAAGGGCCAAACGCCATTTTTACCGTTTATGCCAATTGTCGTTGGAAATAGCTACTTGTTTTTAGACACTTTACGGTGTTACATTGATCGGCTTGTGTGAACAAATCCAGCTTAAGTTATCTAATCGGTTTTGGGATAGACAACCTACCTCCAGATTGGAGTACCAACCGCCATTTCGATCGCTTGTGCCAGCTGTCATTGGATAGTGCTACTTATTTGAGACACTTCAACACCTCAGATTGATTGGATTGTATAAATAATTCAACTTGAGTATTCGAAATTCGAATTGGTTTCGGAATGGATAACTTATCACTGAATTGGAGTACTAAATGCCATTTTGACCGCTTGTGCCAAGATTAATGGGAAAGTTCCATTTGTTTCAGATACTTTGAATTGATTTTGGGATGAACTTACCTCCAGATTGAAGTGCCAAATGCCATTTTGACCGTGTGTGCCGGCTGTCATTTGAAGGATCGATTTATTTTTACACACTTAAATACCTTATATTGATTTTTTTGTGCAAAAAATCCAACTTAGGTCCTCGGATTGGTTTTGAAATGCTCTACCTATCTCCTGATCGGAGTGCCAAATGCCATTTAAAACGTTTGTGCCAACTGTCGTTTTTAAACACTGAATGTGAGATGTTACTTTGATTGGCTTGTGCAAAAAGTCTGACTTAATCCTTTGCAACTCTCCCTTATGATTTTTATACTATACTCATTCTCTTGTAATTTCTATGTTTGTTACCGAGTAGAAAATTATTTTATGTCATACCATATTTATAAATCGTGAGGGAACGAGGCTTAGAGCAAGATAAATGTAACAAAGGGAAAAAATCCAAAAGTCACACAATAATTTTAAGCTTTGAAAATTGGATAAAAAAAATAAACAAAAATGAAAAAAAAAAAAGATAATGGAGACAACACCCACCATGTCCTCGTTCGTATCTGTGGATTTGACTGAAAGCGGTACTTTCTGGAGAAAATTGGGGATTCCATTTCCTGAGTCCATACCGTATGTTTGCATATCTTACTCTTGTCTGACGAACTTGCCCTGAGTCAACGCGATTTCTTAGGTCTTCGTTCGTTCTTTCAGATGGAATTTGCAATCAGTGGCTCCTGAAATATCCATATACCCATTTTACACTGGATTCGCATTATTATTCGGATTCAAGTCGTCATACAAGATGGTGAACTTGGATCCGCGATTTTGTATTTCGGTAATCTAATTACGGATTCGTAATCAGCGACCCCAAAAACCCTCGAGTGCCAACTCCCACACTTTCATCAAACGACTTTTTGCATTCGTGTCCGCCATTTTGAATTTTAAAATTTTTAGTTGAGATTCGTAATCAACGACTCCAAAAACCTTCGGGTCTCGAATATTAAGTCAATTGCATGTAAGGAAAAATATAATGCTTCGAAGGGTTAAGTCTTTGAATTGGTTCGGGGATGGATTTTCGCATAAGGTAACCGGTTATTTTTGGCTAAACGTTGGTTGATCGATTCCGCCATTAAAGTAACAAGCACAACTCGTAAGGTTTTAATTCCTGCTCGTCCGGACGTTTTGCGACATATCTCTAGCTCAAGTCTGACGTATCAGTCGGGGGAACAGGCTGATAATCAATCGGATGAAAGAATCGGAGTTGTTAAGGGTTGCACAAAGATACGAGAGTAATGAGCGTTGAAACGTCGATGACGTTGGCAAAGCTCCAGAGCCCAGCTAACGTTTTGTAACCTCTTATCACATCAAACAACAAGCGCATCAGACACTCGTGCATGTCTTCATTAATGAACGTCCATCCAAGTGACAAAAGTTCTCGTGAGGTATCTGACGCCTGATGGAAACGCTGCTTAAGGATCGGGTCACTCGCAACTCTCTATAAAGCTTCATGTCGAGGTCGCCCGATTTCTCAATCGATAAACAACGCCCACGCATCGTCGGGACATTCGCAGACGCGCGTCTTGACTCTTGGGCTTGAAATCCATCTCTCCGTGACCACAGATCGCGGTGTGAATATATTTTTTGCCAACTGGCGCTGGGAGCATCCATTTTTCCATAATTTTTTTTTTCAGACATACTCGTTATGTATCTACCGTTTTTTTTTGTGATTTCTCATGAATTAACGTCAGTCCTCGTATTCTCATCTTGAATGTATCATATCAATAAAAGTCACGCCAAAATTACATAAATTTGGTCTCGCACACGACGTATCGGAGACGACATCACCGTCATATAAACATGTATTTTCATGGGCATGAATTTAATTCGAACAATTTGTCGTTCGTGTGATTCGAGATTAGCTTTATTTTCGTCTTCGTTCAAATGTAGCTCAGGACCGAGAAGGCTCCCGTTGATACTGCGGGATTTTTATGAAACTTTGGGTTGTCTCGATGAGTGATTCATATACGCATGCTTAAATTCCCGTGGCTATTATTATTATCATTGTGCCGTTCAACAAAAATGATTTGTAACGCCGAACGTAGAATACTTATCGTTTATTTCTATATAAAATTGCATATATGCATAATGCATGTGTCTATACTTATAGCAGAGTGTGCAAAATTAACTGCAAAGGTGTTGCAAATGCACGAACGGAGACTCATCTCTGTCGATATTAATTCGTCTATAAATATCGAGATTCGGGTTCGAATTTTTTTTTTTTTTCTTAGTCCGTACGCAAAACATAATATTGCAATATATGAAAACGCCTCGACTTCGTTGGCGGGCGAGAAGCCGCCCGTTTCCCGTCGCGCAAATTAAACTCAACTGGTCGTGAGTTTAAAATACTTGCGTCATAATCATAAATTACGGACGAGTCGAGAGTTTGATTCGAATGCGCGCGCTTATAACGCACACGATTCACGTTTGTATGTCAGAGCATACTTATTCGATCGAACAAAGATACGAGAGGATCACTTATCAGCTTATCGTATGTCACTGGATTATAGAATAAAGTTGAATCCACCGGTTAGCGATATCTCGAATCGATTCGGGTAAAATGCACACGGTGCTTCTTTACCAGATCTCTTGTAATGTTTTTCCTTTTTCACCATAAAATGTTCACGCAAAAAGATTCAATATGGGATCGTATTTAACTTTTGTATTTTCGCGAACAAGTGTAATCAAAACGATGGAATGGAGGACAGCATAATACAACCTTAACACGATGGCTACAAGATCGGAATTATAATTTCATGAAATTATTATATATTGGGAGCCGACACTGGTGCGGTTGTGCGGTCAGTGTCTTTTGAGTTAAGCAGAATCGTGCTCCGCCACTGCTCGGATGGGTGACCGCTTAGTCTTGCACCGGCAGGCGCATCAGCTAGTGAGCGGGAAGCCAGTTCTTCTGGCAAGGAAAGCTTTCGAGGTGTCCTGCTTCAATTTTGATGAGCCTTGGATATGTTGTAGTCATTAATATAATAAGGGACGTGTATTTTTTCAAGGGCTTTTAAGCCGATTTAAGGGGAGAAAACAACCCTCAAAGTTAGGGGTGGCAGCTGGTAATTACGGTGTTTCACATACAAGCAGTGCTCCGATCGACATGAAACCAATTGCAAAATGTTTCTTAAATTGTATGATGAAAATTAAATGTCCGAGTTCCCATTCACGCTTGCTGTAAGGGCATGGACTAACTTTTATAACGTTCAATTGTATACTTTTTTTTTGATGTAACAAATTGGATTATTCACCATTTTATTGTAACAAAAATCAGCTTAAAGAACGCAGAAAAATAAATATAATCCGGAGCCCGGTTTGAATTGATTTACCCCTTGCACGTTAGTTAACAAATATATTTCTCGAGAACCATGCATATGTGTAGTTTCAACATCAATATTTTTATATAGGCTTGTAAGACTGTGAACAAGGCGATACTAAGTGAAAATGTAATTAACTGCTGTCAATTTTTGATATTTTTTATTTTTTTTTAAATTCAATTTATTAGCTTTTATTGAATTAATTTTTAACTTATGTAATTAATTAAACTTTAAAAAATCAATATAAAAAAATTAATAATCAATAAATTATTAATTTAATAATAATTATATAACAACAAGCTTCATTTACGTAGTCCAAAATACGAAAGCCAATTATTAATTAACAGTTGAAGCTCTTACTGTGCCTTACTCTTTTTAATTTAGGATGCCCAAACAATTTTCTACGCGGAATGTGGCTGGGCTTTTTACTGGTGAATCAGATGAAATCGTAATTTATTTTATTATAGAAATCGTGACTAAATCAAACTGGGTCCACATTAGTCTGCCTGATTAATACCCGGTTAAATTTATTGTGAACATTAGTCAGTGCTCTATTAGCACCTGACAGGGCCCTTCATTGGTGCACCATCAACCCCCTTTATTATTTTGTATCATGGAAACTAATGAGTGCCTTTCTTGGACTCTTTAGGGCAGTAACAGGAAAATCCCTGCTCGGGATTCCACATCAAACACTTTAAGGGGCTTGTATATTCTTCGCACTTCCCGGACTATTTTACACATGGGATATAGAGTTATATATATATATGGATGAATATGAGTCCTAATCATATGAGGTTCCATGAGGCTGGTAAAATAATTTGTTGCCTTGGTCTTTTACGGTTAAGCCGTTAGATTCGTGAACGGCTGAACAGCCCTTGTCGAATAAAATCTACGTATTTTGATTAAGCAAAACCAACATTTTCTCCCACATTTGGGGACCGCTTGAGGGACCAATTTATTTTACTCAAAGGAACTTCAAAAACAGATTACGAGATTGGATATATTCCACTGATCATGGATATATCATACCTTACAAAATCAAATTTAAACTTGTGTGTTTTACTGTTGAAATTCAAGTTTCAACTGAAAGTCATGACTCTCGGGTGTATCCCAAAACGAATATCTGTCTCGAACAGATCTTGCAAAGAGTGACACTCGTCAAAGGTGCGATTACTTCGGTTCTCCCTGTTGGGAACGAAAGTGCTTCGAGAATAAACGAGAATGCTTCGTGAATTGTACGTGACTCGTTTTGCAAGGCGATCTAACCAGGCAAGAGATGAAATCTCGAGCTTTGATATGCGCAAATTCGGACAGGAGCTCGTCTTGTTTGTTTCGTACGATTGGGATAAGTTGCGGTGCTACGAAGCCCCCCCCCCCCCCCATCCCGATCCCTGTAGGAAGTGTTCGCCCACAAAATTAGTTGAATGTGAAAAACCATCGAAGAAGCCAGCCATTGAGGGAATGTGCAAGCAACAAATGGCAAATACAGCAGCGAAAGATCGAAAGTGAAACTGTGTGCGTTTGCCGTACTATAGTCACAAAGGACGTTAGCATTGTCTAATGTACACACAAGACTGAAATGATCGAGCGCTGGTGTGTTCTTACATACGTACGGGGTGAAGGATCGCAGAACGCGTCCAATTACGGACGATATCAAGACGAGAATCCATCGAGTGTCCTCTGTATCTGATTTCCCTTCCTCACGGACTCTATGCAATGGTGTGTACAGTGAAGATGACCGCTTACTGTATTCGAATACATCGACAAAGTCTCTGAGTTCGTCATTATAAAATTCTGTCACCCATTGTTCAATTATTTTTGCACATTATTTTGTTTTTATGAAGTTTAGCATTCGAGAGTTAAAAAAAAACAAATTGTTCGCTTATTTTTCAAGCTTTTTACAGTTTATTGTTAAATTTAGCACGAGCGACAACATAACCCTCAAACTCTCAATGATAGGGATCATAACTTTACATATATGAACAAAATATATGCATAAGCACTTCAGGGCACGGCGGAACTTAAGGGGATGACCGGTAAAGCAAAAGATAATAATCGACCAGCGGCGATTTTTCGATAATTACGAACGTGCTGTTTTTTTTTTTTGAAAATGTATTATCTCTATTAGTCCATGTATGAGTATAACTATTTATATCTGCAAACATAGATGACCATAATATAGAATCCGTGAGCGTAGTTTTGTGCCTTCTTCGAGAATATTCGTGATATCAGAAAATAACTCGAGCTCAGCGGATCGCAGTCACGCGTATATGACCCACGTGGAGATAAGGTCAAACAAAAATGAAATAAAAAAATGATCGACTGAAACATCGAAGGTGAATCATAGAATGTGATGCATTTCCAATGAAACCTTGCGATCTGGATTTACAAGATCGATAACTTTTTAATGCCTATAGTAAAAGGAAAAGCAAAGAAGTCACTGCCATCGAAGCTGGAAAGTTTCATTAAAAATGATTCAGAGAAGTCTGTAAAAGGAATATACTCGTTTTAGCTTGATCTAGGTTTCTTCTGGACTCCTCCCGTGGTGAAATTTCATGATGTTTTCACAAGGAAATGTCCCGTGCCCTCGAGACGCTAAAGGGTCAAACGGGTAAGGCTTTTGCACTTACATTTGCTCGTAAACGCGTCTGTATAGTCGTCGTCAGTACTTGATGCACGTTCATCGGCTGAATAGGATAGGCACTCTTTTCCTGTAAATATATACGTACACAAGGGATACAAGCCTGAGCGTTTTAACGTTTATTCGACGCGGCTCTCTCGAAACGTTAAGGAGAGGAAAAAAAAGGAAAATTCTCATTATGAATTTACGTCGACCCTCGACTGTCAACCTTCACGTATCGTCTCAGCGTTTCCTTTTTTTTCCCCCTATCATGCCGGGTTTTATATCTGTGGCATTGCTCATCAATATTGGGCCTCTTGGTGAGGGAAGAACGCGATAAGGTTACGGTGAGAGATTTGAACGACGCTTTTAGTATTATATGTGTATATATGTGTATGTATATATGAATGTATGATTGTGTATGTGTAAGCGCCTGGTGCAGATGAACCGCAGGCCACAGGTGTAGTAAACTCCTTTTACCTCGCGATCTCTAGCTTAATGGACCACAGCCTCTCGGCTCACTTCTTCTTCATCGCGGTCTTCTCTTCGCATGTACATCGGTGTTTCTGACCCCAAGATTTTATGACGTTTGCACTCTTTCGCCTGTCGTATGCACGCACAACAGACTACATATTTACATGTGTTTTTACTCATCTATTTTACACACATATATATATATATATATATATATATATATATATATATATATATATATATATATAAAACAATCATAATGATGGGCAGCTATACTGTGAGATTTTTAAAGACGGCCACAGACTCTCATAGAAACTCGCGATCCTTGCAGACACCTGTAACATCTTGAAAGAATTTTTTTTTCGAATAAAGAACGAGGCCTCGATACGTCACGGTTGGCAGAACTAGTCTTTCTGCAAAATGTTGAGTGTTCAAGTAGTTTGTGGAATCACCCATATGAGCATGGAATCGGTGAGAGTATTTCAACAGGATACGTGAATCCAATATACCTCCATTAGGATATTTTATGCAAGTTCTATATTTTTTTTTCCAATTTTTACGTAAAAATATGCTATCGAGCATGCCTGACGATCCAACCATTTATTCAATGTTACAGACAAGGACAATTTTTAATTGAACTTTTTCTTAGTACCCAACTGTAAGGATGGAAAAAAAATCCCAGTTAAAAAGTTCTGAGACTCGACAACTCGATGTGCCTCAATAACGACGATGGCGACACGAAAATGTCTGTAAAATGGACGAGCACTCTGCTGATGAGTGGCACGCATTTGTGCAGAGGACTTATGGGATCGAGGAGTGGCCTCTTCTCAGTTCGTATTTTTTTTTTCTTTTCTTTCACTCCAGCAAGCAGTAGCAAAGTCAATAGAGACGAGTACGAGGCCTTTGACTTATCGAGAGAATTCGAGCGAGGAAGCTGGTCAGGTATGATCACAGAGAGAGTCTTAGCTCTACGTACTATTAGTAGATGGGGTCATGTCTTCTCGCTTGCGAGAAGCGCATCGACCATCTAGCGGCCAACCGTGAACTATACTCTAACGGTGAATCGTTGGGAAAAAAATAGTCTAGCAAATCCATGGTCGAATAGTATCTAAAAAAATTAGAAAAAAAATTAATATACATATATATATATGTATATTATCATTTATGAAAATGTGTTTATTTTTAATGAAATGATAGGAGGAGTAGCGAGAAAGAAGTGTTACTTCAAGGATGCATTGGTACGCAGTCTTATAAAAGTTGGAAAACAAATTCAAGCCAGAAACATTCCTTCCCAGAACCAGAAGAAAAAAAAAAAATAACTTTTCGTTGTGACCTTTTCTGGGTATCGCAGAAAGATTTTCACACGCACTATTTAATTGAAATTTATTCTTTATCTTATTCTCTGATGTTATCTTCTCTGACTATCAACTAATTCTTTCAAATGACAGAAAAAAAGTTAATTGTTCGCTGGGGAAGCGATAACTCACGAAAAGTTGCCATTGATAATTATAATTTTAATTGTTACATTGGAGCAACAAGTTGATAACTTCTGTGTCACGATAACTTTCCTATTGAAGGCTTGCACAATCAATTTATCAAATGTTAACACCCAATTGACCCGACTGCGCACCAGAAGCCTTCTTGATACCAGCGAATGAGGAATTTTCATCTCGAGGATTTAAAGTATTCCTTGACTTGCAAGTGACGAGCCTCGTATAGCCGGTCCTGAGAAATAGGATAAGGAATAAACAACGAGTCTTCATTTTCCGCTGTACTCGATCGGCTCGTTTGTAACTTTATCTTTAAATTAATATCCACGCAGTATTGCATACTCCGGTCCCGATGCTTTCACGCAGTATTTAATACTAGGCGTAATACTATCCTCTTCGTATATACGTACGTGATCATTATGTGCGTGCTCGTAACGAATCTTTTAAATGTCGTGACATCGGGTTGAATCATTGCAACCTTGTGTATATTCCACTTGCAATGGTGTATGAAAACACGCACACACACACATATACATTATCTTTACCTTACTCTTCTTATTTTCCTTCATCGTATAGAAAGGTAATTTCCATCTTGACTGGTTTATCACGATGTAATTCTCACTCATCAACAAGGGACACAAGTCGATTGCACTTTGCCAGCACTACCGATCGTGTTTATTGTTGTTTGACTCGCGATTCTTTTATGAGTGGACTAGGATTTTCCATAGACGATTTGCTCAAAGTGAAATTGATACCCAGGTTCGTGAAAAACATTTATTATTTTTTTTTTTTTCTAGAAACTCATCGAAATTTCGTATGGAGCAATTTTGCGCAATACTTTTTATGTCATATGTAAAGAAAATGGTAATCGACACGTCGCGATGGATACACAGCTTCGATACACAGAGCCGATATACCAAGCTCTCCCTCGCCGCCCCCACTCCATAACAGACGTTCGGTTTGCGCGTGGGTGCTGTGGAATATCTTTTGAGGCGTTCGATGCCGCGTCGAAGATTATCTCGCATTATCTCGCGCTATCGAGCACGATCCTCAGATCCTCACCCCAAGATACGATCGCGGGTGCTCAAGGATCGAGGATCCCGCGGAGAAACGAGAAGGAGGGCCGCGACCCGTCGCTCCATTACGATCCTCTCGTGTACCTCTTCTCACCCAACCTCCCTCTAGCTCTCTCTCTCTCTCTCTTTCTCTCTCTCTCTCATTCTCTTCCTCTTGCTACGGGATCATCTCTTTCGTACCACGATAGAAGCTCGAGCAATATTATACTATACCGATGTACCTCGTATCTCTTTATTTTTCCTTTGGCTTATTTTAACATCGATCGTATAGATCGATCCGTGGCGATCACGAGCTCTCTAGGACCATGAAGATCAACGGGCACTTGTGAAATCGCCCCTAAATTAGCATCCTCTATGGATAATCTTATCAGTTGTGATCAGGGAAGTCTATCGTCTAATCCAAATGCGATAATGCAACGAAGATAACATCGTCTTTGGTGCTGTTATAATGAACGATGTATTGGACCCCAGTGGGATGAATGAAGACCAACAATAATGGTTTAACAGTAAATATACATAATGGCGGAGTGATACCATTGAATCCACATTGTCGTGACTATGATCCGAAGAAAATCCAATTGAGAGCATGTAAAAGCTCCGTTTTACCGACTCTGATGATAATGCAGAGTGGACGTTAATTTTCGGGACAATGCCTCCACTAAACTATGAAACCGAATTATTTCAAATTCGAAGAGGTAATTCTGGATACCTCTATCTAGAGACTAATGGCCGGAAAATGTAAAACTTCAGTATAGAAATGTACATTGGGGGCTAAAATACGAGACGTATGGAACGGAAATGGTTGTAATAATTAATTTATAACTTACTTACGAAAAGTATGACTTGTGCTCTAGACGGTTCAAGAACCCTATCCAAGGGGCCTTTTTAAAATTTCTGTCTGTGGAAAATTAGAGAAATGGCATTTGTTTGAAAATTTACATGTTACCGCGTGGATAATTTCCTGTGCAGATAGTTCCCAAATATTCCACTGGTGCCACTTTCAGACCTTAGCGCATGACTTTTCTTACCCGGTTTTCAGTTTCCAGACGATTTTCATAAGTTTTAGAGATGCTAATCTTCAAATTGGCAGCCCAACATAAAAAAAAACATCTAGAAAATCGTTTCAGAATCGGATAATTCGCGATGTTGATGCACTTGCGCCGAATAATCTACACGTTACAATATTTGCTTCTAATGTACCGACTATATATCGACAATGATTCTTCCTACTGATATGCCGACACCATCGGAGTTTCTCATCGCCCTATACACATGATCGATTGCAAGTCCGATGAAACAGAGCTGAAAATGAAATCCCTGGCGTGTAGGGGAGAGTAATGTGGCTATGCAAGGGCAAAGTGATCGTCTCAAATATTTTATAACTTTGCGATGTTGAGGGGGTTGCATTTGAAACAATAAGAATTCGTGCTGAAATGATTCACAACATAAAATACGTCAATAGTCCCAAAGATTCAATATTTATGTCATGCCCAAGTTAATTTTTGAGTATCCACTTGGCCTACACGTTTAAAAATCGCAAAAAAGAAATAACACGTCAAAGTAAAACACGAAGAAAATAGAATCGTATAAATATAACGCATCCAAAAATAATAATGTATACATTTGAATGATAAATAAAAGATCACGAATAAAAATAATATTAATATAAATCAAGAGTCGCGGTTGCGACTCGAGACAAGTACATTTCCTCCTATACCGACATGTAGAGAGGAGCTCCAGATTCTTGTACGCCACACAACTTATACACAGGAGCATATCTATATACAGAAACTTATTTTTCTAATTATTAATGAATTATTGGGAACTCACAAATGTCACCCTGACCTCTAGCGGCCAAATTTCAAAGTAATTCTCTCCAGTTGCTGCCTGATGATTACCATTGATTACCATGCGAATTTGTCACTTTTTAACTATAATTTAAAATCTGCTGCTTTATTACAAGAAATAAATCATAAATAAAGATCGAGAAGACATAGTCGATATTTGATGCGAGGGCATGAGATTTTCATCACACGCAGAATATAAATAATCGTTTTAGTTATGTCGTGTAAACACAAGCGACGTGACTTTCAATTTCATAACTTATGAAATACGGACAATAATTTATAAATAAAACATTTTTCATGCGATAGTTTGATATTTTAACTAATAATTTATTGTTCAAACGCATTTATTTAACCGAAAAGTGACGGGAATTTTTTAAAAGATTTTGAGGTTAAACATGTGATGTCATGTAGGTTCATTGTAATCCTTATGACGATAATCACTTGATCCGTATCCAATTTGCTCAGTGGATTCTATCCACGCATAATCCTCAACGGTAATAAACCCCATTGTCAAATCTTACTACAAAAATCGTATTTTGCCGAAAAATATGCGGTAATCCAATGTTTACAACTGTTCCCTATACTGCCCCATGCTAACTAGAGCTGGATACTGGCAACGAACTGGAGAGAAGAGGCCATATTGGATAGGCCCCGCCTCCGTGTTAATTCCCAATACGGACTTTGGAAATGATATTAATTTGATTATTTTTTATTATTTTTTCTCTTCTCATCGGTACCCAAATAAATGTTGTAGCTATTGTCACATGGAAGATTTCGAATTTTATTAATTATTATTTTCGACGTAAAACATTTTTGTCTCTAACATAAATTTTCGCACATCCGTGACGTCAAACATCACGCTGATATCACGTATCATGCTGAAGTCAGGTAAGCGTACAGTGGTGTATCTTAAAGTGAAAAAAATATTTTTATTTTTTGCTGATCAACGTGTATAGTGATGTGGTTAGAAAACACGATGAAAAAGAATATATAAGGAAAAGAGGACATCGATACATTGTATCGGTCACTGTGCCGCCTGGATCGATACTTCAGGTGTTGGCCACGAGTCTCGATGCGCATCTTAGAACGATGTTAAATTGATCCCGTGTATTACTTGAAGTTTCATTCCCGAACTGTGTTACCGTCTGTTAATTGCCTTCTCAACCGCCTTGCTCATGGTCCAAGATGAATCTAAAGTTATTTATTTGTGATTTATCGAGTTCGAGCGAATTGGTTGAGTTTCGGAGTTGAACTTGTGAATTTTACGACCTCGACCATCTTAGTCGAGGTTCGATGTTGAGCTTGAAAATTTTTATATCCACTGAGATGACTGTACTGATCGCCCCGTCAATGTCGACTGACTATTTGATGATCGAACTTCACAGTGTAGTGTGTGCTCTGGCTTCTGCAAATCAATGCGCGAGAAAAGATAACTATACGCCGTGCCGAGCGCTGCACACATCCTCGACGTGTGCAGCATCTCACCGGCTGCCGTGAGATCCCGTACGTCAACAAAATTCGCAGATGCTTCTACCGTGGGATCTTCAACAGTAACTTGCTCGCACGTTGATATAATCGAATATAATCTGGTTCAGAGACTATCGCTATTGTCTCTGAATATTATTTGTTAAATAAAGATAATCGCTTAAAGCAATTTTTGAATTTTAAAATTTACAAGGAGCTGTATTCGTACACTGTTTCGACCCCCAAGTCGTAACAATCAATTTTGATGAAATATTAAAATTGGTAATGAGCAATCTTTCATTGATGGACAAAAGATACATTGTATAACTATGAACCATATGTTGTTCGGTTCCTAGTAATTTTTTTCCTGTATTATTTTTAACCATTTTATATTTCATTCTTATGTCATTTTCGACAATGTTATTTCATTCTTATGCCATTTTTGACAAGTTTACTCAGGGTCTCGTGTTATTTTTGACATTAATAACATTTACCGATACACATTTATCCAGACACACTATCTTCCGCGCCCTACTCTCACCTATGGAGCTCATAAATAATAGAAGCCTCAGTGTACCTCCAACAATTCGATGCTCGACAGGTTGATCCGCGGAGTTTCTGGCAACTGATGCTCGAAATAGCCCTTGCGCATCCCCTAGCTTTGCTGGCATCCCCTAATTTTATCGTTGTTTGAGCTAAGCTGTTTAATCTAAGCTTGATCTTGCCAATGTTGAAAAAAACAAACCAGTTGAAGACTCTACTTTTTTTTCTGCAGGGTTCGTTGAAAGAACCTGCTGGACCTTGCACAATTTGTCGCATAAATTTTCATAGGCTCCATTCTTGCATCACTAATAAATTGAGGTTTCCAGTGATGATTTTCCATTCTGTTCTCGATGTATGTTAGCCCGAGTACTTGATCAAATCGTTGCTCGATACGAAAGTCACGCGGACCTATATAATAATAATACCGAACGAACGAGGGAGAATGACGAAGAAACAGGATTGTGATTTGAGCAGCACTTTCCTGTTGTTTTAAGCCTCGAATATGGGACTTCGAGCTCTATACGAGTCGCGGAGACTTCTCGGTGGTGGAATATCATTTGGCCGATCTCCCGACGATTTGTCAGCGCTCGAACGGCCGTGTACCACCTTATCAAATATATATCGAACACCGCTCCCTCGTGTATTTACCGTGGCTCGCCCGTGAGTTTTACCATGCGATCAGCAGAAAGGCTGGCCACATGAGCTTTCGATCCGATCGTTCAACGGGTTAACGCTCTCGACCGCCCCCCCAATATATCCGATTCTTTTCTCTCGGTCAAAAGGGATCTAGGTACTACACCCTTCCACACCATACAGTTTCCATAGCCTGGCTTGGGAGTTCCCTTATACGATTCACAAACCCTTCAGACCCATCTTTATATATATATATATATATATACCTATGTATGTATGTCCGGAGGGAACTAAGCGCACGCGTTCGCGTGTCTGTTCGAGGGACGATCGTATCGAATTATTCGAACGCGTTATATATGTACGTGTTATTTCTTGATACTACCACGAGGATACATACACACACACACACACACACACACACACACACAAATATAAGCATATGGAACACAGCAGTGTACATATATAAGCGAGAAACTCATCCCTCGGGGGATTCCCACGGTTTGGAATCTCCGGCTCAGAGCTCGGTGTCAGGTGTACCACTATTCGTTCCGTACCGGTAGCCATTCGTTGATCATCAGCCACCCACGCTTGAACTCGTATCCACGGCCGACTCTGGCCTCTCAGCATTCTGCATTGGTCTCCGCTTGCAATGCATACATTTACGTATATACAGGCTCTCAAACATGCAGGCGTGAGTCCAAGAAAATATACAGCGGATATCGAATGGCAATTGTTCGATTGGAATTGAATTGCCAATGAACAATATATATTTATTGTCTCATAGGCAAAGTGTCACTTGACACTTGTTCCTGTCACATTACAATCTGTGATTAAATTACAGACGTCATTGACTCGGGGAAAACCAAAGCTCATCGATAATGTAAATTTTACGGCCGATCATGAGAGCTAAGGCACTCCTTCCGATTTCCTGACTATCACATTTGTGCGCGTGTGTATGTGTGTATGTGTATGTGTGTGTGTGTGTGTGTGAGAGTGGGTGCGTGATACAATCAGTGTACGCGCTCAGACTTTCGTAAATTTTTGAAACAATTAAATCGAAACATTTTACACAAACATTCTCGGAGACAACGATGATTGGTATTGAATTTGGCTAATAGAAAAACTTGAGGGATTCCGATTTTTTTTCAATTTTGAATTTTTCACAAAATATTTGTACGCGCTCTGTCGTTCGTAAATTTGAGGCTATCAAAAGCCGAAACTTTTTACACGAGTGATCTAAGAGGCAAGGATGATCGGCATTGAATTTGTGATAAATTGCTCGGGAGGTTGAGATTTTAGAAATTTTTGAAGCTCACTAAAATGTTTTAGACATACAGAATTGAGGACAACTACATAGTTGGTTTTTAATTCGGCTAGATTCTCATGAGGGATTCTGATTTTACAAAATTTTTAATTAAAAAAAAAGCCATTTGTGCACTCTAACTACGTATCGCTCGCAGAGCTTCCTCTGTATGAAGAAGTCAAAATTTAAAAAACCCACAGGAAGCTTTTCGCGCGCAGGATAAAATGATGCAAATTTCTAATTTGCATACTCTTTTTATCGTGATCTCATCATCACTCGTAGAATGTGATTTTTCTGTGATAATTATATTGATACTTGGGGAAAAAATAGCCATTTCCATCAGAGGACACGAAGTTATTGTCATTTTCATCGAATGACACAGGCTACAGTGACATTCTTTCGAATCTGTCGTTGATCCCCATACCGATTCCACGCGCTAATCTTATCGATGACTCTCATAAGAACGGCGTATGGTCAGTGGCATCCGGGACCTCGCCCCCTTGCTACGTTCGATCTCGATAAGCTCTCGTGGCTCGAACTTAGCAGCCCTGCCTGCCGGTTTGCTCGAGGCGTTGCATGCATACACGACGATCATCGGCTTCTAAATACTGTGGTAATGGCGCTTAATATATCGCCGCGTGATAACAATCGTCGGAGGGGAAAAAAAAAAAAAAAAAAAACGACGACGGGGGCGCGATACGGGCCTAGGGACTTTTTGCCCAGGTTTATCTTACGAGAACCGGCGCTGAAGATCGTGAGTACGATGTTAAAGGATATTCCTCGGTCGTCGGTTCGATTCAGAGCCTTGAGAAAGTATAATAAGGAAGAATTAACCAGCTGCGATTACGCTCCGTTCAACCGCAATTCTTCTCTATTCTAGACATTATCATCCTACAAGTAAGATATTCTATTAGGCAGAGCGTTCAACGAATATTTTTTACATACGATAATAGCCTGCGTTTATTATTTTATGAAAGAGAACGTTATAAGAAATGTATTTTACGCGCCTAATATCTAATAATTTACACCGAAAAAGAATCATTCAACGCAGTACTATTTTACAAGGACGATTGGGGCTCAGAAATGTTTTCATACACAGATGGGTAGTACTGCGTAATGTTTTTCTACGTGTATTATCCTTCAAAAAATATTTGTAAAAAAAAAATTTGTCCTACGCAAAATCATACTTCGCATATCCTATAATTTATACAGCGAAATATATATTTTTTATTTTTATTTTTTTTATTCGTGCATTCCAACCTATACTCTTGAGGCTTTTTACGTATTACCCTTCCCATTTGATCCCTCCTATATCACTCCTTACCCACAATTCGCTAAGCTTGCCTAACCTCCATAGTATCCGCAGCTGCTTTTTAGCTACACTTTATCGCATTTGCCGTGGACATGGGGAAACTGCGGAAAACCCATGCCAATACAGACGGCCTTATTTTTACTCAGTTCCCGATTTGTTACCATTAGAATCTCAGTAAAACTGCCTCTCACTCGGTATTCGGCGTACCAGGCCAGTGCACGGCTCAGCGGTCACCCATCCAAAAGTCATGTTTTAGGCCATTGCTGCTTAACTTGGGAGATCACCAGAGCCGCACATCGACCACGTGCGTCCACTATCGTCGGTTCTTACAGCAAAATATTATCCCACATATTCTTATTCTACACATTACCATATGCTATATTGGGAAACAACACGGGGCTGAAGCCTATGGAAAAATGGGGGCCCTGAGCTAGTCGCCTAGTTTCTTTATTATGTATTAGCGACTGTCTTTATGATATCAAAGGATATTTTTATCGAAAAACATTGTACGTGATTCACGGTTGGTAAAAATCGTAATTGATATAACGTATTAAAAAAAAAAAGGTTATGCTGACTGGCTTAGCGTAGTACGAAACTGCCCACCAGATGTCATGATGACATTTGTTGATTCTCAATACACTCATATACGATTGGGCTGCCCTCCCGAAAAATCTCTGCTGCGGTTAACACAAGCGCTATTGGATACGTATAATGTAGACGTTGAAATTGATTTACAAAAAAACATTTAGATACGGCAAAAAAAAATCCCCCCGTGTTCAGGGGACGCCTAAGATAAATGTATCAATCGCAGGACATCTAAACCTCCGTTGATATTTTAACCAATTTTTTGCTTAAAACGAATCACCCTTTTGAGAAACACAGCTATAAACAATCTAAATATTGAAGTTTCTAGTTTTCGAAACCCATGTCATGAATCAGTTGACGGCTTATTCTGTATTATTTATATGTTGGTGAAAGCGAGCGGTGCACATTAGGACAGAGTGAAAAAGGTCAATTTTCGTGGATCGTATCGTAATAGCGCGGGAAAGTTGCGTCTTGGCATCACTAAAAAGTATGCGAAAGGAAAAAAAATGTACAATTTATATCTTCCGTTCCGGCAAACGCCTTAAAGTTTTGAATTATTAAACATGGCGTTCAGATGGAGAAAAAACCCAAAATGTCCAGGTAGTATTAAAAATTCATAAAAATTCACCGGGTGGTTTGATTTTAGCCCTCCTGCGCTTTCTCGGAGCGTGAAGAATCTAGCTTTCATTTGACGTATTAAAATTAAAAATATCTTGCTTAGTTCCGGTAATACAAGCATTTAAAAAGTAAGTTTTTTTTCGCATATAATACCACAGGAGCTTCAAAATTATCGGATATTCCCCGATAGGTTCCCTGCAAACAAACGAACTAGTTAAGTTTTTCAGGTTAAAAAATGACGAGTGCGAAGCATGAGTGATTTTTCTGAAAAACTTAACGAATTCGTTTGTAAGCAGGGAACCTTGAGCGAAATATCCCGATAATTTTGAAGCTCGCATGGTATTATGTACGAAAAAAACTTACTTTTTAAATGCTTGTATTAAACCTTGCTTTAAATGCTTGTATTAAACCTGTAATAAGGTTTTTTTTTTCAAATCGGTATCAGGAATATCCCAGGGACCGATAAACCACTTCAGTTAAATTTTTTCTAAGTTATTTTATATGCAATTATCTTTTGCCTGTCATAGTTTTTCTTAATGCGAAAACGAATTATTTTTTAATCTTAAAATTGTCAAATACAAGCTTATTTTTAATGTTCCTACATGTACCCTCTAATCATTATGATGATAATTTCGTCCTAATACCCCAAGAAGAAAATGAGAATTTCTAAATCATGTGCTCAATCGAGTATCATTTTAAAATAAATTCTTCCAACGATCACTGTCACACGTGGATTTCGAACTCGATGTAAAAATTCCAATGGTTGAAAATTATTTTAGTGAGACCTGCTGATCCTCGAACTAGTAAAACCTGGCCCCGGTACCTTCTACGCTCTCTCAATGCCATGGGAATGAATCTATACTCTCCAATTTAGAATATGCCTCGAGCTATTCGTTTTATTAGTGCTGTTTTTTTTTTTTTTTCTTAATGTTAACCTCTTACATTGAAAATGAATCGTGACGACTGATAAACTGTAATAAAAAAAAAAGTCTCATTGATGAGGTAACCGCAGGATTTGAGAAAAAAAACTGATGACGAATCATCGAACATAGTCGCTGATGATAGCGGAAGGGCTTGTATCGCGCCTACAAGCTAGGAGGGCCAGAGCAGCATCAAGGAGGAAGATGAATATACACAGAGGACAGAGACGACAATATATATATATATATACGAAGAGTGAACCGATACGGGAAGAACTATGATGGTCGGGGTCAAAAGGCTGCTGGGGACCAGGCACGCCGGGTTGACGGATAAACATAATGATTTAATGACCATTTCGTATACACGAACGACACAAAATTCTATGATCATCGGGCCTTTAATGATACGTCACTTGGCACGAGGCTCTGCAATTATTTAGCCAGGCACGTTTTGCTCACTCGAGAGTGACGTCACATCGGTGCCGTACCTTCTCACGCCCTATGACCGTTCTATCGTAGTCGGAAGAGTACACTCCACCCTAGAAGACTCGCTTACCATTTTGATTCTTCGCAAAATCGCCATTCATAATTCCAATTAACCTGCGATACGTTTCAAATGTTTGCGAGATTTTTTTTCGCGAATATCTTGATAAATTTCTGGAAGAACGAATGATCTTATAGTGAGCGTAACTATTAACTGGAGGAAAAAGGATTTTTTTTGGGTCTCGGAGGTTTTGGAAGGCTCGTTACAATCCAGCCACGTATAGATACGACCTGCTGTTGGTCAGGTGCAACATCGAGAATCTCTTCCTGTCTCTCTGTTTCTCTCGCACTTTCTCCAATCCTACGAGGAATCCCCTGCGGTCTTGGAGTGGCTATGTGGTCAGCTGTACAAAGATATAATGTCGTAATTTATTCTCATTCATCGAGAATTGATGTAGGCAAGAATAGTCGAGAAGCTCTCGTGGAATCAGGAAATGATCAGGATCCGCTTCAAGTATCATTGCCAAACATACGGTTCGTTTTTTTTTTTTTTTGAGACTCTGCATAAACAAATAATTGAAGTCAATTTGAATCCGAAGTTTATGACGTGAAGATCATCGAAATTTTTTAAAAATCGTTTTTGACTCTGGATAGACGTAATTTCGAATAATTTAGATTACTTTTTACTTCGGAATGTTCCTTGAATCTTGTATATGAGCAGAAAAAAAATTTCCAAATGTTTGCCCATTTGCGAAAACCAAATAAACTTAATTGTTTAATTGCCTATTTGGGGTGCAATATGATAAAATCGTTCGGGTCATTAAAATCATATGAAGCTTCAATTTTTTATTCACCTTTCAAAATTTATATAATTCTACACGTGATTAATAAGAAAAGAATTCGGAAAATATTTTTAAAAGTTTAACATTATCTTCATCGGAGAGTGCATCTTTTACTTGAACATCAGCCACCATACCGATTATTATTATTGCCTATTATTATTTTTTATTATAACGATTTTTTTTAAAACATTAAATATGTGCAGCTGTAAAGCAGTTTTCACATTATAAACATTTGATTGAATGTCTATATAACGTCTTCGCCATTGTGGAACATTTTGAGTGCATAGAAAGGTTCCCATCATAAAGCTTCCTCCATGGAGAATCGAAAAGTAAATTATCCTGACCTTTCTGTAACAGTATCGGCACTAGATTATGGATTTGATTTTTAAAAAAATATCGCGGCTGTAAAATAATTGCCGTATCGGCCAAACTTACGAAATGGTACGATGGATCGTTTGATCGATATAATTCCGAGAATCGCGCCAGAAAATCCCAAATCTTTGGACCATTTATAGTTACCGAAGAAAGGAGATGAAAAGAACCGAGTGCTTCGATGCGGTGTCGTAATGTTGGCTTAGACGTTACGGGTGTGAGATTCGATAACACACTTGGAATTTAAATAAAATATCGATTAAAAGACTCGAGTTCTCTTGCCGATCGACCCGTATTAGAGAGGTCGCTCATTCTCTCTTTCTCTCTCTCTCTCTCTCTCTCTCTCTCTTTCTCTAATGCCTTGTTGAAACAAAAAACAAATAATAATAAAACTGAATAAAAAAGGCCCCCTCAAAGATACCTTTCGTATATCTTTTTCTATTTCTTGTGTTTTCTCGCTTCAACCCAGCAAAACCGCACTTGTAGCCCAGCTTCGAGTTCGATATAAATCAGATTGTATCGAGGCGCGCGCGTCGAGTGCCTTCACTCTATCGGTTAGAGGATCTCTTAACCTCGCGATGTGGGCTCGCGACGTTGGGCAATTATCGCCGATATATCGACGCAGGAGAAAATGTCACCGCAAACGCGGATAGAAGAAACGTCCCGAGAAGGTCCCGTCTTGACGTATCCCCGTGTTGATGTTAAATATCACTTTCATTGCCCGCCGTATAATTATATTATATAATTATTATCATTGGCGAAGAGCGTTTTGCCACATAATCGGTGTTTTTTGCCATAAATAAATAAATAAATAAATAATGAAATTAATGATTAATTATTATTGGTACCTATTGTTATCATTATTGTAATTAATTGTTATTCATTTTTTGATTATTGATAAATCAATGATTTCATGTAAGCTCGTTCAGTTAAAAAGACTTTTCACGAATAAACAGCTCATTCGTAATTATCGAAACAACGCTACGGCTCGACCGTCGACAAATTTATCGCAGTGACCTGTAACTCACTTCACACCATATGAGCTTTTGCTCGTGGGGCACTGCGGTTTTTCTCGTAAGGCCGTTTCGGTCATTGGGAATTTCAGGGTTTTATTGTCTCTTTTATGCGACGGTATTTTGAGGAAATCGGCAATAATCCAAAGCAACGACTGTGATTAACGATATAATGCTCTAAAAAGCATAAAATAAGAGAATTTTTTCGAAATCTCGCCTCAAACATTCGATTGATGAGGGTCAAATAATTCATAATATTTTGATGCAACTTGTATACAACGGTTCATTCAAAAATTTATATCCGGAGACTGTAAAAAATGACTTATGGATTGTTATAATAATAATTTTAGAAGTTTCATCATAATATGAATTATCGAATCTTTATCAAAGTTATTCCGACAATTTTTTTTAATAAGAGACAGAGATACGTATGCCATGTAGTTTTTTTTTTCATTTTCTACTTGTCGTAGAAGAAAATCGCATCTGAAATCGATATAGATATTTTTTAGTCCGTTCAATAAATAATTCTCACTTTACAAAAGCTAATCTCGCATCGGCTTCTTTGCGTGTTCCCGAATTCGTGTCCGCCCTAGAAATTTTTACTTTATTACACACCCAAATCATTCCCCGATCCCGTTAGAACTAATTTTTAGTTTCACCTCGTCCTATTTTTTTTTTCTTTTTTTTTACGTAATGAAGTGCCTGGTGGTTCCGGTTCGAGTTTCAAGGATCTGACCTGTTACCGACAACGGGTCAGAACGATTTGTGATTCGACAAGAGCTCTCGATCGTAGCTTTTGGAAGGCCTTCCCATGATTTGGAATTCTTCGCTTTTTCTATTTCCGAGGAATCGAGAATATAATATTTATCGATAAATATTAAACGAGGCAATGTGGGCTTGTATAGTAGACGAGAGCATCGATTGAAAAAAAAAGTATAAATGTATATATATATATATATATATATATGTTTGTAAAAGGGTACATGTCGGGACCATTTCAGAGCTCTAGCGGGGAATATGGGGACATTCGGCACATATGGGTCCGGTCCCCATATTTTTACACATAAAAGGATACATGCCAGCTCCGGTCCCCGTAATTCGCTACACATATAGGGGGTATAATGGGGACCAAGTTATCCATCGGCCAATGGGGGTTATGGGGACCATACAGTAACATGATGAGGTTCAAAGCACAATATTCATCAGCTGGGTCTGGATTGCACTGTGCTACAACACATTGCAGTGCAATGCTTCAAAATAAAATTTATACACTTTAACAATATAAATTCAATACTTATGAAGTGCGCAGACTACCATATTTCTATTTACTTCAGATATATTTAGATACTTGAACGTGCTACGATAATACACATGGCATATCTGGCAAATAGGTTCGAAATAAAAAAAATGTTGGCTCGGATCACCGGTATTCTGAATACGTGAAAAAAAATTTTGTTCGCCGCATTTCGTATGAATGGCACAGATTTGTTACGCAGATTATGCTTCATGTACCTAGTCCGTCAATAAATTCCAATATTTCACGTTTCTAATACAAGCAATGGTACATATTGCTAGCGGTAACCGTGCCATATCGGTAATTTCGGGGACCAATACGGAGAAGGAACGGCCTCAGATCGAGTGATCATCCTATGAATAAAAGTTTTACCAGTATAATATTATAATTATATAGTTATTTTGAATCCTGTAACTAGGGGCACGTATATACGAGCCAGCAAGAAACACAACGTAAAAGTATTTACTGGGACTGGTACCCGTATGCTCCTGAGTTTGGTACCCGCAATCACCCTTACAACACTGTTATTAGCACAGACAATACAGAACGAAAAATGATAATTTATCAATGGATTTCCCATATGTCGGTTCTCTTTGTAGTATACATACTATATCCATTATCCGTCATTCTTCAGTAAATTTTAGGCTTCCGATCGGAATTGTAAAGATACATATGAGTACCGGCCACTGTGACATATCGGTGATTACGGGTACCAACCTAGGAAAGGTACATATGGGTACCGGCCACTGTGATATATCGGTGATTACGGGTACCAACCTAGGTTGTAAGGGTACTTGTCAGGACCGTACAAGTTTCCAGGCTATTAAATGCCGTACAAAAATGTAATTTATTCACTTGAATGCTCAATAATTTAGTTATACGCGGGCAATGTGCAGAGATCAATCCAACTATCTAAATAATTGCATAAAGCATAAACAAGTGTTTCGTCCTTAGGTAGGTTAATCTTTCCTCAGAAGTTTGTGAATCGAGCTCCTCGTAGTTCTTCAATAAATTTTGATATTTCACGTTTTTAAGTAATGGCACATATTGGTACCAGTAATCGTATCATAACGGTCATTTCGAGGACCAACTCAATGAATAAACGGCCTTGGATCGAGTGAACATCCTGAGAATAAAAATTTTGTTTCCAGATCGGTGATATTATGAATACACCACTATAATGTTTTATTTATAAGGTTACTTTCAGTAACTGTAACTAAGGGCATGCATATACGAACCAGGAAAAATATAGTAAAGCTATTTACTGGGACGGATACCTGTAAATCCCTAAGTTAGATACCCGCAATCAACGTTACAACACTGTTATTGGCAGAAACATATATTATTTCTATACACAACGAAAAATTGCCATTTACCAATGTATTCAGAATAATCTGATCCAAATATCGGTTCTGTTTGCAGTATACATACCATATCCATTATCCATCATTCTACAGTAAATTTTAAGCTTTCGATCTGGATTGTAAAGGTACATATGGGTACCGGCCACTGTGACGTATCGGTGATTATGGGTACCGATCGAGGTTGTAAGGATACTTGTCGGGACCGTGCAAGTTTCGAGGCTGTTAAATACCTATGCGGTACAAAAATGTAATTTTTGTACGGCAGTAACAGGTATTATTAAATACCTGTTATTATTTTTAACAGGTATAATTAAATACGGAAGTAAAAGGTATTATTAAAACAGTAAATTTTAGGCTTCCGATCGGAATTGTAAAGGCACATATGGGTACCGGCCACTGTGACATATCGGTGATTACGGGTACCAACCTAGGTTGTAAGGGTACTTGTCGGGACCGTACAAGTTTCGAGGCTGTTAAATGCCGTAAAAAAATGTAATTTATTTACTTGAATGCTCAATAATTTAGTTATACGTGGGCAATGTGCAGAGATCAATCCAACTTTATAAATAATTGCAAAAAGCATAAACAAATATTCCGCTCTTAGGTAGATTAATCTTCCCTCAGAAGTAGAAAATAATTTTCCACATACTTCTGAGGAAAGATTAGCCTACCTCATGCAACTATTTAGACCGTAGGATTGTCCTCTGTATATTGCCCGCGTATATAATTTATTGAAAATTTAAGTAAATAAATTACATTTTCGTACGGCATAGGTATTTATTAGCCTCGAAACTCGTACGGTCCCGACAAGTACCCTTACAACCTAGGTCGGTACCCATAATCACCGATATATCACAGTGGCCGGTACCCATATGTACCTTTCCTAGGTTGGTACCCGTAATCACCGATATGTCACAGTGGCCGGTACCCATATGTATCTTTACAATTCCGATCGGAAGCCTAAAATTTACTGTTTTAATAATACCTTTTACTTCCGTATTTAATTATACCTGTTAAAAATAATAACAGGTATTTAATAATACCTGTTACTGCCGTACAAAAATTACATTTTTGTACGGCACAGGTATTTAATAGCCTCGAAACTTGCACGGTCCCGACAAGTATCCTTACAACCTAGATCGGATAATGGATATAGTACCTTTACAATTCAGATCAAAAGCTTAAAATTTACTGAAGAATGATGGATAATGGATGTCGTACTACAAAGAGAACCGATATTTGGATCGATACTATCTTCAATTCATCGATAAACTATTATTTTTCAATCTGTACTGAAATAATGTGTGTCTGTGCTAATAACACTGTTGTAGCGGTGATTGCGATATCAATCTCAGGTGCCACCAGTCCCCGTAAATAACTGTACGATATTTTTATTGCTGGTTCGTACATACATGCCCCTAGTAACGATTCATGAAAATAACTGTACTAATAAAAGATTATACTGGTATTCATAATACCGCTGATCTGAGATAAATCTTTTTATTCTCAGGATATTTACTCGATCCAAAGCCGTTCAATCATCGAGTTGGTCCCCGAATTGACCATTACGACACGGTAACTGGTACCGACGTATACCATTTCTTAAAAACGCGAAACATCTGAATTTATCGAAGAATCACAAGGCGCATAATCTGCGTAACATATTTGTGCCATACATACAAAATACGGCGAGTAAAATCATTTTCTCCATACTTTTGAGGAAAGATTAGCTTACAGTAAATTTTATTTTACTGTACTGTCATATCAAACCAGTTCAAAATTTCAGTATAGGTGCTTATAAACGCATTACCGAATACGGATGGAAAATTAGTTTATGCACTGATTATTCAATCCGATTTTCAATAAATACTATTAAACATTTTCGGTGTTGCACTTTTCAGAATCAGCTCTTTCTTTTTTCGACTTTTGGAAATATAAAATTCATATCAATTTTAGTCCTAATACTAACCAAATCATATCCATGGTCCTCATTATAACCCTTTTATGTATGAATTTTGGTCCTAGTACTGACCAAATCGTATATACATATATGGTCCCCATTATACCCCTTTTATGTACGGAACTAAAATTCGCATATATCTTTTTTTCTATGATATACATATCAATGCTGATAAGAATGTATACCTCTATTGCTCATTGTAGAGGTTTGTATACGCTTTCCTCAGTATGTACACGCGGACCCGATATGTACCCTTTTACAAACATATATATATATATATATATATATATATATATATATATATATATTCTCTAATTTCCTGCAATCACCGGGTCGATTGGTAAATCCCAAGAGTCCGAATCACAATTTATTTTCTAATACGATCGAGACCATCTGCTCATGTCATGAAGCCCCGTTTGGGGGAAAAGTGGATTCGGGGTAAGCATCATTCAGGCTTTTAAATCTTTTTGGCTCTCCAGTGAATGATATTTCAAGGTAAAACTCGGATCCAAAAGTATAAAAGTATACGTGTAAACGCAGCTACGTGGAGGAGTTTTCACCAGCGATGAGGCTGTAGTATATATTTTTTCACAACTTTTGCACTTTGCGACGGCAATCATTCTGGAATCGGATACATCAACCTCTGTTAGAAAGATAATTTATAACAGTAAGTTTCTTTTTGAATCACCCTGATATGTACCGATGCCCTTTCTTTGTCCCTTAAGCAGGACAAATGCGATAAAAAAAAAGGCCAAAAGAACGAGCTTGGTGCTAGCAGTCATGCATTGAGTATCAAAGTTGAAATATAAATTTCATCCCATTCTGCCTATCAATATCCGAGTGAATAAGCTTATGATTGAAAATGGCATGTGAATGACAGCACTAACGAAAATTCACGGCACATCAGCTGTAAATCTGATTTTATTTTTCGCCTCGGGAAATCACACAAAAATCCACGAATACATTTTCGAACGGGTATAAGATGTATGTTTGAAATGCCAATATATAAGGCTACAAGGGGCATAAATTTTATTTTAATCTCTCAACGACGAACGGTTATTCTTTGATACTCTGACCAAATACAAGTATCGCCTGTACAGACTGTGCGGCACGCATGTATGAGTTATCGTTAATGACTGAAGGATAGCGATTCATAGGTCATATATAATACTCCAATTTCATCCTCGCTGAATTAACATAATGATCGTAGCCGATCTGTCCATTGGTTCGCTCGCTCTCGATCGCACATGAAATAACGCACAGACGCGCGCGCACACACACACACACACACACACTTGATAATACTATATCCATTCTCCTTTGCACAAAAATGGAGGTCGATTTCTAATTCCTGCGAAACTACGTTAAGCCCGGTCTGGCACACCGAGTCTCCATAAATTTACGAGTTTACGGTCGCATTTGCTTAGTTTTTACGATCCGCCCGAGTCTCCGAGAGTCGCGCATCTCATCGTACCGTTTCGACTCTTTCCAAAGCAAACACGGTACACGGGTACACGCATCGTATAAAGAATATTCACACAACTGTAAATGTGCGTTTACGCGTGTGTTTGTAAGCGAGAGGAGAGATGTTTGGATAACCATAGGATCATCTCGAGGTTTCTTCTCTTTCGTAAAAGACGAATACATAAATATGATTATACATCGGAGTGTTGAGAATGAGGAGATAACAAATAAAAGTAAAATACTTGTAGTTTGTCGCAGCGATCGAGTTTCCATCGTTTTACACCGGGCCCCAATGTCCACTGGCACTCACAATTATTTTCCAAGTCAATTCCCTCGAACGGGGAAGATAAAAGAATAACTCTTGGTTTTCGCTAGATTAAAAAAACGAGGACTACAGCGAACGTAATATGAAAGAGAAGAAAAAACATGTAACTCAAATCAAATTGAGGTTAAAGTAAATTTAATTTGATTCTATACTATTATTCATTAACAGCCTAGGAGATCTTCAATAATTTTCTAGAAAAGAATAAAAAATAAAGACCGAAAGTTGGTAAAAGAAACAACAAATTAAAAAGCCGACTAAAGTTCACTCTAATATAGAGTACTAAATTTTTTGAAACAAGAATTAGTTTCTTCTTTATTATTTCATTGTTAGACTGGATGAACCCAGTTTTCCCGTTTGATGTCAACGATATTAGGTTTAATTGGAGAGTCATTGCTTAGGAGTTAGACAACGTTGTTTCAACGATATTGCAGATGGTAGAAAAAAATATTTTATTTAACAGAAATCCGTAGTGGCGTCAAAAAAACGACCGTGACTATCGAAACAATTTCAGTAGCTTTCCTGTCGTAAGCTACAGTTAAAATGTCACAGCCAGGAACTCTCGACAGAGTCAGAAAAAAATGATGACTGTTCGGCTGGGAGATTGCAAAGGCTCCCAGCAGTGATAGCTGTCAATGATTTCATTGAAAGCAATTTACATATCATCGATAAAACAGGAATTAACTGCAAAGCAAAGCATAACCCAAACCAGCCTATATCGTCGTCACAATATCTGTTCGCGCCATTTTTATACCAATGAGGCCCTCATCTCAAATCACAATGCTCAACCTGCATATACTGATGGAAAGAAAAAAAAAAAAAAAAAAAAAAAAAAACTTGGCCATGCAACCGTAGCGAAATATCTAATGGCTCTCTAGCGGTATTGCAAAAACAAACAAAGTGTGGTGCTTGCCGCCTTATGGTCCGTATACCTACTGTATACGTGTACGAACCCGACAACATAATTATGCGCCGGGGTTACAAACAGCTGTCTACGAGATGAGCCAATTAGAGGCATATATATACAGCAAACATAGAATCTTATAGATGTACACATGATACAACTGACGCTGGTGTCAACGGGCACACACACATACACGAAGCTCTCATATTCTTTCGCCGTCTGCCCCGTTATCGAGGGATATAGACGGAATATACGTACTACTTAAGTATATTCACTTGACCGGACTATCCTTCGCCGCATTGCCGAGCGAGACGGCCAGCACAAGAATCAATAATGAAAAAAAAAAAGTTGGATATCCTCTTGGCTCATGGGGATGGAAAATTTCGCGCCAGTATACGCTTTTACGTGGCACTCGATGATGCCGCTGCTGCCGCCGACGCCACGGGGAATTATAGTAATCCGGTGGCACGTGAGGCATACCAGTGGTACCCTATTACCGCACATATTGCATTATCGTAGTCACCGGGCGGGCGGCGTATGAATAGAAATTATTTCTCCTCCTCGCCTATACATCGCGGCTGAGCAAAAAGTCCTTTTTTTTTTTTTATACCAAGGGGAATAAGAGTTGTGAATATGCACCGAGTAATAATGCTATTCGAGAGTTTCCGCGTGCATATGCTCAACGTCTCCGCAACACACCTGTAAGGATCCCCTTTGCCTCATCATGGATCTGCGAGCACTGATGAGAGAGCACAATATCCTCAAGAGGCGAAAATCACGAGATTCAGATTTCGAATAATTCATCTTGGGATATCATCAAAAGATGATTCTCGTATCGAATTTTGCCGGAAGTATTATGATGTTAAGGTATTAAGACACGCAGCTAAGATGTTGTGCTTGGACCTTGTATGCGAATGTTCCGAGTTGCGATGGACGATCGAGAGACACGAGAGGGAATGAGGGTTCGGCGTTGAATGGATTCCGTTGTATGAGGGGTGTGCGACAGTTCGAACTGTTGAAGCTATTATGCTCTATAAGGTCCACGAGGAACGCTGAAAGGATTACAAAAAGAATCGCTGCATGCTGCATGAATAAAGAACGAGTGAAACGTCTCCTGGGTGTCTTTCGTGCTACGGGTTAATCCTAATAGATGACGTGAATGGTCGGACGATTGGTCCTCATGGTATAGGGGCAGTCATCAGCACGCAGCTGGAGCTTGAACGAAAGTAAAGGTTTCTCTTGCCTGTTAGTTAATTCCATGATGCGCCTGGATTTTGCATTAGAACGGTTACCTTTGCTAACTTTTTACGACTGCAATTCATACGATGGAAACAAGAAAGGTTTCCTGACGCATATATAGTTACATTGGTAATTGCTCCTCAGACGCAATTACTGACCCATCGATATAACACTTCAGAGTCAGATATCCCGGTGTATAAGCTACGAGGGATCAACCAATATTAATCTCACTCTGTGTTGCTTGGGCAAGTGAAGGTGAAGGTGTATGATCATCCAAGGATATTGTTAAGTGCCGATAAGAGAAGTGTTCACCGGAAATCATTATCACTTTACATTCTATGCTCAGTACCGCGATTTTTATTTGGCGCGACGAGCGTTAATGTAAGCACACGTCGTTGTCTCTCATCCATGTTAAGATATTACGTTGGTTTTCCCCATATAGCAGATGATTTACTACGCGAATATGTCTCGATAGGTGTCGATCGCATAATATAGGGAGAGCGCGATCAGAGGAGCTGTCATCGTCGATCGTTGTGGTCGATACCCATGAGCCTAGTAATCACGGGATGGCATCTGCCTTGACCGCGATCATAACGATAATGCTTCTTCTCATGCAGCTCCAACGAGCCCCCGGGAAGACTTTATCCGGGCAGATACGTATAAAAGGCACCGGCAACAAGTTTCTATCATCTCTGAACGTCTCATGATTGCATCATTCACGTTCAATATTTTTTTACCCCGTGCCTCATTACGTCTTAGTTTAGGTATATTATTGTAGGATAGGACTTATCGTTGCCAATCATCTTTGCTATAGTTTTGATTATTAAATTCTGTAGAACACAACTTGAAAAGACCAAGCCACCCCAACCCAATTTGAGAAAACTTCTACTACATAATTTCGTAGATCTGGTAAAAAAATGGCAATAAAAATGGCAATAATATTTCCTGTTACAATGGACCAAAATTAATGCATCTATAACCAATTATCGAGATCTTCGTTCATAACGAAGTTTTAACGAAATTATAAAATATGATTTTGCCGATCCAGTGTCCGTTCAACTTGAAAGATAAAAACTAGATTTCAACGTTCATATCCTTGTACATGGGAGCAAACTAGAATTAATTGAAACAGACCGAGTGTAGAGTAAGATTCCGCCTTGGAAATTTATACTCGCGCAGATGTTTCTATATAGCAGCCGTAACTCAGATTAGAACAACGCTCATACAGCTCACGCATGCATACGTCCCGGAGTAGCGGTAAATTAGTGAGCTCGGTATCCCGAATTTCGTTCGGTCCCAAGCGAGAGAGGCCAGAGCGAGGAGTTGAATGCAGGGGTCCCAAAAGCAGTGACAGCGGAACACCAACGGATGAAACATTGGCGAAGAGGGGCAGGGAGAAAGAGAGAGAGAGAGAGAGAGAGAGAGAGAGAGAGAGAGAGAGAGAGAGAGAAATTGAGGCTGTAGAAGGACGTGTGGGCCATGGCTCTGGGCCAAGTTCGTGCTCGTTTTGCTCGTTCCTCTTGGTCGAAACGCCCAGGCTTTTGACCCCCCGTCGGGCATTCCGGCACTCCTGATTAAAATTACTCTTACCCCTACGTCGCAGCACAGCAGCGAGAAAGATCTTCGTAGATTCACGGTTGAAATTTATGAAATTGTCCTGGTTATTGTTTCAAATGAACCCCGGAGATATTCGAAGAGATCGAGATCGGATAAGGCGAATGTTATAAATCCCAGGGAGAAGGACGAGGCGCATACCGAGAAAGGCGTGTAAAGCAGAAGACACATCAGCCAGTGGTAATCGACTGAATGGGGTATACGACTGGATCCACCATCGGTGGATAGTGGTTATGGCGATGAGGATCAACGACCCCCTAGAGCGGACCCGACTGTCGTCTGTTGTGAAAATTATCACGATCATTCAGCAGTTAAATAATGAATAAGAAATAAAAAATGTAGTGTAGTGTTTTTTTTTTTTTTTTTTTTTTGAGATAGACCCAATGTCAAAAACCTCACTATTATGGGACACAGGAATGAGGGCTTCGAGGTTATAAAAAATAACGGTTATCATTAGAATAATCGTAGAGAGCTTTTTGATCATCGCATCATACATCATCGGTATCCAATTATACGAATGTATCAAAGCTGCACTCACGAATTATGACGAAAGTCGATCGATTTGAATAATCAAGTAATCCACCACACTGTGACAGCATGTGAAAGCTCTGTTCTACCGATTCTGACGGTAAAACAGAGTGCATGTTAGTTTTTGGGACAATGCCATTCCTGAACTTTAAAACCGAATGATTTGAAATGTTAACAGATAATTCTAGTGACCTCTATCTTTAGCCTAATGGTCGGAAAATATGGAAATTAAAAAGAAGAGCTTTAATCCGAGATGTCTAATACAGAAAAGAATTCAATAATTATTGTGTAGCTTAATTCCGAAAAATCTGGTTATCAGGCTCTCGATGGATATGAACCCTATTCAATGAATATTTTTTCAAATCTTTATACGTGGAAAATTAGAGAAATGGCATTGTCCATAAAAATGTAGGTACATGTTATTGTGGTTACTATGAGGTGCAGATAGTTCGAAAATATTTCAATGGCATCCCGTTCAGGTTTAAGTATGTGACTTTTTTTTACCGATTTTTCCAGTTTTCAGACGATTTTCATGACTTTCCGAGGCGCTAATTGTTTAACCCTCTCGGACCATATGTTGCCTCTATATACGCAACACCACTTCAAAATGTAATTTTGGTTTGTCTGGGTGAAAAATCCTTTTCACCGTGAAACTAACGTCTTAATCTGATTCAAGTGGCATATTCTATATTTATTTTATATGGTCAACAATTTGTTTACGATGAGTGGAAGCCGAGAAAAAAAATAAGAAAAACGAAAAAAAATTATTGCCGAAAATCACATATAAGATTGCTTAAAAGGTGAAGGTATAATATTTACATATTTGCCGTGCAATTTCCATGCTTCGGTCCGAGAGGATTATAAAAAAAAAAAATTTAGAAAATCACCTCCGAATCAGGTAATTCGCGAGTTTTATGCAATTAAACGAATGTTCGACAAGTTCCAGTATTTCCTAAAAAAAAACCGATGCCACAAATGATCATAAAGTGAAATGATAAGAACGAACGGGAGAGAGATAGCTCAATCTGGTGTTTCCCTGTTTTCTCCCTAACAACCGACATGTCGGAAAAAAGACGAGTGTCATTTTTCGTCCCGTCAACAGACGAAGAGAATGATGCTCTTGTTTTGCCCGAAATGTTAATCGTTTACGAGTAAATAGTGAAACGAAATTTTTACCGTCCGTGATCAGCTGTTCCGCGTGTCGTTTCACCTCAAATCTTAATGTCCAATATGAAATCCATCGATCGCACCAATGTCTGAAAGATTCGAAGAGAATGAAAAAATAATTATTCCAGTTGTGCGAAGAGATTGCTTAACGTATGTGTGATTACTTTTCGCTGCGGCAGAACGAAGAAAATTAATGCCACCACCATATCTACCAACAACCGGGGACTGATATTTTTTTTTTTTCAATTTCCCAGATTTTTGCATCATTCGACGACGATACTGCAGAGCGAGAAATTCGCAAAGTCCTCGTTTTTTTTTTAAATTAGAACACCCGCGCGTGAATTGCAAAATATTGCGCGCGTCTCATTAGTTCCTTAAGTTTCATTTTAAGTGGAAATTAAATGCCAGTATCCCGGTTATATGGGTGTCGACTTTGCGATCCCAACGTCGTATGGACCCCATGCAGAGATTCGTATAACGAACTCTCTTGGCAAAATGCCTGTCTTAGCGCAATGCTCTCAACGTCCAGCGCGCACGTTTGCCATCCTATAACGCATCTTCGAAGGCAACGGGCCTGGTTTCCCGTTGCCCTCAAATGGCACATACGCCATTTTTCCTCTAGCCACGCGATATATCGTAAAATTCATATCATATAGATATATGCACACGTTTTGCGTGCATATATACGCGAGTTCGAGACCCCGGAGACATCGCCTCAACCTCCACTCTCGAATTTCATCGTATTCAATGGTGCAAGGCACATATAGGTACAGCTGTAAAATATACATGTAATACATAATGCCGGAATAAACTCACTCGCCTCTTCAAAGTTAAAAGATCCACCTCGTATTATTATCCTGATATTCATAATTATCTTTCGCTCGAGAGTCTTGCGGCTAATAAAAAAAAAAAAAAATACTTGAAATAATCCGTGAGCCACTTAGAAACGCTCAAATGCCAATTAGAAATATTAACGTTCAATATTTATGGAAATTTTAATAGCTCCAGAGAAATAAAAAGAAGATTCGATGAAAATACAATTTTTCATTGTGTATGCTTAAAACTATTTTTGTAGCTGGGTAGCGTAAGCTTTAATACGGAAGTGTGTAGTCTTTTTCATAGGCCAATCTGGACTATAATTCAGCGGAGTAATGAAGGTCGAGAAAATTTATTTGTTTAAAAAAAATCGACGGGAAGGTATTGTATATGGTTTATTTGAAATTCTCTCGAGCAAGTGGCAAGAACGTGAAAAAAATAAGTGATCGCTGATAAAATATACCTCTTAGCAGCGTTTATATTCATCGTGCCGTTTGACCGATTATTCAACCAATATCACATCACTGTAGCAATGTGGTGAGACGTGTTACTTCGGTAAGGAGGAAGGTGTTCGTTTCTGGTGGTAACGTCGATAAATTGTGGAGAGAAAAAAAAAAAAAATTCATCGTGAAAGCAAAACCAGCTTGTTGGATGTATTATTGTGCATCGCGAATTATGTACTTGGCGATAATAAATAGAGAAGAGGCTCAGCAGGTGGATAAGCGGAGTTATACGCACCTCGTTCAGGTGGAGATCGATTGGAAGTCGCGTGTGGGTGGACTACGGGTAATCGATTACGTATTCAATGTATGCACGAGCTAGGTGCAACGCGGCAGAGCGGTAAATAAACTCTGTGGAGATTGTGAAAAGCTTCCTGATGATGCATCAACGGTTCATGCATTGACGTTTTTCTTCTACGCACTTTTACGAAAATTGCTGTACATTTAATTTTTCTTTACACGACGTTTTTTTTTCGATTCTCGCACGTATTGATACGGAATTTTCGAGTGCCCAGCTGTATAGGAATACATTTTTGAACCATCAATGCGTGAATAAATTGTAACTTTAATTAAATTGTAAATTGAGAGGTGTAACACAGAAATAAAAAAATCCATTTCTTCCAACGAGAAAATATGAATCTTGTCTGACTTTTGTATAGTTGGAACATTTTTTTTTCTTATCTTCTATAAAATAATGATAAATTAATGTGGACCCGCGCGTGGTTGAGCCTTATTCAATGAGTCGTCGACAATATATGTTGCTCGCGGTCATTGGTCATTGGCGATTGGAAAAAAAATAAATAAATTTTTTAATTGTCTCACTTTAAAGGGTGCCGTAAGCGGGCGCGGTTTTTCCTTGTCAGCGGGGGACTCGGTATTAAATCTCGAAGACGATGAGATCCCGGCGACGGACAGGAAGAAGGCGCGCGCTCTCGGCACGCGGATGCACACGTTGTGCACGCTATGTAAATGAATGAAATATATGTGCGAGCTACAAATCTACACCGGTGAGGCTAATTTATCAATTTCACGCTAACCTCGTAAATGCGTTTCTGATTTAGCGCATTTAAATTATCACTAAAACGCCTCTCTGCCTGGCTCATTCGCTCGGGCATTACATCACGATAATTTGCCAAAAATTGATGGCGTCGAGCAAAAGCATGAATTGTTTTTTTTTTAATCACAAGCTGAACCATTTCATCTATTTCATAGAAATTGTGTCTACGTCTGAAGTGAAATGATTTATTCGATAAAAAAAACTAAAAATACAAATGAAAATTTTGAGAGTATTATTAGAAGTTTTTTTTTTATTTTGGAAAAATCCATTGCCTCCGTCAAATATTCAAATCGATTAGACCGGAATATTTGACTGCTTGATGATTGGAGCATTAAGGCGAGGCAGTTTGCGGTACCTATTCTGAAATTTTGTGAATTGGAAATGAAATCCTGTAACGATTTTTTTTTTAAGATTGAAAACTTTAAAATTATAACAATTATCAAAATCAATGAAGAGTTATACAATCATACAATATATTTATCACAAGAGTTCCAACAGTTTTAAGATTAGCCAAGGTGAAATGTTTCAACTGACCAGTCAAATAGATGACGAAAAATCAAATTTATTTGAAAGAAAATAAATTCAAGAGCTAAAAACATCTCTACAGTTATTGTGAATTCTGACAACTATTTTTACGTGTTGTAACAGATTTTATAGCTTTCTTCAACAATTTTATCGCTAAAATAGTCGATCACATGGCTCTGCCACAAGTTTTACCTCAACAACGAACGCTCATCGTTCAGTAAAGTTACTTTCAGCCCGGAAAGCATCTTCGACCAGAATAAAGTGGATGGTTCGATTAAAAAAAAAAAGTTAACTACAATTTTTCTAGTTTCGTCAATTATTAAGATTTAAACAATTTTCTTCAAAATCGAAAGTACTTTTCTTAAAAAGAAATGAACATTTAATGTACATTGACAATTGAGATTCTGACCCCCATTTAACTGGAGTAGGTGTTTCATACGACAAGAAGGAAACGATTAATCTTCGATGAGCGTCAAAAACGTTGATGCCCGACCAAAACTGTCCCACTTCCCATGGAATATCCCACACCTGGTACATGGATATGTAGTATACGAATATATTACCGAACGAATTATTCCAACCGCAGCGATGACGGCTCGTCGTGATATATATATATATATATATATATATATATATATATATATATATATATATTCAAGATATCAGTCCACGAGTTGCGCGCACACGCGAGCACGAATGGTACTTCACGTTCGTTTGCCAGACGCGATATATAGTACATAATTGAAAATTATATTTGGTGATATAGGGTGATCGATAGCAAGCCGTTAACTCGTTAATACATCACCCTAGCCCGAGGCACCTACAGATTGGGACCAATTCGATCGAAACATACAACCGAACAACCTAACGCCCGCTTATATGCTCTGTTTCTTCTGAATCTTCTCTCCTTCATCATTGCTTCTTTATCCTCTTCCTCTTAATCCTCTCTTTCTCTTCTTTCACGCACGATACGATTCTTTCGCTTCGACTCCAAGACTCCCTGAGCATCCCCAGTTTCTCTGCCCCATGCTACGTTCCGAACATCACCACTACTGGTACGCTGCAGTTGAACCACCCACTCGTCCCCTCTCGGGTACACACACACACACACACACACACACATACACACACACACACACACACACACACACACACACACGCACGCACGCACACACGCACGCACGCTCATGCATATATATATAACAGACACGAGGCGTCTTAGCGGGGTCAGGTCGACCAATAAATCCAATACGCTACGGTTCGTCCGGGCTCACGAGAGAGGCAACAGTTTTACAATTCATGAATTTATTATGGGCATCGGTCATATATACCGTGAGGGCCTTTCTGGCCTATTGATTTATCGTTACGCTTTCACGCTCTGAGAGCTCCATGATGTACGTATCTTCTATATACCCGAGCAGAATAGAGTATTTTCTGGTGACTGTGGACCTCCGCGAGATCTGTTCCTCGAAAGGTATTGCGCCGAGAGTGTGCCCTACCTATTAAGGCAAAGGTGTCCGACCACACTTGATGCAACAATGATTTTTTTATAAGGGACAATTGTAGATTCGTAGATTGAGAAAAAAAGAAACAGTTTCTTTCTACCGTGGTCACCAATTAACCGGCGTGTGATCTGAAATTATTATCCTATTTCAATTTCCTTCACCTGGATCTTTGAATTGAATGTCGAAGTTTTGGCAAAGTTTTGTTGAAATTAAATCACGGATTGGCCCGTAATGTATAGCGGATGTAGAGACACAGCGAAAGGTCAATTCAAGTTGAGACAGATACGATAAACCCCTCTAATGTTAATTTTTATGAACCGATTGTTAGCAGTCTCAGCATCCCGCCACTGGCCGTTAAATCGAGGTCTTAGTGTATCCCGCAGGGATTGAAGATAGTAACGCAGGCAGAGATGGGCATCTCTAGATGCATGGAAAAAAGCCTTCTGGTCTCTTTTGTTTTTAACTTATTTATTATTAATCATTTGATATGAGTGACCTACAGTATTTGTAATCGTAGGTGTTTACTCTTTATTTCATAATGTAAATGATTATTGTTCCAATGTGTTTCATGAAAAATAAACTTTCACATTATGAATTAAAGATTTAACACACGATTACAAATACTGCAATGTTATAAAATGATTAAGAATAAAATAGTTAAAAACAAAATAAACCAGAAGACTTTTTTTCCATGTAACGAGAGATGGCCATCTCTGCCTAAATTACTATCTTTAACCCCTATGAAGTATCACTATTAGAGGTTTAAAGTAGCCGCTAAAATTCGACTGGAGCTTTTATATTTATAAACAAAAGTAATGAAAAGGCTTTTTCAATATACCGAGGGATATGCCCATCTCTGAACGTAGGTTCTATTATAATGCAATATGAAACTCTACTTAGACGCTAAACGCATCCAAAATTTTGCGCCTAACTAAGTTTGGGTTCAAAGCAGAGTTTTTTTTTTCGAACCTCTATGTCTGGTTTGAGGTTCTCAAAAAAATCCATCTTTGAAGTTAAATCCTATCTAGAGCTTGAAGATTTCGAACAAATCCTACTCTGAAGTTGAACCATACGTTGGGTTTGAGGATCTCTAGCAAACTTTACTTTGGAGCTAAACTTGGTAAACCCCAAACCCACCGTGTTCTAACCATTGAAGACCAAGTCTCAACCACATTTTGCATTGAATGGTTGGAACATGGTTGGATTTCATTGAACTAACCTTCAATCAACCGTAGTTATTCCTCTCGAATGGTTGGATTTAGGTTGTTTACAACCAAACCAATCGTACATCAAGCGCAGAAGCAACAGCCGAGAGGTTGAATCTCGATTAGTTTTTTTCAAACTAACCGTGAATCAACTGTAACTGACAAGAGTTGAAACACGGTTGGATTTTGATTGGATTTTTGCACAAATCAACTAATGTATTATTAGCCACTAAATTTCGACTCGGGAAGTTAGCTGTGCTTAACTTTACTAGTCCTCGGATATCCATACTCGGATTTTGGTGCTAATGGACGTCAGATGAAGCGCTTTTGCCTCCAAAACCATTGCTGATTATCTAGTGCCATGTGCTGCGCTAAAATCATTTTGTTTTTTCAAGAAATCCTTCGATACGAAATCGAGAAAAGTATGACGATAAATGGACATCGGTTGACCCTAAACTTACTACGGCAAATCACGTATCACAGTTTACACTGACTCAAGTGGCATACCGTTTATTTAAAAAAAAAGTGCACGTAGTTCATTAATCAAGAATATGTACACCCGTAGTAGGAATGCTTTCGTATTTCGAGAGTTGCAGTCCATTTATCACAGTGCAATAGCGCGAGAGGGCAGTTGAGGAGGAAACGAATTTGTAGGCGAGTTTCAGTGGCTCTGCCCTCGAATGCGGTGTGTGTATGTATACGTTGAGCGAGCTTCTCGCTAACAAGTGGATACGCTGTCTCTACGGATGATGTAGCACCATCCAGAGACCGGTGGCCCCCCTACGGCGTCCAACACCTCCAACCTTCGAACCTACGACCGATAGAGCCTCTCAACCCCTGTGTTAACTGGCGTTTCGTCCACTATGCGTAAATATATAAATACAACTGTGTCTCGAAGTTGCATCGTCGGCAAAGCGTCGCGAATGTACTCAGGAGAAAAAGGACAATCAGTTATCACCGCGTGATGTACAATGAGCTAAACTGGCCAATGATATATCGGTACCCTATCACCTTGAGTCGATGAAACAAGACAAGTTGATCTCTGCATTTTAACGCATGTTCCTTCGATTAAAGGAGATTCATCATGTATACTCTGACTTGTACATTCACCCGATCCCTTAGACACACTTATTCAATCCGGACAGCATCAAAATTTCTTGCCCTAGTCGAAATTTAACGCCTACTTTGAAATTCTCATATAGAGCTACACTGCGTATAGGGGTTGAAGATAACGAACTGGGTTCAATTTTAATGCAATATGAAAGCCTACTTTGGGGCTTAAGGTTTCCGAAATTGAGTGATTTACCAAGCTTAGCTTCAAAGCAGAGTTCTTTGGAGACCCCGCCATTTAGGATTTGTGGTGTTCAAGTCAACCCCGCTTTAAAGCTAAGCCTTACTTAGGGATTAAGGTTTTTAAACGAACCCTACTTTGAAGCTAAATTTCGGATACTTTTAGTGTCACAGTAGGATTTCATGTAGCGTTAAAATAGAGCCAACTTCACTATCTTCAACCCCTGCGGAGTAACACTACTAGAGGTTCGAAGTAGCCGCGCTTAATTTCGACGGGGGTCCTAAGTTATCGAATGGCCGGCCTTCTCCAATTTTCTCACCATTAATCTCTTTACAGTCCGCTGCAGGCCGGATTACCGAAATCAGGTCCAAAAAGGGAGCACATTTTCGCACATTGAGCTCGAAAGATCCCTATGAACTACAGTAGAATTTGGTTATAAGCAATCTGGTTATAAGCAATTTCCCCTCCGATTTTTTTTCGAGTCCGCTCAGCGCGGTCCCCCACCACAAGCCAATTGCTTATAACCAGCAGCATTGCGCATTTCACCGACTCACTCACACACATTAAGAACGCTACATTGATGCGCTGTAGTGGGGGAGCCAGATTTTACGACTCTTCGGCGTTTTTTTTTCCCCTACAGCCCCGAAGGATTGCTTATAACCAAATTCGACTGTATATAGGAATTGATGATTCATGAAATCTCAACTAATATATATGTCGGAGTAAGCCGGAAAGCTCATACATTCTACGTCATTCATCATGATGCGATAACCCCGAAGGAAAGTCCTTACTTCATTCATGTATGTGGCTGTCTTTCGTTGCTCCATCTTCATCCAGTTCAATCAAGATTTACGCTTCTTGCCGTGTCCGATCTTCGATAAGAATGTTACGCGTTGCGTTATAGCTTACTTGCAACAATCCGGACGAAATAATGGCAATACTCGGGAAGAGCGCGTAGCGCACCGCGCTATGTTTTTTTTAGCCCGCTTTGATTCGCAACACAAGTGCGTTATGGAATCGTGTTCAGAGGACGCAAGATTGTTTTTTTCCCCGCCTTCCTGACAACAATCGGTAAGAGCGAGGATGGGTAGCTTGATGCGTAAGGTTACAAGGGCAAGGAAATGGAAAGAAGCGAGCTGGGGGCCGAGGGCGTTTATTGAAATCGGCCCACCGCGCCAGCTCGTTGCCGCTTTGACGTGGCCCTTATGTGCTCCGCATGCCTGGGCACCATGGCGATACAAACCGTTTCCCGTGCGAACTTGACGTCTCGACCCCTCCCAGAGCCTGTGTGTTGCCACGGACACGCGCTCTCGCGCTTATTTAACTCGTTCACCTCCGTATACGTACATATACATACCTTGTACCTCATGCGTCTCGGTATACAAGATTATAACTACCCTCAAGAGCGCACAGAGTCTTCACCACGCTCTTCACTTCTCGCGCACGATGCGTGTACCATATCGAAAATCGCTTATTACGTGTCCACTCCTGAAGATCACGTATACTTTATATACAAGCCCGAGAAAAGAACTAAGATGGTGAGGCTGTCGGACATAATTCAATTTCAAGATTCCAATCTTATTTGTTTTCCATATTGTCTTGGGCCGGAAATACTAATGGTGCAAGAATTTTGAAAAATTTGCCACCAACCGTGAAATCCAGAGGCACAATTTCCTCTACCCCGAACAGCCCAAGGAGTTGCTCGCGAGAGGTAAGCGCACGACGTAGATATCCACGTCGCCGCGGATTACGCCCCTCGCCGCGACTTGGCGTACCATGTATTACGATCAGTCTTGAGACCTCTGCTTGTGCATATTCACTTTAAGCCAGCAGGTTCGTGACCCCGTATCGCCGTCTGCATTACTACAACAGCGCTCAAAGATCCGACTCTCGACGCTACGTTTTATGCACCGCGCAACGCTATGATGCTTATATTCTTTCTTTTTTTTTTTCGTTCAAGGCGCCACGTCACGGCGGAGGCTGCAATTACAAATTTAGAGGCGAGACCAAGTCGTGCCAAATACCTCCCTAGACACCATCCAGTGCCGCCCTCTTTCTCGCCTCATTCTTACAACTATGTATGTATGTATATAACCGACTATTATGCGATATAACTTGAGATCATGTGAAAGGCGTCGAGGAACTCCGATGGTGTCGGTATTGTAGAAAATATTTAAATATCCAGAACATTGGGTGCAAGTGCTTCAAACTCACGAATTACCCGATTTGGAAGCGTTTGTCTATATGTGTTTTGGTGTTGGGCTTCTAATTTAAGAGTGAGCAACATCGACAACTAAGGAAAATGTGAAAACTGAAGACTGGACAAGAAGAGTCACGCACTTATAGGCCTGAATGTGGCACAAGTTGAATATTTGCGAACTGTCCGCACAGTTATCCGCGGTTACACATACATTTTTGGGACAATGCCATTTCTCTAATTTTCCGCGTACGGGAACAAAAGAATGCTCGTTGGATTGGGCTTATATCCATTTAGAGCCTAAGTGGCAGATATTTTTAGAATTAAGCTATGCAACAATTATTACATTCGTTTCTGCTTTAGGCCTTTCGGATTTTAGCCGAAAGTGCACATTTTCGTATTGAATTTTTACGATTTTTTTGGCCATTACACTCTAGACAGAGGACTTCGGAATTACCTGTACTAATTCCAGATAACAAGGTTTCACGGCTTAGGAATGGCATTGTCTCAAAAAGTAACATGCAACCTGCTTTACAGTCTGAGTCGATAAAACGGAGCTTTCACACGCTCCAAGCGGTATCCACACTGCTTGACTTGTGGGACTACGGCTCTAAGAGTATTCCGGACGTATCGAATTTGAGGGCAGGTCAAATGGGAATGAAGAAGTTTCACGTATCAGAGAAGAAAGTAGAAATAAGTAGGCAGAAGTATCACATTCCATTCCCTGAATGATAGTAGGTGTGCGGATAATTCACTGCTAGATTTGCGATATTTTGACTACCCATGCCATTTTTAGGCGAAAGAAAATAGTTACTGAATTGCATAAAAAGACAATGAACTCTCAGCATATCCTCATAAAGAGATAATGAAAACAAGTTCCAGAATTGTTTCAACGACTTCTGATAATCTCATGGACAAGTGAGATTATTTTTCTTTAAATTTATCGCTGAGCCATACGACTCTGAAGGAATCAAGTTTTTTCATTTGCTGGAAAAAAACTTATACAATTCGTTGTCAGTGAACATGATTACATACGTGAAGCATTATGGTTCAATAAAAAAAGTTACACAATTCAAAAAAGTTACACAATCCAGAATTATTGAATCAAAATAATAATCAGTATTTACAAATAACTTTAAAACAATTACTGCACACAAAAGGCTCTGTTAACAAATATAATTTGTTAGTTTTTACTACTAATCAGATGCCAATGATCACTTGAATGCCCAAAGATGCATCTTGACTATGGTATTGTACATATTCTGAATTAAGGAACTGTTGGTCCAAAAAATTATCAGCAAATTTTTCTTGGCTACTTTTTCAGTCGACAGTTTATTTCAAATTTTTCTAACAATTTTATTTCTTTACATGTATACGTGTGCATGCACCTCGTGTGCGCTAGATAAGACGTTGTCTTATCTAGCGCACACGAGTAAATATTACGATCGTCGTAAATCGTTATTGACCGGTTTTTTAATGCATACGCGAAATATATAAAAACTTATTATTATTATTATTATTATCATTATTACTACTATTATTACTATTATTGGTCATTTTTAATTTTATTTTTTATATTTAATGTATGCCAAGATTTAAAATATAGATTTTATAAATCTATCTACTGACCACCTCCACTTTATGTGTTTGTTTGACTTATTCGAACAGAGTATAATTTTTGAGGTAATCCGTTTTAAAATTGGAACCAGAATTTTTCCACTTTGCAGCCCCCTAGGGCGCGACGATAAGGGTGTAGAATATGAGGGGTTGTAAGTCTCGTAACTTGGAACCCAAAGAATTTCACTGGGGGCTCTTTGCACTGAGCATTTCTCAAGTCATTGCACTATACGTGGGTGTAAGCCGCTAATTACATGTCTGAGACCGACTCGTCTCAAGGCGTTCGTTATTATTCACGCTTGAATACGAAAGCAACTTTGTTACTGAAATAAAAGTAAAAAAAATAAAACGAAAATAAAACAGAAATACTGCTCGTATATACAAAAGTATTACAAGCGTTTCGCTTCGTATACGAAAGAGCCCGCACGAGACTTTTTGCATTAGTGGGTTTCCAGGGGGGTCCAAAGTAACGCTAATTGAAGGCTGGACTATGGGAGATCGTAGGTCACCTTTTGCACAAATAAAATGGAAACCTGAACGAAATCCCTCGTTCTTTTTTTACGAGCTCGCTTGGGCGGAAATACGTTTTTTTAAGGGAAAAGGTCAATTGAAATAACATGAGAATTGTAATCGAGGTTCGTTTGAGTGAAAAAAATTGCGATCCGATCGGTCAAACGGCCAAGGAGTTGGAAAAAAATGTCTTCGACCTGATTCCAAATTTTGACGTCTTCTTCGATGGGAAAATTCCTGCTGGTTACCCGAGTAAACTGATTTTTAAACAACATCTCGAAGAAGCCGATAAATAAAGATATAATTGAACTTTTTTTTTTCATATCTATTCGAAATGTTTCCTTCTACTTTGAAAACTCCGATATTGTTTTCTTGCTTTAATTTTTAGACCTGCATGGCTGACTTTTGCTACTTCGGGGCATTGTCCAAATTTTTTAAGCTCATGTGGTTAAATAATATTACTTTAGAAATCTTTGGGCGGTGAATATTGCTTAATTTTTTTACCGAGCTACGTAGAAACAATAATAATATCAAGGCACACGTGTCAGTGATAAGAAAAAATAAAATAAACATAAACATAAAATGATAATAAAATTGTACTCGTCTCGGTAAAATCTTATCTGTATGATAAAAATTATTGTGTCTACCTGTCAGAGTTTTGTTCGCGAGACAGTTTTTCGTAGTTTAAATTTTGAATTTCTAATTCTTCGAATTATTTTTGTAAAAATTCCGAATCTCTCATGAAAGTCGGAAACCAGATTTGGAAACGGGTAAAAATTATGCTTATTCCCTGTGTTTGTTGTTAAATCGAATAAATTGAAGTTTAGAAGAGTTTATAAGTTTTGGCAAATTTTTTTCTGAAATTTTGCCCTCCAGCTAAAATGTATTATTATTAGACGATAGTTGGTATTGGGTTTCGCGAAAATCTATGCTGTCATTCAGATTTCATGAAATTGTGAATTTTTCGAAAAATATTTTTCATCTGGCTAAAAAAAATTATGAACTGTCGTAATTTTTTTTTCCTACACAGTCCTTTCGTTAACATGAGTACTAATGACAAAACCGCAACTATACATCTTTGACCCAAAATATACTTTATTTTATTACATTATTATGTATCGATAATTTTTATTGTATATTATTATATATTACTTTATTACATTTCGATCGTTTGTATGAAATATCCATGGATTCCGATTGAAAAAAAAATTATTGCACCGAAGGACTCGAAGGTGCATGCATGTATTTTTATTCTATTTTTTCCATAATAAAACTGGTTTAGTCTTGCGAATAAATTTCTAAGGTACTTCCAATTTTATTGACGCATCGACCTTGCAGACAAATCTACAATATTAAAAAATTTATTAATTTTTTAATGGAAAGGAAAAGACAAAACTAAAATAATATTTTTAAAAAATACAACAATACGAACCTTTTCTTCTCCATCGCAGGGAGTACCTTCTGCTATGATGAAGCCTTTGCCATACACGCAGGCCTTTTCATTGGTCGAATTTACGCAGGCAAACGTCGAACAAAGTATTTGTTGCGGAAATTCGGTAGGTGTGCAAGCCCTAGTGCCGTATATAATTCGGCAGTGTTCATCGAGAGTCATGACTGGAAAAAATTTTGGCAAAACTCTTCCTGTTCTTTTCGGCGGATTACCGAGGCAGGCGCCATTCTTTCTATTTGTTCGAAAAAGGAAAAAGAATTTTTCGAACCAATTGAATGATTAAATTTTGTTTGCAATTGATTAAATCTGCATTAATGTATCCATTGGGAGCAATCTTAAAAAATAATAGCACCTGATAAAGTTACGAATTCCTTTAATGGAGCACGGCGAAAAATTCCAGTTATGCTCGCTCGCTAGTGCATCGGTCTGCATGATATAGCCACGGTGGGATGAGCATGTTGCATTGTCGTCGTGAATGGCACCCAAACTTTCACATAGCAAATAATTTCAAATGATAAATGCGTGAATCATGAATTACAAAAGCGTGTTTTTTTTTTGCCACCAGACCAGGGTTACCCTGCGCAATTTTTGCCACTCTAACTTTAAATTATCTCCGTGCATGTTGTATCGATCTAAAAAAAAAAAATTGGCACACATAGCAACGTATCCTCTGGTTGATCGGACAAACTGTAGATAATTTATGCCAACAAGACGGGAGCTAAGTAAAGGCTGCTGTCCCGTGGCGATAACGACAAAGGATGCCGGTGATCGGGATGATTTTTCGTGTCATAAATATTCTCGTGAACCGTGAAAACACACTTTAAACTTAAGTCAACTGTAGAAACATTTACTTAACCAACGTCAGGCACACTGATTCTGCATATCGTGATTCGTCTTTGTGGTCATAAATGGTTGTGATCAGACCTAAGCTCATTGAGGTGAAAGATGTTTATAAAATAGTTCGTTTGTAATTATCGGATCGATGCAGCGCTGTTAAGGGGAAATGAAAGACGATTTTTCACTTGGAATTTTTGAAAACCAATTTCTCAGCGAAAACTCATTCAATTATTATGAAATTGATATGAGTGACTGAGAAGAAGTAAACAAAGAGCACCTGGCTCTTAGATTTTTCAAAATCAAATTTTTTTTTTGAAGATTTTTATCGACACGGATCTGTACCCAATAATCATTGATTCTGGAATTTTATTTGATAAATATGGAAAAAAACGGAGCCAGGTGCCCTAGATTATGAGTTATTACATAGAATGATACGAATACAAGTAATATTTTCATCCAAACAACAGAGAAATCAGCTTTTGAAATAATTGTAGATGACGTATCGAAATTTCGAGGTATTTGGTAAACAATATTATGGAAGAAAAACAAGAAGATAGTACATTGCGCGTCACTAGATGGCATAGCAAGCGAGCTTGAATCCTGTCAGATGGCGCCACTGCTGGGCGCATCAAGCGCTACGGCAAAATTGAGACGATAGCAGACAGCAGATAGCTTTGGGAATTCGCCGCGATTTGTTACTCATTTCACCCCGTGAGCTCTGCCGCGCGGGGACCTGTACGGTTTACATTCTTTTTTTTCATACATGCAAGTTCTTGTTTTCAATAATTGGGAATTTGAGAGATAGATTGTCTTTTACACGCGATGGTGCTGAAACGTTACAGGAAATAAGAGACAACAGCTATTTTTTACACCGACTCCCCTGAGGGTTGCGGGCTTCCTTCATCTTCTACCGTTGATCTCCCTACTTATCCGTTTGTCTTTTTCGTTTTATTCGATCAGATCTTCGATATAGGCTCAGAGCTCCAATGAGTTCGATACGCATTACATGTTATCAATGAGCTCTCTTAAATTTTTTTTAATGAGCGCAGGATTTATGCAAACAACTCCAGTTATCGGATTTTTGACCACTGCTAAATCGCTGAGATAAAAAAATCATAACCATCACGTATCGATAGTCTGTTTGTTTTTCTCAGCGATAAGACTTTGTATCAAAAATCGGATATTTGGAGATGTTTGCATAATTAATTCCGATTATTCTTTTATGATTTTTTACCAGAGCATAACGAGCGTTAATATGTTGTTTATATGTTAAAGCTTTTCCAACTGATATTAAGAACAGTTCCTGTAAGAGAAAATCCGCGTGGCCGAGAAATTGCTCTTAAAAAAAAAAAAGAATTAATCATGCTAACGGAGCGTAGATTTGTTTTTCCAGCCCATGCGAAAAGTTTTTAGGCTACCAAGTAATCCTGGTCTTCCCCGATGAACATCAAATTCCATCATGTGTTATGATTATATTATTGTTATATATTTTATAAAATCTACAAAAATCAGTAATTTAAATTGATTTTAGTTTTGAAAAATGATCGGTATAAACGCTTATAAAAATTTTCCAATAGGTAATATAAAAACGAACTCCTTGGAGGTCCGTTTTATTTTTGCATGCACTCCGAAAATTATTTTTGAGCGAGTACCGTTTGTAGATTAGTTTCGTTCTAAGAACCCCCTGGATAAAATTTTTATTCACTCATTCTTAATCCACGTGTTGGCATCTCCCAAAAAAATTATTCACAAACATCCTGTCATTTTTATTGTTGTAATTGTGATTATTATTGATGTTGATAAATTTTCCAATGATAAGTAAATAAACTCACAGATGTCCCAATTCGTGGGTCGGTACGATAGCCCGGTAAAAACCCTTGTCAGCAAAAATGCCAACTCTGCGCAATACATGTTTACGAACAAGACCTCGGTCGCAAGCCCCACCTGGCAATGCGATTCCTGAAAAAAAAATAAGACATTTCATAAATGCAGTGAAATATAAAATTAACAGCGGTGCTTTGAAGCAGTGGCTTTATAGCGTGCTCGCCTCTAAATCACAGTATCGGGAATTCGTGGATTCGATTCCCTGTTTCGTAGTTTCGGCGATAATAGAAATATGGGCGTAAAGAAGCTCCGGATATACACACGCGTCACATGCACGTAGGTACTTGTAACGTATCCCAGTAAACACAGTAATATTGCAGCAATGTAACGGCAACATAACCGAATATTACAAGTAATATTACCTGGATGTTACATGTAAATTGCATGTAACTTGCCATTTCCGACTCAGCAATATAACATGTTATGTAACGTGTTATATACCCGGTATGTAATAGTTATATTACAAGGTGATGTAACAAAAGTCATAAAAGTTATATAAATGCAATGTTCTAAAATAATATGATGAAATATAAGATTATTATTAAATAATTTTTGCATTTCATCATCTTATTTTGTCATTTTTATAGGTTATAGAAGAGTTACACTGGAAAAAAAAGAATCTTGCACGGATTTCTCGATAGGATTTTATTGTCCTCGACGGGGATTCGAGCCTGCGACCTTCGTATCTATCCTACCTATCTACCTAACACGCTACCCACTACGCTATCGACTGTTTATGAACTCTGATAATTCATATCATGTATTTGACACGCCGGAGAATTCTTGATCAGTTGTATGTTGGGAGCTACATGCCATAATATTATATGCATATGTTATTTCATATCAGGACATAAATAATCATATTATGATTATACAAACACATTAAACAATATATTTAACATTTGAAATGTATGTACATGATACTGCTTTAAAAATGAAAATTTGAATAGGGTCCAAAATGCTTTTGATTTTTTCATCCGTTACATGTTGATATGCGATGAATGTTAGTTATATACAGATATAATGCTACAACGCATTATAACGTTCACATAACCTGCACGTTACGAATGTTATATAAAAAATGGTACAAACATGTTGCGTAAACGTTACAAATCTTAGTTATACAGCTGTAACGCTAAAACGCGTTCATAACCTTCACATCACATGCTTATAACGAATGTTATATAAATGTCGTTACAAGTACGTTATGTCAATGTTACAAATGTCAGTTATACAACTGTAACGGAACAACACTTTGTAACGTTCACATAACCTGCACATTACGAATGTTATATAAAAAGTGTTATAAGCCTGTTCTGTAAACGTTATAAATTTGAGCTATAAAGCTGTAATGCAACAACGTTATATAACATTTACATTGCCTGCATATTACCAATAATATATAACATATTATTCTCATGTTACGTAGCAGTTACATCACACAGCTATTGCATTGTGACAATTACATGTAACTTCCATGTTATATTACTGTAATGAAACGTGTTCACTGGGATATGTGTCACGTGTACATATATATGGCTATAGTCCATGTTAACATTCTCGGCGAAAGGTGCCGTATAGCTCCGAGATCTAGAACCGATTCCAAGACCGGCTGTAATGGGCATTGATTTTTCCGCAAATTTTCCTTAGTCCGGTCATTCTAGCCAAAAAATTAGGTTCAGAATGCAATCTTCTACAAAATTTATTTTGCTTTTGGAAAAGGTTCAGGGGTGTCCTCTGACTATAAATTCAAGTTGGCGGGTCGCGGGAGGGTTGAGCTTCAGCGTCCATATTGGGAAACACTTTTTATCAAATACAGCACTAGGACCTCGATTTAACGGCCAGTGGCGGGACCGGCTCCGCATCGCACCTTGTTAAATCGAGGTTTTGTACCTGGATTTGCATATTCGATTGAAGACACGAACCAATTGATTTAACCTAATATATGTATGTTGAAGTAAATTACCTGCAGGCTTGTACTTGCTGTATCTCAACACGTGGCTACAAAGCACAACAAAATCATTTATTTTCCGAGATGATAAATGAGGATAATCAAGAATAGAAATAAACTATATACATCTTCAGTGCATTAATCAAAACACGCGGAATAAAAATCGCAATTTACTTTGTCATTAACATAAAGACGTCGTAGCTGGTAAGTGGAAAATCTTTTTGATGTGAGTAGAGATATTTGGCGACTCGTGTCAATGCCATTTCCGCGTTCATTGTGGTATTATCGAGCATACTGGAACTGATGTATGGAGTCCCTTTCGTTTCCTGTGAATATATATACACGCGCACGCGCGTGTGCGTGTGCATGTGTGTATGTAAAAATATATATTATACAAAATCTTTAATTGACTGGAAATATTTTACACGTGAGTTTCAAAATTATTTTTTTATACTCACCGTAGCTATGACGATCCGAGCTATATTTAGTCGGATTTTTGGATTCTCAAGAGCTCTGTATTTCATATCAACCAAGTTCCATAATCCTAGAACATACCTGACAACACAGATGACATCCGAGCCGTGCAAGCTACGGATGGAAACGTGAAAAAAAAAATATGATCTTATCACGGTATGTTGTAGAGCACTATTATTATTCTCCGATGTTAATATTCCTTTGATATTCTTAACCATTTTAATATTACAATTTAATATATATATTAACCTGAAACAAATTTTATTTTTTACAGCTTCGGTTTATATCTTTTTTTTCTACGATCGACATTTATCGATTTAGACCCGAAAAGAAGATGGGGGGGGGGGTTAATTATTGCATTATATCGTATATTTTCGACTTTACACTGAAAATGGTAATAGCTAAAGTTGAAAAAACATTTATTCTTTACAACTTTGGTTTTGATCTTTTTTCTCTAGGATCGATATTTTTTTAATTTGTAGGAAACTAAATATTGCAAGGAACACCAAAAGTAGGAAAAATATAGATTGTAGAAAAAAGAAATTGCAGCCTGAAGTTATAGAGAAGAAAAATTTGCTTCAAGTTTGGTTACTACTATTTTCAGTGTAAAGTTAGAAATAAACGAGATAATGCAATAATTAAATTTTACCCCCTCATTTTCGGGTATAAATCGAAAAATTTCGATCCTAGAGAAAAAAATTGTAATGACTAGAGGTGTAGAGAATAAAATTTCCTTCAAGTTTGGTTATTACTATTTTCAGTGTAAAGTTGAAGAGAAATGAGATATTCCAATAATTAAATTTCACCCTTAAATTCATGATGGCGACTGAGCGAGGAGTGGATTCCTGAAAATATGAATTTAGACTATCAATAACCCCCCCCCCCCTCCCCAAGATTCGTAAAGGAAAATTACTGTATTAAATTAATGAAATTTCAGGGGTTTTTTCGGTACATCCGACTGGGCTACTCCTAAATATGCTCAGGTACTTCGCAACCCTCTCAAACGATGCATGCTGCGGTTTGGAATCGCAAACTTGAGTTTAGGCTGGTGGGAGAGAAAAAAAAAGTTTTTGTTCGAGTCACCCTAATGTACATATAATGTTATTAAATTCACTGGCACCAATGCGCTCGCTTCAATCATGACAGTGTGCTTGTTTTGTATGAAATCGCATGTTTACTATGTGAATTTGAAAATCCTATCGAATGCGCGCGCACGCGCGTTTCGGCCATCTTCGGCGATCATCGAGGACCGACGAATCGGAGACCCAATCGAAATGACGGAAATGCGGTGATAGGGCGTAGACTTGCGTAATTCGCATGGGAAAAATAACTATTTTTTTAAATTAACTTTTTAATGTTCGTGCTTCGGCTCGGTAATCATATCTGGTCCATACTTACGAAGAATAATATCACTAACCGATAGGTACTGGAGTCCACGAAGAGCAACATTTCCGGATAAACTGTTGGAGATTCTTGTCCATTGTTCGTTGATGATGATTCGAGCTCATCAATTCCTGCAACCAATTGAAACAATAATTTTATAAAAATGTTATGATATAATTTAAATATTATAATTTATAATATTATACAGCGATCAGTGAGTATTCATCCAATCATTATTTTCCATATTAATTTACGCTTACTGAAAACAAAAATTGAAAAAAAAAAATCAAATGAATTGTGGATGACTCACGATTATTCAGGTAATCTGGTTGGAACGGTTGTTCCGGTGGTGCAAAGATAACGTGATTTTTGGAATTATTCGTAGATACAGAACCGACAAGTTTTTCCGGCAACGACTTGATGGTCAAATTTTTTGATTTGATGTGTCCATCCTGAAAAAAAATATTTCTCGATTAGTGTCTCGAGAATGGCAAAGAAAAAAAATGGAAATGGCGCTTACAAGAGTGTGTTGTCCATTACGATTTATTGAAAGAATGAACGACGAACCATCACGATGATCCTCCAATAGTTCTCCGACCTCGAACATTATCTTAGAATTGAAAATACAAAAACAAAACATCAAACGGATAAATAATGAGAAACTTTTTTAGTGGTGTTTTCTGCAACGTCTGTAAAATTGATTAATGTTCTCATTAATTCGATGTTACATATCGTATACTCGTCGTAAGATTCATGCATGAAAATAAAAATAATTAGGAATCATTTCTCATGACATAGCGAAAAATTACTGATGTATAGGAAGAATTCAATGCCCTAAATATTCCGGTGCATACAGCATTCTTAAACTACGAAATACTTGAAGTACCCTTTGAGTGCTTGCCACGTGATATTTTAATTTTCCTGGCTCTGAATTGAGTCAATAAATTTGTAAATTAAATTAATATTTACGATTATTTGAATTCAGATTTGATCGTTACACGATAAAATTACACTGAACTGTAATTAATATTATCGTTATATAAGTGGGCAACTCACATTTGGAATGTCCTTATATTGGACTTTTTCCCCTGAGACAATGGCCATTGTGACTGGAGTTTTTTCACCAGCGAGAATTCCATCGCTAGAATTCAGAAATAAGAAGACATCTTCATGCCGACATCGAATTCGTATCGTTCTGCCATCTGATGCATCCCTTTTTCTCATACTCGAAACCTCAACTGCCGCTATCTCATAATTAGGCACTGAAAAAAAATCAACTTTACCGAATAAGTTTCCGAATCGTCTTTTTCTGTTCATTATTGGTTTTAGAAAACATTTATCAATTAATAGAAGTGAAAAAAATTGCCTTTACCGGGTTACAATTGCAGGGAACCACAAATAAATAAGTGAATTTTGAAAATTCTTATCCCGCTTATATATAATAAAATAAATAAACAACTGAGTGTACATGGGGCAAAATAAGCTATCTCAGGGGGAAAAAAAAATGATCGCGTGACATTCTCTCTTGCAGTCCTTGTTTCCTCGTACATAGAAAAAAAAGCTTTGTGAGCGAGGAAAAAAATTACGAGCGAGCAATTTGCGAGTTTCCACTTGAAACGAAAGAAATTTCGTCTCCATAAATCGAAATAATAATATTGGCTCACCGTCATCATGAGTGGTCCCGAAAGTTCTCATAACTTCATCGGGAAGCATTCGCTTGTGGATCTACAAAATTAAAATTAAAAAACGTACTCACAAAAAAACTAAAACTCGTCCCAAAATAATAATGAAAACTTCCCGTTATTTTTAAATTTTTTGATTGTACTATATGCATTATTTTTTTTTACAAAAATCATTCAAGTTTCGTACTTCATGATCACTCGGTGTCACGGGAACAGCTGTGAGGCACAATACAACAGAAACGACGAGATACATGACGGGAACTATTTCGAACTTTGAATGCTTTTCGTGGAAAGTATTTTTTTTTTTACTGCCAAGCTTCGTAGCCTATCGGCGGGGGAAAAATTGTAAAAATATGAGTCTTTTTTTTTTGCTTTGGTATCGCGAAGTTTTGTCATTGCAACGATAAAGAAAATGTTCACCGAATCGTGCCAATACGCGGTTCGTCGACGTGAAAAATAAAACTACAGTGAGAGGATATAAAACTTTGATGGATTATAAAAAAATTTTCCAAGAAAAGTGGATTTAAAAAAAAAATATTTTTATTTTAATTCTTTCATTATTTTCAATTTATCAGTAGTAGATAATTTTTAACTATAATTTCATTCCGAAAATACCGATCTGAAAATTTTCCTTTTTCCAAAATTTCAATCTCGGTGATTCTCGATTTAAAAATAAAGCACTGATCGTTTGATCATTCACAAAAATAATATTCTACGTTAGTCACCTTCGAGCGTTGATTAACTCATATTTTATAAATATTATGCTCGTTGTACTCATGTAAAAAATGTAATACCCAAGCCTCGTTTGATTCACGACCAATTCAATGAGATTCAACATTTTTTGAAGTTTTATAACTCGACAGATTTTCATGTAACTTCGTAATCTTGAAATTGTTTCTGTTCTTTTTTTTTCGTGTATTGTGGATACATTTATTTCGCACCTTTTATCATATATATATATATTTTTTTTTTACCAGTGCGAGAGTCAGTAGTATAACGCGTGTTCATATCAGTAGAGCTATTAAAAATTTATGTATTTCCTAGGCTATACAAAGACGGTAACTGAAGCTTCTAGTAGGTACATACGGTGAAAAATATATGGAAGAGATCGAGTAATTTATTCTTATAAAAATAATAATTTTTCTTCATACCTCGGTCGAAAGTACGCATTTTCGTCCCCGATTTGCGGGAGGAAAATAGATCTTTTCGTCCCTGCGGAAACGTAGCGCGCGCCATCTGTGCCGCGGGACGAAAATAAAGCAATACGGGAGGAAAGTCAAGCGATACGGGAGGAAAGTTAGGCCCGGTTTCAAAACGCAGGGATCCCCTCGATCCAAGGGTTATCTGTCAAATTTTTCATAGCAATTGACAAATAACCTTTGGAGTAATTAGTGAGTGACAGTTGGAGGCAGTTGAAACTATTTTATAATAAATAATATGACTGTGTTCAAGTATTTGTGATTAAAACAAAACAAAAAAACTCATTGTGATGAATAATATGATAAATTTTTGCTATAACTATTTTATAATCAACAGATAATATAAATGTGTTGTACCTATAACAAGAATTTTGAGAATAGAAGACTATATTCATGTTTCATAACTTTGTTAATAAAGCATTCTTAGCTTGAATATTGGCGCCAGTAACCATCTTGCTATACAAACCTAACCTAACTCTCTTCCGTGTTTGATGCCTGCCCCCGACCAGCAGCACTCGCTTCGCTCGTGCCTGCAATGTCGGGCAGGCATCAACACTTGTTAAAACGTATAAATCGGTATAAAAATTCAATTAGCCAGCGTACTTTCGACCGGGCATGAAGAAAAATAGTATACACCACACGGGCAGAAGATTGAAAGCCCTGAACTGCGCGATATGATGCCCTCGGCTTCGCCTCGGGCATCATCACGCGCAGTGCAGGAATTTCCAACTTTCGGCCCTTGTAGTGTAATATACTATACTTCCAGCTATGCTGTTGTGCTATTAATTACTCCGCAAAATGTTGAAAAGTGCCAAATGCGCACTAAAAAGTATCAAGGGTAGTATCAAAAGTATCAAAAGTATCAAGACCTAGGGCGGGAGTCTACTGTAGGTGACTTTATTTGAATTTAGTAATAAATAAAGTTTTTCAGGCGGTAGTAGCTTTCTTGTTGTGTCTAGTTGACGTATGAATTTTTATGCACTTTTAATTCAACGCTAACGTGGTGATATGTAATTTAATAACTAATGCGGTCTACTGATCTGTGATTTCACAAAAATCACACTTCTCGGCACGCCACTTACGACACCTCCTACTGATCCGCTATTGACTATTCATACATGCTGCAGAAGACTTTTTTAAAATTGAAAATTCAATTCTCTACAAAATTGTTTTCATGTAATTTTCTCTATCTTGAACAGTTCAGACAGCGGTTAGGAGTTGAAGCCCGGAAAACGTGAATTTGGAATTTTATATTGAAAAATAAGCGTCAATATTTAAAAACTTACAGGAATATAATCTTATAATTTTGACGTTGACACAACTGAGCCCTGCCTGGTGTATAAGCATATAGGGACCCCTCTCGGACGACTCGTCCTGCAAACAAACAGCGGAACCTCCGTAATTTCTTATTGACTTTCAATTGTCCTAGAACTAAAACGACGAGGTTAAGTTTCAACTTTTCATGCGCCATTTTTATCATCTCGACTTTTTTCTACTAGAGCCCCTTATAGACAACAATAAGACGCCGTGACTCATTTATTCATGTATACCGAACTCCAAATCTTGATAAATCAAACCATTAGAAGCTGGAGAGCCTAAAACAATGATGGTCCTTGTGTGCAAGCGTCTATGCTCGAAGTTTCCATCGGTGTCCTTCGAGCGACGTAGTGTCGGCTATTAATATTGCTGCCTTGGTTATCCGGTCGGTATCATTTGGACGTGGATGCTGATGTGGTAACCCCGTATATACAAAGTCCACTCGCACCCCACGCACACCGAACGAATAAAAAAAAAAAAGAACATAAAACACACTCGATCTACAGCGCTCGGGCCGTCAGCGACGACGAGAAACAACGCACGAATAAAAGGGACATTTTCATCGTTTTATTAATGCTCCTCATCACATCCAATCCGCACCGCATTACTCAATGCTAAGGATTTCATGCGCGCGCCCTCTTCCAGCGGGTTCTAGTGTTTCAAACAGATATCCGAGTCCCCATATACTTGTTTCGAACGTGTCTCGAATCTTCCGGATGGAAATTCATTGGCAAACTCTCGCTGGAATACAAGTTCCACGAGTACGGACGCGCATAATGCTTGTCACATTTTATATTAATCATATTGTCAAATTGAAATATTTCCGATGTTACTAAATCTTTTCTCAATAGTTGAATAGTTTCAAATCCAATTTCACGGTAAAAATATTCAACAAAACTTTACGGAATAATCTGAGTTGGTAATTTGCCTAACGAATGTATGGGAAAAAAAAACAAGTACTACTCACAATCCAGGAAATATTAATATTTCTTGATTGAATGAAAAATAAGTAAAGTACGAAATAAGAAAGTACGAAGTTGAAAGCAGTTTGGCTAAAAAAAATTCTGCAAGAAACTTTTTGGTGTTTGCTCTCTTTCGATCTCTCTTTTCCTGCGCCATTCACTGCTGTCCATGATCACGCGATAAGCGTAATATTTTTTGCGATAAAAATTAACGATTATTTATTGCTGTAAAATCTCAAGATTTGACCGATCGTATAAATAATATTTAGGGGGGGGGGGGGGGGGCGGAGATACATTCAAAAATTTTGAATAATTTTTAATCAAAGCCGAAGAGTGAGACTGTTTCGATAAAAAAAAAAAATTGAAGATTTATCGACCTTCTACCTCGTCTCAATTTACAAAGTCCAATCTAAAATATAATTTCATGAGAAAAATCTGTAATTTGTAAATACCGAGCCGCAATAGCTTGCGTGTGTTCTCATGCAAATGGGAATAAAACAACAGTGACGGGTATAGTACAGCTCGCAAGTTGTTTTTCTTTTGTCGCATAAAAAAGAAATTTCCGGGCAATGTCGGTGGGTATGTAAGTAATTTATCCATGGATCAACCGTGATGGGAACAACGCGTGGGTGAACTCTTCGTTCCCATAGCGTTGGGACAGGATTTATCAGAGCGATATATCTGTGGATGACAGTGCGATGTGTAGACATCGCTCACTGTGCGACCGACATTTCTCACCTCGCAGTACACGTTCACAGATTGCTGGTGACATTTTTTTCATGGTTAGGCTAACCCGAGATGAGATTTTTTTTTTTAACATAGCACAACGACGACACCACGAAAATTGTTCGATTAGTAATGTGTGAGATCGAATCAACGGTCGAACAAATTGAATCGTTCCAGGAATAATCTGTTAGTAAAGGAAAAAGTAGTGAGTACCACGGCGTGGTTTTAGGATCGGGTGGTTCGGAATACCTGATTATTCCAAGTCCTCCTAGAGGTCCCTCTCAGACCTTCATTGTGACAAGTCCCCCTAGGGTCCGTCTCCAACTCCCTGATTGCTCTGACAAGGTCCCTCTAGGAGGCTCTCCTAGGTCCTGATTCTCCACGTTCTAACAGGATCGTAACGCTTTTTAAGGACACTTTTAAGTTCAAAGTGCCGCTAAAGATGTTTTCACATCAATAACAATAACATCGGTGATAAGAATAAAAGTTCGTCGCCAGCAACAAACCCGACCCAACTCTCATAGACATTACGTACGAGCTACAGATATCCGCGTGCGAATCTTCCTCGTTGGGTACCATGGAGAGGGCGCTCGGTACATTTGGCTCGTGTCTACCGTGTCTTTTTCACTCTCGGTTGCAGCCATACGACCGGCGCAACAGCCTCTCTGTGACCGATGGAGCGAGCGTAGTCAGATCGAGATGCAAAGAAGTCCCGCGCCAGTTTACCCCGCGTCGTTGGCTTTCAAACTCGCCGCCTCCCGAGGCGGATAAATTCGACCGGGTTTCTCGATCTATTAATTCGAAGCCGGCTTTACATTCCTACGGGATCGCTCGAGTGCCGCGATCTCTGACTCTTTTGCATCCGCGACCTTCGTGCCCTCTCATCTCGTTTCTACCTACGTATTATATATAATATATATATGCGCGTGTACGCGCAATTTTTTATTGCCCCCCGATCGTTTAAATTATTTCTAAGGATTTGCGATACCTTTGGCGACAAACGCATGCCACATCTATCCCGAGCAGCCCATTGCCGATTATTCAAAATTATATTGAAAATAAGCGTACAAATTAGTAATTTGCACATTTTACTTCTTCATTATTTGATCTCGCTCAAAAACCTCTCTGTACGAGCAAGTGGTTTTTCACTTTTGTGAAAGCTTTTGTGAAAGCAACGTTCAAATTTGTAATCATTGCACACGCTTTTCTCTGAATTCGATTTCCATATAAAATGCAATAACGTACGCAAATTTTTCGAAAAATGATGCATCAGTAATTTTTTACGGATGTTCCCGAAATTTGATGTCAATCACCCTTTAATAATATTCTCTTTATGTCGAAAATACAATAAGCTCGATATCTTAAAATTCGCCCAAATAAGAGCAATTGCAGATTTTCTTTTTTCAATTTTTTTTTTTTTTGAAATCCGAACCCCTCAAGAGATTCTTGTCAAACTCCATACTATGCACTCCTTTCTTACAACCTATAAATGTACAAACTTATGGCCTGACAGCCAAATATTTGCGGAAGTCAGAGCTGTTGGAGATTTTTTTTTAAATTGAATTTTTTTTTCAAATCTGAATCCCGCAAGCGACGATTGTTGAATTCAATACTTAATATCCTTGTCGCCTAAAGTATTCGTGTAAAAATTTTCGAGCCGATAAATTAAAATTTACAAAAAATAGAGCGATCGCAGACATTTTTAGACAAATTCAAAATCGTGTAAAACTGAAACACCAGTTATAGATTGTGGCAATAATTAAAAAAAAAAAGAAGAATTTTCGATGCTCAAGTTGTGTGCAAAGTTTGCCCACGATATCTTCAGTAGTTTTCGAGATATAGACGGTTGAATTTTGCAGCGTTATATACACAACACACACACACACACACACACACACGCAACACCATTTTTTTTTTCTAAATATGGTTTCTCAATGTTTTTAGATATTTAAAACACAACAGCATTAAAATTTCGATTTTTTTTTTCTCCATCACAAAGCTTCCTATATGAGAAAGAAAAAATACGACTAATCGTTATTCGTATTGCTGAATACATACGCATGCATCTTGCTCATTCGCTGAGAGACACAGACGCAAATTCATACACGCAGTGATAGTGAACATAATCAAAAAATATTAGGAGTTAGAAAAAAATGATTTTTCTCGAATTTTTTGGTCATCATCGAGGTCCTCATGTTAAATAAAAAAACAATAATGAATCACTTATACCTCCTTTTAGTTGTAAGGTTATGTTGAAGAATTCGAGGACTCGTCGAGTTGCTCGTCCCTCAACGCAATGTCCTGTCAATGAACGCGATCTCCTCGAGTTGAAATATACTTGTTATGAACCGTATTAACGATTACCTTAAATTAATAATTTTCCTATTACGCGAAAAAGTACTGAAAGCATCAGATCTATAGAGTTCTCGCGAAAACTTGCACCTAAACGCAATATACGATGAAGGCCCCAATGCTCGTGCTGTGCCAGTCGATCGAAGACCGTACGGACGCGTTTCGAACGCTCGGTTATGTATGAAGCTATAAATCTCTGGCGACAAATCGCCGAGTCGTACATTCGTTCTCAGGCTAATTGTTGGGATGCGAATGCTGGACTCCGCTCAGCGGCGGCTTGTGTTTAGCGTGAAGAATCCCTTTCGATCTTTACGTCCTTACCCCCCCCCCCCCTTCCTTCCGCAAGTCGATAAACAACCGCGCGATAGATTAATCGATTATTTACCCTTCTCCTTGAAGCTACACGACTCGAGGTGGCTCCCATTTCAGAATCTGCGCCCGCTTTTCGCATTGGCTCTCGAGGGAGGGGAATGAATAACGCCATTCTGGCTGTATTTACTTATCGTCGATTAGAACGATTTATATTCAACGGTATATTAATGCCCGGTTGTCCTCGTGCCAGCGCATTGATATTTTCTTCCGGGAAACTTTAGAGATTTATTTTATTATCAAATCGCGGGTCAATTCTATCACGGAATATAACTTTCATGTTGCCTTGGAAGAAACCGCACTCCTTTCACTTCCCTTTTTCGACGATTTTCCTTCATGCGACCGTAAAGCCATACGAAGCTTTCGTGTTTCATTCGCATAATAATAAAGTACATGATCACTTGAAATTCGCAAAGCCACTCGCCTATCAAGCAGTATAACTCACATGCCTACTCACGGATCCAAATTATCGTTCGATTGACTCTCACATATGAGAATTTAATGGTTACTCATTCTTCCTGGACAAAAGGTTAGTGACATTCGAAAGTGCTGCAAGATTTAACTGTGAGCCTAGAGAGTACAGTTAGCAAAAAGTGAGTAAAAACAAGCGGAATATTTCATATGTACACTCTATTGGAATTTTTTAAAACAAATTCCAATATTTTTTTTTCGCCCCATGCACTGATATCAATGCTATACTCAAGTACATCGTGGTCCTTTCAAAGAAATTATTTTTGCATTGACAGACATTGTCGAATCTTCTACATTACGTCACTCTCAATCGACAAAAATTAACGTGTTGATATTACATGATCGCACACAAATCATTCACCTGACAGGACGAATTACATACACGTCCTGCTCTTGGGTCTCATCCAAACTCGAGATTCTCACAAAATAAGCCAAAATTGGAAACTCAATTAACGTTCAAGCACAAAGCCACGGTTTCGTTTCCTTATAACGGTTAAGCGCAGCCGGACATCATGCAGCAAAGCTATGGATCATGAGTCAAGATTTCACAAGTAAAAGGATTCTCTTTCAAGATTTCGTTAAATATAATGTACCCGGATGCAAGAGACCAAAGCATTCGGTGAGACGATGCAAGGACATTGGCTGGATAAGGACTGGGGATACTGGTTGTCGTTCATGTTCATTGGCAAAACTCCCGGTGAGATTCACCTAACTCCTCTACTGCCCAGCGATGTCACGGGATCTTGAGACGGATCGACGCTGATGTCGGTGAGATCCCGCTACAAAGCGTCCGCGAGATTATTTGAATCGGCATTGGCGAAGACCCGTCTATACCGTCTGTGCCAATGTGTGTTAGCGGTGATATAGCTGCTGGGTCCATGGGCCATGGAGATGCGCGTATGTTGGCTCTACAGGTTGCCATTGACTTGAACTCCAAACGCGAGTATAATACGCGCTCAGCCTAGGCCTTTGAGGACATTACAGACGCGCCAAGATCCTAGCCATCCAGTGCGAACCCGCACCGGAAGAAGTTAAACGACGTTTGACCAAAGTCTTTGTATCACTCACACACACAGAATCACTCTGCAGAATGCAAATTGTTTTAGTTTGCGACTGCGAGTCAACCAGTAGCGAGGACATCACGGTGTATAGTTGCCGGTGAGACACTGGCGCCGCTATGACAAATCACCGGAGTCTCGAGATATAGCGTCTATTGTTCGAGCAAGAAAGAGACTGAAGAACTGAAAAGGGAAGAGTGGGGAAATTGGCTCAGGTAACTCTGGGATAGCTTGGTGAAACAATAAGCTATAAGGAAATGAATGAATGGATACGTTGAGCTATTGAGATCTGCAGAATACCGAGCAGACATGCGGTATGCTGTGGTTACATTTTTGTAGAGAGCCAAAATCGGTAAGCGAAACGCATTTATTGTTTATTTATGGATTTTTAGTCGCTGTAGAATCGAGAAGCAATGATAATACATGCAGCTTTATCGTGTGACTCCTCAAAAGGATTTACGAGTCGATGTATATGATGTTCAATGAAGCATTATGATCAGAAAATGTACGGGACAAGCCCTCACGCATAAAAACAATTGCGCCCATTTGTAGTCCAGCGAGTCTGGTCCAATGTGTGGCTAGCTTGAATTAAAATACAGAAATGGCCGCAATGACAATAGCCTTCTGTCCATAATATAAAAAAAAAAATGGAAAAACGGACATATATAACGCATAAGTAAACTACGCACTCACCTGTTCGATTCTTCTATTTATTCCTGCGGTTCTCTTACTTCCTTCTCTTTATCTTTCACGCAAGAATGCGATAAATAATGTATAAGCACACCGGACGCTTCTCTCCGATCCAACTACGTTCTCACATACAATTCACGACTCTGTACAAAGTACGGATCTTCTTCCGAGCTCTTAAGAGACACCATCGCACGAATACTACGGAATAATTGTATATTAATGTTGGTTCCTTTCCAATTATTATACGTCCAGTGTTTACACTTTGCAACATGTCGACTCGTCAAGACATATTTGTGAATGATCGATGGATCGTCGATCAAACAGGTAAAGAAGAAGACTGCACTGTATGGTGAATAATCATCGTCCAATTCGTCAATTGATGGTGATGTCCTCGTCGCTTTACCTCCATAACCTAAAAAAAAATCTTCCGATGTAAAAATTCGTCATCATCATCGAACTCGCGAGACTGGTTATTGTGGGCTTAAGGTACTCCTCGTGCTACAATAGTGCGAGAAAGTTTCCTATGTACCATATGATAAAATATACACGGCGCTAGTGGTAATATGCAGCGAACTTTTCATTAAGTCCGTACAGAAATCGCTGTTCCACATGGAGCCGCGCATATACAGATACACTCACACCATAGAATATTTGCTCCAGTTGCGATTGTGCAACGTCGCATATCTTCAGTATATGTGTTGATGTGTACGTAGGTTCTGTGCTTAGTAGTTGTGTAGCATTTACATTTGAGATGTATATTCGTCTCTCCGTACAGTGTTGCCGGGTTGCAGCTACTCTATCTGCTTACGCGTCGAATTTTCATATTATATTGCATTCTTTTTGTGATCGTCGTTCGTAAACGAAACGGTTAATGATTTTGTTCTTTTTTCCTAACATGAGAATGTTACATTCACAAATGTTACATTGTAACAAGTGAACTTTTCTCGTCTACAATTTATTTTTATCAAAATCTGGTGATGCGTTTAGTTATAATATTTAAAAAAACCATGCTAGTATGTAATGGCTGCTAACTTTGAAATTGAATATCTCGAGTTGGGAACGGTAAATCTGCTTCAAATTTTACGAGAAGTTAGGCACTATAGCATTCTCTTCGTTTATTATTCATTATAAACGCATTTGCATGAAGACTACCTTAAGCATCTTAATACCTTAATACTCTCTCTCTCTCTCTCTCTCTCTTCCATACATGCACGCACGCACGCACGCACGCACGCACGCACGCACGCACGCACACGCACGCACACATGGCTATTCATACGGTCTTTCTAGCCTATCAATGTGTTTGTCTCGTCTCACGGGGTGATGACGCGCAAATTGGCTCCACGAGTGAAATCACACGTGGCATTTTCCTCGAGCATTTGCGGTAAAGACAGGTCGATATTTCTTAGTAGTATATCACTGTACATATATTATAACATGCCCGCCTGACTATACTTGTCCATGAGGGCCCCATGAGTTTTCTCATATGCGAGCACCTCAGTCTTCAACATCTATTGCAAGCACTCGCAGTCGCAGAGGGTATTATGCTTTCTCGGAAACTGTAAACACTATCATTGAAAGCCTCTAATACGTGCGAGCTCGCCGACGCCGCCCGGTAAAAGGTCACGAGAGTGTCCGATGCACATACACACACATACACACACACACATAGCCAATGTTGTAAGCCAATGTTGGAGAGCAAACTCTACTGCTATTCAGTCATGGAGATGAGTCGTGCCGAAAGAATCGTGAACCACGTTTACCGAAATGTATAATAAAGATTCGATGCTCAAGTGGTACATGGCTCCTAGTTGGGTCAAAGATTGCGCTGGTGTGAGCTAAGGATCTACTTATTCGTGAGATATACGAAAATTTTCTATTTTCTCTCTATTGTAATGCTAGCACCGACCAACATATTGTGACACGAGGAAGAATTGAGCAACGTTTGGCTCTCGTTTTTATACGTAGTATAACACCAAAGTGTCCCGCGCCTGACCCTATACTTTTAAATGTGAAAAAATCTTTATAGCGGCACTTTGAAATGAAAAGTGTCCCCAAGGAACTTTCAGCGGGATTAAGGCCTAAGAAGCCTCCGATCCTGCCCAATCCTAAAACTTCTAAAAATTATTTCACGTACAATTTTAGTGAGTACACGCAGTGTATGTTACTTTTACATGTACATGTTAATTTTTTCCACCAGTCATTGTCTCCGGATCGATCGAGCACCAAAAAAGAATTTTACCCTGACCTTCATAAGATACTCCAATTAATCAAATCACGTAGCGTTAGAAGGTTTGACTGTCTGTTTGTGTTAGTGTGTCTTATAGTGTGCTCTATGCTTATTGGGCCGGAACGTTTCACTTACTACACTACGACCTCGATTTAACGGCCAGTGGCGGGACCGGCTCCGCATCGCACCTTGTTAAATCGAGGTAGCGTATGCCCGCCCATGCTGTATCTGCGCATCGGCACTCCGTGCTACGGGCCTGATCGGGGAGACTTTAAGCGTCCCCCACCATCTCCCACCACGCGAAAAATCGATCGATAAGTGCGACATGGTGGGGACTGTCTATTCAATCGAGGACCATTAAATCGAGGTCCTAGTGTATAGGGGAAGAGAATCGCTCCACTCGGTTTTCCAAGGAAGCCCCAATCCTCAAGGTCAGGGTTCCTGAAAATTGTTCCAAGCATGGCGATGAGCTCACTGACCTCAAAGAGATGGGTTCGTGCTAGCGGATTGCTGGTCGTGTTGTTTCCAAATAGGTTTGTCAGAGCGAGTAATGTTTTTATCAAAATTTCAATTGCCTTGCGAAATAAGTAGGGAGTCGAATCCGGTTTATTGAGTCGTTTACAGACGCATTGGTTCAATAAAAATGGAACAAAAACCACGCTGACAGCACGAGAGGTTGTAGATTGGTTGGGTCAACTAATTGTCGGTCATTGTCCACTATTAAACTAGATGATCCAACCGATTGTTAATCATACCAACCAACTTTTTCACTCTGTACAAAAGAGGATGAAAGTAGAGAGAAGAGTAGACTTTAATCCTACACTCGCATTCCAAGCAATCGTGTATTCCGTGTGACTCGCCAAAGGTCGTTCAGTTGTACTGGGTAGTCGACTTCATCCGCGTAAGACGACGAAAAGAGTTCTACGACTTTCCTCTGTCTCTCTCTCTCTCTCTCTCGCTCCTCGGCAAACGCGTCCATAGAAAGTATGTAAAGAAAGAATGGGTTGAATATGCGGCAACGTGAGCGCGCTCTCTGGCAAATCAGCCGTTGCTGTCTCTCGTGGTCTTGTCTCGTTGGGCCCTCGGTCGGTCCCTTTACCGTCGACCTGGACGTCCGTCCGGAAAGTCAAACAATGCGACGTGCAGATTTCGCTTTATTTACTCCTGCTTCGCGTATACATAGCTACGGAAGAGCATTGCGCATCCCATTCGTGGGTAGAGTACTCTCTCTCTCTCTCTCTGCCCTCTCGCTCTGTGTATGCTCCAACGTGCTTCTGGTCGGTTGTTCCCGATTCACAACTACACGGCTCGTTTCAACGAGGAACTCTGGGGTTCGCGGGTCTCTCGGTAGATACGCGAAGAGAACCAAAGAGGTGGTGCTCACTCCCGCACTGTTACTGCACCGCTACCCGTCTTGCTGACAGTCCGAACACTCGACATGCAAAGCACGCGTTGTCATTTGCTCCCATCTCCCACGGATCGGTTTATGCCGGACTGGTGCGTAATCCCTTAACAGTCGACTGAAGTTTTTTCTCTCATTCTCTTTTCTCTTCGTGTGCCGACGCCGTCGTCGTCGTCATCGTCCCTCTCGTACCCAGAGTCAACGGAAGAGAACAGCCTAGAAAAAAGTAATTTTTTTTTTCCGGAATATAAGGAACTGTAACAGCTATTTGAAATTGCACAGAATCTGCTTTTACGGAAGCTGCACTTGAGGCGACTTGAGGATATATGGTGGCTGGGTCAGTTTATGATTTTCGAGCTAAAGGTGTGGCAGATATTGTTCAGGAATATGTGAAGCTTTTTTTTATGATTAGAAATAGAGGATTGCCCAAATGGATGCTGACTGTTGCTGCCTGATGGATGCTTTTGTGAGAGGCTGATTATATATCATGTCAGTTGATAATTAATTAATTAATTAATGCTGTTCAATCGAAAATTATAACTTCTGCGCTAAAGCTTTTTGTTTTTTTGCGATTGAATAGATTTTTTTTTTGAGGCTAGCGGTACATTATTAGCAGTCATTTTCATTAGCCTTATAGTACGATATTTCCGAATTGGACATTGACGCGTGTAACCACTCAATAATCTAACGCACATTATTACTGTTCTTCGATTAAATCTGCCTCAATAAAAAAAAAAAAACCTTCGTGATGAAAATTTCGCAATGAAAAGAATATAGCCAAAAGCACATGCAGTTTATCTTGTGTGTTCATAATTATAATAATACTATAATATTAATACTTATTAATCTGTTTATTTTATACATTTATTATATTCGTATTTGCAGTGTCCTCTGCAATTTTTTTTTAAACTCAAATCTCGTTTTATTTATTTTATTGTGTTTTTTTAATTGAGAGATTTTGCACATACGGTTTCAGCTTTCATGACAGACATCTTCATGTTCATTATCAGTGTTGACTCAGAAAAAAGCAGACTCAACCTTAAGGTAGTACTAGCGCGACCGTCGGAGGGGGAATAAGCGGAAACGTTGGCGCGGGTGAGCGGGGTGAGCGAGGGGCACGCATGAAACAAGAGAGAGTCGGACCGCTCATAATCCGACGCACGCGAAAAATTTCCTTAAAATCGATAGTTATATGTCAAAAGGTTCCGCAACCCCCATTTTTTATGGGACGTATGTAATCTTGATAGTTTCCTGAACATTTAACAGTTTTAATATTGATCGTATCTAATCGTGAGAGATACGAATTTCTGTTTTAAAGTTGCGTCAGCCCAGAATTCGGATATGGTGTGGGATAAATATGTGAATTTCACGAATTAATTACTCGCGTAAAGAGTCGGTGATCCACTTTGAAATTTTACAGGCATTATCTTATACACTTCTGCTACACCGTATAAAAAATTCAGATTTTTATCTAATCGTTAAGTTCGTGCGCGTACTACCTTAAAACATAAAAACGTGTTCATATTTATTCCTCCAATCCGCCTCGTCTTCGGCTCACTGTTCCTATTTTTTTTTTTCAATTGTTCGACCCTTTGCGTGACCTAAAGTATAGCATTACGTGTGAGTACTCTCGGTCTTCTGAAATCACAACAACAACAACATTGTTGTTACCTCATGATGAGAGTGATTTTTCTTTTATTTTCTTCTTCCTTCGAATATCTACCTCAAAAATACTTGGGACATTACCGAGTCTTTGGCCGAGCAGATAGAGAGTGAGGTAGGAGAATCCGCTATCAATATGGATTTAAAGTTATTCCGTTGAGCCACACGCTTTGTGTGGCCGCTATATATCATTGCTGGGTGCTATCGGTCTCACCGTAAAACGATGCCTCTGCCGTGTCGCACGTGGCTTGCTCTCGGTTTTGTTCGTAATTCTTTCCGTGTTTTTATTTTCTTCCTCTCCCTCGTTCAGGTCTCACCATACGTGCATATACCACTACCACGTGTTTGTGTAAAGCTCCAGCCCAAGTAGGTTCAAACACGGAAAGCACGCGGAGTGAATAATTCGCTTGGAATATTAATCCAATGACGTATGGACTCGGTGGTTGCTTCACCGCCATGCACCAAAGACTTCTGAACCGCATCATGCTCCTGATCCAACCTTGTGCACCGATTGAAGCATGTGCACAGGAGGTTGCGTTCTTTTTTTTTTTTAGTTTCTCCTATTTAGCTCGCGCAACCCCGTACTAAATGGGCTGCAAGTCGTGAATCATCGGATTCATTTTGGAGCTCTCGTCCGTTTATGGAAATGGATCTGATTGCCGCAATTCGCAAGGCATCCCAACTGATTTTAACAGTCACCAGTAGCCGGTAGGTCCTGTCACTGTAGGAGCATGAAACTTCAGTCCCTATTAGGAGTGCCTCTGATTGTATTACATTGCTTTTTATGTAGCCTTTTTTTTTATATACCAATTTTTAATTCGTAGGTGCTGTCACCTGAATTCGATGCATCTTGCAAACAGACAAAATAATTTGGGGCTCAGAAAAGTTCTTATTTCGAGTCAACTTAATTTATCACATTAAATTATTTGACAGAATTTCTCTTCATTAGTACAGGAGCTTACAAATAAATTGCAGCCAGAGATCCTGCCAGGGTTATGGAACACAAATAGTTTGAGTGCTCGTATCAATTACAGCGTATTAATTATTTTGAAAAGTAATAATTCTGTATTAAAGTAATGATACGAATTTTATGAGGGCATAAAAGCTATTTTTAAAAAAAGCTTGCTAAGATAATTTAGTTATAGTTACGTCATTACATTCTCTCTACATAGGACCTTAATGAATCTGTTTTTAAATTTCTTCGCATTAACCTTTGGTCCAAATAAAAATACTTAAACAATTCTTGAGGGATTAAAAACAACGAGCGACTCTCAACTTTATTTTCATCTTCAGAACGTTTTTCCCTCACCCGCAAGAGTTTGGCCAGGTTTCAATCGTCAATGTGAATAAAAATATGTACACGTATATGTTATGCCTCGTAAAGCGCATTTGATAGAGTCCGATACTCAACAGGGCGGTATAAACATTTAAAAAAAAAAAAAAACACACACACACACATTTGGTCAAACGGCTGAGGACTCGTTCACCAGAAAACGAGCGAGATTGTAGTCCTGCAAAGGCGGGTGCGTGTAAGCGTGACTCTCGCCACAACAAAGTATTCCGTAGTTGTCCGTTGTAGTCGATTGAATCTACCTTGCATTCCGCTTGATGGGGTTAAAATAAGAAAAAGAAATTAAAAAAAAAAAGAAGAATAACGTACCGCGGAGTCTTAAGTTTCTCGAATGTCGGTAGCAGCACACGGACCCAGTGACACAGGCTCGTGTAGTATTTCGCGAAGTTCCACGACCAATATGTTGCCAGTATTTCGTGGGACTTTCCAGCTCGTACAGAAGGACAGCAGCGACAACATCGAAGACGAGGATATCTTAGCAGCGAGGGGAAAAGGGTAACGATGTAACACACGGAGCGCGAAGAATCGCCAGCAGAGGTGACCAACGGGAGACCACCGTAGAGCTCGTGGCTACAAATTGCATTGTTCGGGGCATGTTGGTGCCATCAGCGGTGCCTTCTTAATGGCCCCGTTGACTTTTTCGGTAACTTATAGTATTCCGCAATAAGCATGGCACGCGAGACGTGGTCTCCGGGACCCAGCGAGAGAATTTCGCTGCAAAACTCCCGTGGTCACTGTAATATCCAATAACCCACGCGTTCATGAAAACCAAATTTCGGGTCTGTTATGCGGGAGTTGGCGCATTATTCAATGAATTTTCTGGAGCCCACGTAACTTCTGACGAAGACTTCAGTTTCCTGAACACCTAAGCAATTTGCCTGCGTATCCTTGAATTTGAAAATCATCAGGAGAGTATCTGACGATATATAACTTGGTGCGTATGGGCAATGTTGTTGAAGGGGAAAGAAAAAAGCCTGCTCGTGATCCTCGTAAGATGAATTTCCGAGCTGCGATGAAAATTATATAAATAGAGCCATGCCGAGCAGTTTAAACTATTGCGACGAACCTCAATCTGTGGCACGAAGAATAAAGGCAACGACCTCGATGAGGCACCGGGCGAAGAAGACTGCGGAGAATGGTACGCGAAGAATGAAAGGATGAGACCGAAGCGGCGGAGGTCGAGCAATAAGGAACAGAATGGTTTTGCGGTCCGGGGTCTGATGCCCCGCGCATTCTACTTTAACGGGTACGGGGGGACCTAACCCTCACTCCCTTCATCTTCTCTCTCTCTCTCTCTCTCTCTCTCTTTCTTTCTCTCTCTCCTATCTTTCTATCTCTCTCTTTTTTGTCCTCTTGTGTAGTGCACCAGCAACGGCCGACCATCATCAAGAATTATGATGATTGCAGGCTGCTACCATTTACAGTAGTGCGGTCTGCTCCCTCTCTACTCGCAGAGAGTCGCCCAGCGAAACTCTCTTTTTACCGCTTGGAATACAGCAGCAACCGGGTATAACTACGATCTATTCCTCATTTATCTTTCTCATCTATTTGTCCCCTACGGTCAAACGGAAAATGACGCAATTGTCATCCATTAAGAGCTTCTATTAATCATCATGCAAAATTGGATGGACATCTTGCCGTAAAAAAGTTCAAGGGGTTATGAATAATGATTTGATCCTTTTGCACCTGATTCATAGTGCAATCGATAGATGCATCAATTCGTAGTGCAATCAGGGAATTTCTACGGCTGTCTTACGATTTATTCGTATCACCTTTAAAACCACAAAACTTCAAGGGTTTTGTAAGCTCTTTAATTTAAGGTATCTTGGTAATGTCATCAGATATCCTGAATCATAGCTGCACAATGAATAATGCTACCAAAAAACAGCTAATCTGAAAAACCAACTAGACTAATCAAATGAAAGGATACCTTATTGTGTACTTTGCATTGATACCGATAAGCGAGTCAGTTTTATCACTTGGAAGTTATTAAGGTAGTACATCCATGAGTGTGGCGGCGGGAAATGAGAGGGAACGTCGGAACGGCAGTGGGCGATGAGCGGGGCATGCATGAAACAAGAGAGTCGGATGGCTCATATGCTGACGCGTGCCTCTTTCACTCTCAATATCTCAAAAATTAAATGGTAAACCAATCTGAAATTTTTTCAGCATATTTGGGGAATACCCTTCTAGTCTCCTCTCGTTTTTTATTCAATCGTTGGATTATGCTTAGAAAGTATAACAAAGAATGTTTCATTGGTGCATGGTTGGTGCATAGCATACATGCTAATAAGACCGAATTCAATTTGAATTATCTCTAGTTTGGAATGGTCAGGCCTTTTGAAATTGTACATACCTTCAGACAGCATCTTAATTAATACACGAGCAAGGTTTCAAAGACTTCTTGAAAATTTTATTCCGTGGACGTACTTCTTTAATCGGGTCAAAAAAGAGAGTCGTTATGCCCCGAGCTGTCATCTTCAGATCTTCCCAGAATCACACTCGTTCAGAAAACAATTAATATCTTTTGTTTATCCACATTCTCAGCAGAATTTTTTTTTTAAACTTTGGAGATCACCGGTAAAGTATTCTCCGTGAGTGAAACGAGATATTTTAGAAAATGCATTATCTGTTAGTGGATCGTATATTTCTCAACGCTTATGCTCATCTGAATCGGTCCGCTTACCATTAACTTCTGAAGATCCCTGCACTCATTGACAAGCCCTATGATGTTTTGATCTGCTTTAAACATTACAAAGAACGGTTCTTAAAAAAAGTGTCTATTTGCGGTGATCTGAAGAGCTTGAAAATATTTACAAGTATTCCCATGATTCACCACGTTCCCAGAGTGACATTATTACACATCCCCTGCGTTACGCTATAAAAAAAATTCTCGGTAATAGAATTTCCAACGTATGTATATGTATAGTTTCAAAGTCGTTGCAATGTTTCTATCCTTGGTGAGAAATCGGTGGAACGGATCTTGCACTATAGGAATCTCAGGGCTTGATAACTTCTTCCTTCTCTATCTTTTGACTGTAATATCTCGTTCAATGGTAGCCACAATGTGGCGAGATAGATAGAGATGACGGAAAGAAGAAGAACGAGCATGAAAAGGAGATGAAGAGAGTAAGAGAGAGAGAGAGAGAGAGAGAGAGAGAGAGCGCAGGAGAAATAAAGAAAAGGGCAAGATGCAAGAGTGAGACACCTGAAGTATTTTCGTAAGCGGTAAATCATCGCGTGCCACCTCCGTGCTCGCACAATACAGGACTAATCTTCCATCACGCACGCACGATATAACTACGCCCGCATGGCGTCTTGTGATTTACCATCCTTGCGGCTAACCTCTATTATGTATGGCACACGGTGGAAACTGTTGAGAATACCCATGCACCTTGCACTTCTTCGCGCACAAACACACGCACACACACATGTATATATAACACGTATACAGATGTATATGCATACATATGTGCACACGTATATATAACTTTATACTATATCGTCCCTATACGCATGTGTATATCTCCTGGAGATTACAGCGGGCTTGAGAAGTTCGCTCAAGAAGATGGTTTAACAGTTATGTGTAGGTCAACGCTGGTCGCCTAGTCCAATCAATATCAATAAGTATACTTACACGTATCAATAAGATTGTGAATCCGAAAATTAATTCTCAAAATGTTTAAAACTACTGAAATAAATTATACGATAAAGATTTTATATCCCTACTGATTTCGATTCATTTTCAATAAGGGGGGAATCCACTGTGGTGATTTTCTACTCTTGTCATATTTTTTCAGTACCTGATTTTATCAAAGTAAACAATTTTATCCGTTCACATTTTCGTTTCTCTTTTGATTTTCCATTTTGACAATCTGGTTTATGAAAATGATCATCTCCAGTCGAACGTAGGATTTTTTCGGTACGAAAATTCGTTCCATTTTTCAAAAAAGTTCAGAGAAACCAAACTGATTTTTCTATTCAATTAAACTTTCGTATTTCAAGCTTTCAATGGCTCGATTATTCCTGAGTAACTTTTTTTCCTTATAAGTACTCGAAAATTACTTGCAGGCTTACTTAAATTTTTTATCAAATTCATTTGAATCAAACGCGAATATCAAGAAATTGCGAATTTTGGTTCTTATTTCGATTTTACAGTCACGATTTAATTTAAAATTCGGCATAAAAAAAAATCATACGAATCATCGAGAAGTTTTGTTACTCAATAATCGTTTTTAGGAACTCGGTTTCAGACAAGCAAATTCACCGGGAAGATTTTTATCTCACAGAACGACTTTTGTTAACCTCCTGGATTTTTCATAATTTTTAACTATTTCTATCGGAAAAAAAAAAAAATTTTTTTAAATAAATAAAATCGAAATTTTCTTTCATTCTTAAATGCCATATGTACACTCTATATAAATATATACATAGGGAAGCACTTGGTTAACAACAGCTGCTTGGTTGGAGACATGCACACGAAATAAATACGTGTTGATATTCCGCGAAACCGGATCGTCGTTCATTCTAATCAAGAAGCTTGTATTTTGTGCGTACAGTGTATATTTTAGTAGTTATACGTAGCACTAAAACGAGCCGCACTATGAATGGAGCAATAAAAGACCAATCGGGATAACATTAGCTCCGTTTACCGGTAGTTTTTTCTGCGACAAACACATGGAGGTTGAGAGGGGGGGGGGGTACTATCAAGAATGATGTTCCGATCGAAGATTCCCGTACTCCAACCCTTCATACCTCCAATAGCACACAAATCGCGGGCGGTTACAGATTATTCAGCGGGTCTGACCTAATACGGGTGTAACTACTGGGAGTACGGATACACATGCTTGTACAACAGGCCCCTTAGCTGATTTCCGATGCGATTTACCATTGATTCACGAATAGTACTTTACGATATTATTCCGACTGTTGGGTCGTATAAAAAAAAAAAACAAGTCTTTTAAACCGATCGATTTCTAATGACGCAACTACCGCGTCCAGGGAAATATAAAAAATGGGCAAAAATAGGTAACCAATAAAAAGGGAGACAAATTATTTTGATCCTATTAAGAAAAAATTAACGAATAAAATAAATAAATTAAATTAAATAATCAAAGAAATATGCTTATAAATATTGCATACTTATATACATACGCACACACCGGATCAAGTATGGATGCGGTGGTGTCATGACGCCGAGTAATTAAAAAGAATTAAAAAAAAAAAATCCATCTCTCCTGCACAGTAAGTTGACTAGAATTGAAATGGAGAAATAATTTACTGCTGGAATTGATACTAGTCAAATTGAAAAAAAAAATCCAAAACACGGACCCTAATGCTCGTCAATCCCTTGCAATAAAATAAACGTGTTCCGTGAGCCTCAATCTCTTAGCATCTTTAAAATTATTTTTGTCTACATCTATAAATAACCCATTCTGAGAATGTCTCAAACATACAACGAGCTGCAACTTCTTTTTTCTTGACGCACATACAACACACGTACACAGTTGGACTTGAAAAAGAATCGCAGAAAAAGCAATCGCTGCAGAAAAAAAAAAAAAAAATGCTAAAAGCCTCGCTAGACCTTTACACTCGAGTCTTGTGAGGCAATTATTAGACCAAGTGATCCCCTTTCGTGAGTTACTTTTAGAGGCTGAAGAGAAAAATTCGAGAGGAGAGAGGCTAGGCGAAAATTTAAAGCCGAAAGAACATGCAGATTGAAGGAATCTTTTGTTTCGTCATTGGCTACAGGCTCAAATATTCGATCAAGTCAAATAAAATTTTATATCATTATTATCTTTTACATTATCTTTTACCGTACTCAAAGTTGTTCCATTTTTTAATTAAAATAATTACGAAATTCTGAAATAATTTTCAGTATAAAAACGGATTGAGACAAAATTTTGGAATAAATCACGAATTCTCTCTTCAGTAATGCGAAACGTATTTAACAAAAAAAAAAAAAAAAAAAAAAAATCAGGACCTTTACGGATGATACGGCTTTATGCTTCATGGAGAAATGTGTGTACGTGCACGTACACGAGGTACTACATTGCCTACATGTAACGGCGTGCCAAGCGCAGCAGTTCATTTTTTTTTTTTATTTCATTAATGGATCTTGGGACGAGCACTAATGCGAGTCTGTTTGCCGAGCACTCTCGTCGAGCATTAAGAGCGCGTATGTATGACCGTCTATAGTATCAAAGCCTCGGGGGGATACGCGTGGCTTTACGTGAAACGTGCATTCGGTCTAAGAACGAGACGGAACGATCGAGTACAGGGGGGGGGGGGGGGGGGGGGAATAGAAGAAAAAAAAAAAAGAAAAAAAGAAAAAAATGGCGACACAAATTTTTGTCGCGAAAAGATTCAATCTACCAACGTGCGTTGCAGGTGCGCCTTTGATGCTCGTCGCAGCATATCAGAGTCTCGTCTTACGTACACACGCATGCTCGATGGGCCCGAGGCGATCTATAGCAGAAAATTAACACTTCTAGCCGAGTCCCGCGAATAATCGCGCTCTGTTCTGTTGGGAGTTTGCTTATGTTAATTCCATATGATTCCGTGTGGGCATCGCCTGTCACTTCAAATATATCAATTAACATCGTCATTAAGCCCGTGAGCGGCGCGACTGGTACACGAAGCTATATATGATGTTATACACGCGGTAGTGAATATTCGAGTTCATTCGTGGTCGCCAACGGCAAACATACGGAATTACATATTAAAATCTCTCGCAGATATAACAAACTGCATGCACATAAATATTTCAGGCAGCTTCGTTTTGCTCGATTTTAATACACGAAACATGGTATTTTTTGTGGAGAAAATTAAAGGAGAATGTGGAGAATCATACACACACACACATACACACACAGATATACATACACACATGCGCATCCATAAACAAATACACACACACACACGCGCACCCGCACATACATACGGACATTTTTTAACGTCATTTTTGTATTTTTTGGACTATTTTAAAAGTGACTTGGCACAATAATCTTGGATTTTTTAAAACAATTACAAAGCTTTTTCTACAAGGAAGCACAAATAGCGATCTATAAATGGAAATTTTCACATTGACTCCTAATTATATTATCTCGCTTACAATGTTCCCTCTATGAGCAAATGAGGTTTTCAATTTTGTGTTACTCGTCGAGGAAGCTTCGTGAGCGATATAAAATGACGAGGAAGCAATGTCCAAATTTCTAATTTCAACGATTTTTTTTTTCTGAATTCCATTTCAATAAGCGTACAATAGCGAAAATAAATATATCCCAATAACATTTTTAATAAAGCTGCAAGTTAAAATTTGCAAATTGCTTCCTCCAAATTTCCCTCAACGCTCATTCTACGAGGAACTACCCTTGGAAATGTTGTCTTCCCCATATACAGGAAATATTAAGGATGTTCCTCTGTTTGTTTGCGGGACGAGTCGTCCGGGGGGGATTCTTATATTTATACACAGGCAGGGCTCATTGGTGTCAATGTCAAATTCTCTCTCATCTCGGCCAGAAAATTTATGTTCTCGAAGTCAAACAAAACAAATTCAAAATTCACGTTTTCCGAGCTTCAACTCTAACATATGGATGAAAGAAAAGTCATCGAAGACGAAAATACGTGAATGACTATCGGTGTAGTTCGGACGTGTATACGATTTGCATTGCTCGATGATGTCTTCAAACGACCTGGGTCACGTTCTCTCGTAGCTTTGCGAAGCCTTTGAGAAACAAGACTGTGGGATCACCCATGAAGAAGCCAAACTTTTAGCCGATGAATAATAATTAGCGAGTTCATATATATAGTAGCACATTGACACAGTGATGCTGTCGCGACAAGTCGGCGCAATTACATTTTCTAATTAGGTGCATAGATCGAGAGAAGTAAGAGAGAGAGAGAGAGAGAGAGAGAGAGAGAGAGAGAGAGAGAGAGAGAGAGAGAGGGGGGGAGGTAGTAGGGGTGAGAGGAAATGCTTTGCAGTACTTAAACGCTGCATAACACTATGTGAATGGGGCATAGGATTGGCGTTACTTTAGACTTTAGAGATCGATCATTGAGATCTTTGATTCGATACATGATCGTCCCAATTAGTTGATCATTAGTTACCTTTCGCCTGAGTTGTCGTTCTCTTTAGACGACAGTTAAACGCGTTTCTCTCTCTCTCTCTCTCTCTCTCTCTCTCTCTCTCTCTCTTTCTCTCTCTTATTCTCTTTCTCTCTGAGGCATTACGTACTCACACGCGAACTGTGAGTGAAAACACAGCATCCTCTTCTCGTTCTTTATTCTCGACGACAGACGAAGCAACAGAGAATTAAATTTTCATTGTACCACGGAGACCAGAGTCAACCATTGATCGATTTTGCTTTCAAAAATATGATACTCTACGAGAAATACATTTTTAGCTATTGCAATGCTTATGAAAAAAAGTATGTTGTCATGTTTTTGCAATTAAAAATGATTTATGAGTCGGCCATGATCGAAATTGGGGCAGTTCGTTTTAGGAGTAAATTCATGTAAAGCACTAAAAAAAGTGATATTATATACGGCTGATCCTTTTGAAATTTGTATCGTAATATATTTAAGCTGACCGGATTTTTTTTTAAGTGAATTTAATCCACAATGATATTCTGTAAATAAAAAAATAATAATATAGCAACAATTCAGTAAAAAAAAAAATGTTTTTAGGTAAATTGTGCACAATAAAGGAACCGTGCGACGAAAAAAAGGTCGAGAGCATTACCGATTCCATTCTCCCCGTCCTCCGCAGGGGCTAAATTCTTCGCCCCTGGAGCCGAGCAGAGCACATACGCGTGTCCTCAGCGCGCGTTCCTCCCCTGTTTTATTTTTCTTCTTCGTTTTTTAGCGAGCGCCATTATTTATACAGGCAAGCGACACGACCGCGAGACTCCACGCGCTCTGGCGCACGCGGTGGTAACTCCACTCGTGTAAGTTATTACCGAGTCGACTTTCATAAATTCCAGGACGAGATATGGAGCGACAAATTCAACTCCCAGGACCTCGGGAGCAAGGCGGCGCCCTGGCGATCTTCTTCTTCGTTTCTTCCTCTTATTCTCGTTTTCGTTTCTTCACTATTCCGTGAAGAAAGTATGTTACCGAGGGGCATTTGTTCCGCGTTAAAAAAATTCACGACACATTCGAGAATATTGAACACTTCTTCGCTCGTGTTCACGGTATTGCGCTTATCTCGTGATTCCCTGGCGGATCAATGAAGAAACGCAATAACTCAAAGGTATTGATAATTTATAAACAAAATCTAGCCTGAATAGAAATTAAGTGCACTCTAATTGAGTGCATAATTGAAGTGACCCAAAGTTGATCAAATTCTGACCTCATTTGTTGATCCTGTCGATCGTACGTTAATTATCTTTTTTCAAGCATCGATGCTTGTGGAGTGAGAGTTGTGCACCTCTTAGAAGTCTACAGGGTTTGATATTGTGACAGGAAAATAGAGTGCCTTCAGATTTTCAGAAAATAGAGTGCAGACAGATGATGGTAAAGATTTGTCGAAACAAGACTCCTCACGATAGCGAGAACAAGAGGTGACAGCAGCGCGTGTCAATCGATCGAGTATCAATGACGCGTGCGCCTTAACAATTTTCATCTAACGGGACGATAGCGAGCCGGAAAATTATCACTTTGCTTGCGTCCGTCTTTGGAAATGCATCGTCAACTAGACTTCTTTGCTTCCGCCTTTCGTCGAGCATTGTCAGCTCGAGAGGGTCAAGGAGTTCCGAAGTCTTGCCTGATTGAACGACGAATAATTGTAAAATCAGCTGAATAAAGTAAGTTAATAAATTGAATTTATATTTTTGTCTAAGATAATCTCTACTGCACTTGCAACTTCTTTGTCTCTGGTCCTCGAACTGTACCCCCCCTGTAGCTGTCTCAGTGTTAAAGAAGCTAGTCACGAATGAATTACTTGAGAATAGTTTATTAGTTTTCTGAAAACTAAATAGTGCCCCGATATAGCAAATTGTGTAAGACAAATTAATAGAGCCCTGTCAGCAGACGGACCACGGCCACGACAGGTGAAGGCTTTCGATATAGCACCTTTTGATAAAGAAAATAGATCAATGTCAAATATAAGAAGATCGATTTCGAGGTAAGCTAGTCTTTGTTCCAGTTATGGACATACGGACGCGAGGTCTCGTTTGTGAGAGATACTTTGCTTCCTCGCCACCTAGCAGAATTTCGTCGCACTATGCAAATTCAACACTCTATCCGAAACCAATCGAGTATCGTTGATTGGTGCATTCCAGTTAACCCATTTCAGTCAGTTCAGTCCATAAGAAATTTGTACGTCAATATTATTTCTACCGAAACTTTAAAGTTATTTGGCCACTGCATTGTTGTCATCAGCTATCTGTGCACTTGATGTTTTCAGAGTGCAAGTTGTAGAGCTTCCGTGATAACACCACGTACAGGCTGCACCGACTTCTTCAGCCAAAGATTTAGCACTCGATCATTCATGCCAGAAATTGTACTCGCTCCTATCGCATGGCCGTGTGAATGACAGTTTTCTTTCGGATAGAGGGAGAGAAACAGAATTTATTTCTCGAACATAAATTACTGTTGGACTTGATCCAGTGACAAGTGCGAAGGCATTCGATACAAGAACCTCGCAGTGTCATCAAACAACGTATTTTTCTGGTCTGTGCGTAGGCTCAATAAATATCGGTGCGTTATATCGTGGATTCCTACACATTTTATCACATAATTACACATAGAGAACTTTCATTTCAAGTTTATATATATGTATACTTGGAAGAATTTTCCATGTCTTGTACAGATAATTCGATAATTCTATAGCGCATGCACAATGTAGGCGTCGAACCTAGCAGGTGCTCATTATATTATGGCGAGACAGCGTTTGTGAGACAGCACACCTCTTAAACTCGGTGTGTTGATGCTGGTTATTGACGTTCCATTTTCAGCGTCATCAGGAAATCCTATCCAATCGGAAATTTTCCGCTGAATACGGAACGCAATGATTTTTTTCTCGAAAAACAGGTCTGCGTAAAGACGAGGGAAAAAGCTGAATGCTAAAATTTTTTTCGATTCCAAGAAACAATCGCTTGAGTTTCATTCCTAAACAAGAATAACAAATTAAGATAAATATCGAATATTCACGTGTAACATCGATCAATAAAATGATTTATGTGGAATTAAATAAATGATTTTTCTCAAGAAAATCATATTTTCCTCAATACAATACAAACCTGAATACAAGGTAAGGCCACTGAATAATTATTAATATCACGTACGACTAGTTATAAGTATTGCACTTGGCAGTATGAATATTTGTGTGGCGTCTGATGTAATTTTCAAATTTTTTTATGAAAATTTATTCTTTCGTTACGCATATATTTTGTGCTTTATAGAAATGAGATCATTTCGGATCATTGCACACCGATCGAATCTGCTTTCATTTTCCATGCTCGTTAATTTGCTACCCCCTGATTTTTTTTCCTTTTCCATATTATACTACTCTGATGCATTATTTCTTTTTTAATCGTCTCTGTCATCTCTCTCTTTACCTTGTACAAAAGACCCAGCCTCTGGTTTCTCTCGAAAGCTTCTCGTTTCTCAAGTAAGTTGGCACAAGAGCACATCACGTATATACAAATGTATGTATGCGTCGGATCGAGAGTTGGACTCGGGTGAAAGTATTCTTTGGGTCACTCGGTCCCACTTGGATCTAAAATCGTCGATGATTTCTTCATAACCAAGTATGATGTGATACGGTCAAATGCGAAACTCTCACGCGTGTGTGTGTGTGTGTGTGTGTGTGTGTGCTGCATAATGAAATTTCGAAACTATTAAGATATTCGAGATCTTTCTTCTAGCGTAGAAAATATAAAGAAAATGTAATTCTTTGGCACGGAAAACGTCTAATTTTTAGTCATCTTGTCATAGAATAATTTTTTCAAAATTTTTTAATTCTGCTTGAAATTAATATACACACTGAAAGGTTTGCATTATTTTGGGATTCTAAAAAAATGGCTTATCCCAGATTTCTTTTGCTCGGCTTGCTTCTTCATACTCGACTTGTTCGCAAGCTGCGTAAAAATGTACTGCTTGTTAGAAATTTCCCTTTTGGCCATTACATTCGTGCCATCTTATGGCTGTCGGTAAATTTTGCCACGGAATATTTAAAAAGTCACGAGAGGATTTTAAACATCGATACAGTGCAGGTTCGGAATCAACAGTTCTCAAATCGAGTTTTGGGCGTGGATGCTCTTCAACCGCAGGGTCGACAGTTTGCCGCTAATCTTCGCCCGGCAAATTCTTTCTTGTCCTTTGTTCACGGCTGCTGATGCTCGTCGCAAGACTGCTTATTTCTCAAAGAACCATATATATATATATATATATATATATATATATATATTGCTGTATTGCACGGGCAAGCTGCGAATGCAGCCCAGGCTCCTTGACGAAGGCCACGGAATACCGTGTGTAACGTGCTTAATTTGACTCTAGTCACGCGTCTCTACTCAGCCGCGACCAAGCACTTTCTTCCGACTACTCGAGGAAATATTTTCGAATGTACGAATATTTACCAACACTCCCATACTATTCTGAGTTCAACTTGATACCCGCGGCTACGGAGTATCGTTGTGATATTTTGCTCTTTTCCTGGCTGGTAAAAAATCTGAAGGAGTTCGATACGAAAAAATTTCAACTGACGGAATCGTCAGTAAAGAAAATTTCACTACCTAATAATATCTTTATCCGAATCTAGGCTCTCCAACCAAATTATAATTCAACCGGAAAACTACTCTATCCAATTACAAGTCTACCGGACAACAACGCTCTGGCGTGGCCGATGATATACGCTACCGCCAGATTACCCTGAATCTCATTCAGGTAATCTGCCAGTAACTTGCCATCAGCCACGCCGGACAGTTGTTATCTGGTAGGCTTGTGATTGGGTAGAGAAGAATAGCGAGAGAGCCTTATTCTGGGAGAGATATTATTTGGTAGAGATGTTAGGTGTTGCTTATGTCTGGTAGAGTTGTTTTGTGGTAAACTTGTAACTAGGAAGACTTGTTCGGAACGCTTGAATTCTGGGAAAGTTTTTATTGGGTAGTGAATTTTCGGGTAGAGTTGTCAATGTGCCAAAAAATGACGATAAAGCGAAGTTCACTTTTGTGGATCGTTTACTAAGTGGTCTATGCGGATCGTTGAAGCAAAAAGACTAGGTAGTTCACGAAGCAACCCATGTAGATTCACAAGATCTAGTCTTAGGTCTTGAGACAGTGAGGTCAACTTTTGCAGACGTTTTTAATTTCTCATAATACAGGTTTTCCGTTGCATCGTTAAGAAGTAAGCATGCAAAGTGCTTCGTTAGAAGTTGTCACGATTTAACGAGCATTGTAAAACAAACGGGCCAAAAAGAAAAATGATTGAAGTAACGAAGAAACCTTACAAAAATCGATCAATTGATCATAGAAATTTTAGTCTTGCTGCAGTAATTTCTTTACTTTGGCAACCCGGCCCATTGGTCTATATTTTCATTAATCTCAGCTTTAAACTTTTAAATCTCAACATTTTTTGTATAATATCTTCATACGATCGAGCCGTCCGATAGTATTTTACTCCAGACTTCTCCTTTTTCTTCGTAATGTGTACGCGAAGTGCGCATCATGTTCACGTAGGGATGAGCAACGGAGAAATACTGGTGCCGAGATTAAGATTGATGAGCGGAGAAGTAGAGCTATGACGATGGGAGAAGGGATCCGCGCTAGTTTACGCAAAATCAAGTAATCCAAGAGATACAGGCATTGAAACGAGAGCCCCACAAATATATATATATATATATTCATATAGATCGGATCAAAGAAAACTTCAAATGCGAAACTCTGTGAAAATGTCCGATGGTCGAGGATTAATTGAGATAAGCTGCGCATGTGGTTCAACCGGGTTCGATCTCCGGAGCCTCTAGGGCCAAATGCAAGATACCGGTAAGAGCCATGTATTTTCGTAGCGAGCTCTTTTGCCGCTGGCGCGCGAGGCGCGTAAGATTGATTGTTATTGATTAATGATCGCATCGTTGAAGAGATGCGAAAGATAGAGGGCCCTGCACATTCCATATTCGCTTTGCGCATGCACACGTATACCCGAGGTGTCTACTCGCGCATTTACTTGCACGAATAGCATAATAATGTGGGGTGATATTGGCGAGTAGAGACGTCGTTTCTAACGAGTCAATTCGACTTGGGAGTTCGAGGAACTCTCTCAGCTTGCATCAACGTTGCTTAAGCACGATATATAGCCTGCGTGTACGTGATGCATACGATGATGTATTTCCTACGTAAAATACACTTGTCTGCATCTACACGGAGTCCAAAATTCGTGCGAAGCTGTGATCCAGTGATTTTATTCATCTTTAATAAGAAGAACTAAAATAGTTTGGCCACGTGTATGGCAACATTTGATTGATGTGAATACCAAGAGTGATGAACAAACGAGGAGATTTTAGGGAAAGGCTTCTGGCGCTTCCGGTGTTTTTTTTTTGTTGAGGGATTTATCGTCCATTAATCTCGTAAAAGGTTAAATTATGAGCTCGGGGGTTTAGTGTGGTCAGCTTATATGGTACGTGTAAAAAAACGAGGAAAGATTTTTCAGCGTTTGACGTTTGATTGCATTTCCCAAAAGGAACTTCTGTCCTGATATGGTTGGAACAATTAAAGAAAAACGCAATACCAATGTTTCTAGTAATGTGAACAATGGTTTTGCCTAATGTTCTTTAGAAATAATATTGGCAGTCATATTGATTTCAATTATTTGCTTATGAGACTACCTTAATGCTCAAAGATTCAACCAGAATAGAGTGGAATGAAAATTTATTTTGACTGTCCGATTTTAGGTTCGGTGCAGCATAATGCAGCGAAGGTTAATCGCGGTATATTCCCACAGGTACGAAAGCTTGGCAGATTTTTCGAGTTAATGACGCTACGAACAGATCAATCGATACTAAACATGCATGTTGAACATATTTTACGAATAAGTCATCTCGTGTATTTATGATATGTGATGGAAAAATTACTCAGAGTGTTGATGATTATTCACAGACAGTAGTTAAAAATTTTTTTTTTCATTACACGTGATATCTGGGTGATTTAACTGTCGTTGCTGTTGCGAAACTAAGAAGCGCGAGAGCTAACCGAGTATTCATTGAGGTCGGTGGTACAGACATTCACATGCTTGGGTATACATCAAAGTATTGTATGCGGCATAACGAGACGAAGCGGATCTTCGAACGAATTGCAAAATAAATCCTATTAGCTCTCGGTCTTGGCGGTTTTTTTTTTTCTTCGCATACCACGAGTGCCAGGGCAGAGCTCGGTTGGCTGGCATGCTGATTGCGAGGTAACCAAGCTGATAGAAGTTCAACGCGCCCCCATCGTAGTCGCACTCTTACGCTGTCTTCGTGAAGATCTTATATACGCTAACTACGATATTCCAACGTGACAGAGTAAACTTTCAGCCCTCTCTGGTAACACACATTCGTTCCGTTTTCCAAATACCAGCGTCACTAGACCAAGTGAGCTCGGTCATATCGATGTTTGGCATCGGAGCCTGCGCCAAGTTGCAAGATTCACTTTTTGCAATAATTCCCTCTGGGGCAGTGTGGTTCTTAATCAGGACAGTCAACGTGTGGATCCAGACGGAGACTTTGGAGATCCATGGATCTTAAGGTTAAGAACCACCGCTCCAGCGTATTGAGACAGCGGTTAATTCACTTGAACTAAAAAATAAAAATCAGCCCGGTGGTAGCATGGATTGCGTACCCGGAATACTTGCTCAGCAGGCTCAGCGATATCGGACTCTTTCATCTCCCACGTTGACGTTGCTCTTATCTTGACATCGATCGGAGCACGGATTCCGATACATGGTAGCACTGTCTCGCGGCAAAAGCTCGAAAAAAACACCAATCTTCATCTTCTCATTCTTTTATGCCCTCCACGCGAAGAAGAGCAAGCCCATGGAATTTGATGAAAAGAGGATCACACGTGACAATGAACAACAGTGTTTCGAGACGTCCGCTTCGATGACGACATGACCAATGATACGAAATCTTTTGAAATGATTTGCTCCATCTACGTGACCAATTACTTTGGGGCAACCCTCTGCTAGAACCAGAATTAAGTAACCTCAACTGGGCAACGTTATAAATTCGTAGTTTGATTTTATACAGATGGCATTGGAATCACCTGTAGATAATCAGAAAAAAAAAAAACCAAATAGGAATATCTTCTACAAGGCTCAGACCTAGCCAACCGAGCAACTGCTCCACGCAAACTCTTCTCCTTATTCCCTCATTCGCCATCCGATCCCTCTTTCTCTCGGGTCGTTCTTCCCTGGTTCTCTCGAAGCACACTGGGTTGCACTGTTTCGCACACCAGAAACTCGAAGGTTCCCTTGGCTTGGTGTGGCTGTGATCTACCGTCCCGAGCCAAGCCCCTCATTAACGCCTTTGCTAAGAAATTACACGCACTCGGTGGCAAACAAGAGCAAGAAGGTGTCCGTTGGGCATGCTGCTCGTTCGGTTACACGTGGCATCGAGGCTCTCCTTCTCCTTTTGCACTCATCCTTTTGCCTCATAGCCACTCTTTCCGTGTCTCTTATTTTCTCTTACTCTCCCGCCTGGTTTCTACTATCGAGTCTCGCCTCTCTCTTTCTATCTTTAAGCCTTACCGTTGGATACATTTCATTATTTTTCCTTTTTCATTCGTATCATCTCCCTTTCTCCCGCAGCTTACCTGCCGATATGCTCTCGAGCGAAGCGTGTGAACTTCGAGAGGTAATTCGATCGAGATTTTGGTTCAGATACCGCGTTCGTTGGTTGCTTCTCTTCGGTCTTATGGTCTTTGCTGCATAACCCTATACCATCGGCTATAAGTGGCGCGGTGTCACCGCTACGTTCTTGCAACATACAAATAACCGCGATCCCATTTTCCACCTTTCGTTCGATAATTTCACAATCATTTTATATTTGACGGTTACATTTTGTTAAAATAAGTAATGATAAACCGTTTTTTGACGGATTATCCTGATTTTGCCTGAAATTTAATAAAATTTAAAGATACTCCGAAGGTATATTTTGGGGTAGTACGACATTTGCGTGACGGTCAAATGGGCAAGTAGTTGGCGCGTAAATATCTGGCGCCCAAATATCCAGTGCGCGTAATCTGATCGGTCTGTAGAATCTTCGAGGAATGAATTTGTGAAAAAATCCTTTTACAAAGACAAAAATGAGATGAAATGTAAAAAATTTCTGAGCCAGCAGCTCTCCTCACTTGCCCATTATTGTGCAGCATCATGTTAAAGTCGTTGAAAGCATTTGACGAGATGGTTGTCGATTTTTTTTAAGCCCCATCACTAACAACATCAAATGACTTTACATGTATAATAGTTCCGGAGCCTTTCCATCACTTATTGCCAGAGTTGATGCCGCGGAAACCGACTCACCTATAATATATATCGGTCACCTGGGATAACCATCCGGGTTGGACTCCAGGCGATGACATTCACCGGCGGGGGTCCGCAAGCAGTGTTCACGTTGTCGGTACGTCACTTATTTCGATCGTGACACATATACCGCGAGTTTACATATACTCTCGACTCTGTGAGATACACTGGGCACTCACCTGACCGGGCAACAAGCTCGCGAGATCAACGTGATGACGGTTCAGGAATTCGGCCCTGCTTCATGAAGTTTTCCTTCCTCCTCCTCCTCCTCGCCTGTATCGTGTTCTAACGCAACACTATACGAGAGAGTCCCATAACACGTGGAATATTATTACGTATCCGAGTCGAGTGAGAAATGTTCCCACGACGTTTTCTAACCAGGACCTCGTACTTGAAATGCTGAACTACAATGTTTGTGTGAAGGATCCATATTTCAGTATGATATTGTTAAAACCCATCGAGCCCATTGTTTTAATTCTTTTCAAGCATTTCTCAAAGTTTATCCACGAAATATACTGAACATTTCTGTGAAATATACTTTTATACTAGATTTAGTTTCATAGATCAAAAATGATCTGTTTTACGAAAAAAAAAAAACAAACAAATATAAAAACGTTTTATACAGAAACGTGCGTATGTTTCTGAATATTTTTCCCAATATATTTTTTTTTTTTTTCAATCTTTCGAAAGGATTAAAAGGCCCAATTAACATTTTATTTTACGAGCATTCACAAATGTAGTCACTGCTAATTAAAATTGAAGAAAGAATAGAATTTTCATCATGAAAATTTATCTACATAGTCTGTGCATGCGTTATTGAAAGTTCCCTGAAATTAATGGAGAAAATTTTATTTTGTCACTCTGAAAGGGAAAAAACCTTAATACTTTACATAGGCGATATATGCCACGTAATGGTTTCTTATGAAAACAATTTTTCATCAAAAACACTAAGAAACAAATTGTTTCCGTCCAATTTATTAAATATGTTAAACGGGTTTGTGTCTGCATATAGTAAACCGATATTTTCAGCATTTTTTAGTGCCTACATTTTTTTTCTCAAAACATATAATTCTGATCATCAATTTTGACTGCTTAGTTGGCTTGCAAGACAACTCATAATGTTCAACATAATTATTTAAAAATATCGACGTGTTTTCCAACCCACAAAATGAAACTTTCATTCAAATTCCTACCTCACAATGTTTTGTTAATTTTCTCAATTTTCCTGTTTTACAGTCTACAATTATAACATTAACGATTTATGAGAAATCTGAAACAATCCTGGAGATACTTGACCCATCGAACAAGCCTCAGAAAAAAAAATGCCCGTATACATTGGGTGGCTCAGTTGGCGTTGACTGCATACACGTTCATTGCATATCCTTATTCAAATGATGAAAGTAAAATCGGTCGAGTGACGACGTATAGTAACAGATTTAACCGGAGGCTGCGTCAGACCGCGCTGGTCCGCACAATCGTTTCCTCGATGTGTATAAAGAGAGCAGACTATAACGCTCACGTAGCATCTTGGGTGTTTGACTCGCGTGTAGGCGTCTAGAAGTAGAATGTAGCGTGTCTGCCAGATGTCTAAATGTTGACAAGCCTCGGCGAGCAGCTAATAGCCGTTTAATAAGATTACGTCTCCGGGCGGACGGTCTTGACGTGTGCGCCGGCCGCGGAACACACGTCGGCCCGTTCAGCGCCCGCGCTCAGTCCTCTCGGCTCGGCCGTTTTGTGTTCTTACGGCCCCGTTTTACGAGCTCTCACCGTACATAGAAATCTTTCAGCCCGTATGTATATAATATAATACACATTCGTACATAGCCTAGCATACAGATACGTAGGGCGATACAACGAGAGGTGCGCGTGTTGCAATTTGCAGGTTTCTTTCGCGCGACTTCGTCACCCCGCATGATCGACATTTTTTTTTTTTCATCTTATCCCCTCATACCTTCTCTCATGCATCACCCTGCGTTCCTGGCATATTATATTGGTATCATTGAAACTTTCTCGTCTTTGAATATTAGGCGATACGAACCAAAACACAAACCCAAAATTTATGAAAAGTATTGGAAAATCAATAACGGGAAAGGTTTTATGGCGGAAATGCGGCGAAACGGAGCCAAATTTTGCTTAAAAAGCTAAAAAAGATGGATGTTTCCAAAATAATTTCATGCAAAATAGATTTTTTCTAGATATATGACAATATTTGGATGTCGAGCCAGTGTAAATGAAAATTAAACTAAATCATTTTATTGCGAAATTAGTCTTGAAAATTTCGGAAAGTCAATTAGTTTTATTAGATTGGTATCATTGGACAAAATTTATATGCGCGAAAAAGGAGAATCACGTCCGCAAGCTCGGTTTTTTTGTTTTGTTTTTTTAAATTATTTTCCATGAATATTTTCAGCGTGGTCAGCCGTTTTATCGTGAATAGCGTAAAATTTATCGGGATACGGTTACAATGATATTTACGCGAGTCCGTGAGACAGAGATGGAGAGAGAGAGAGAGAGAGAGAGAGAGAGAGAGAGAGAGAGAGAGAGAGAGAGAGAGAGAGAGAGAGAGAGAGAGAGAGAGAGAGAGAGAGAGAGAGAGTGAGAGAAGCAAGTTTGTGCACTGGACGCGCGAACGTGTGGCTGACTTCGAGGCCCACCCATGGCGGGCCGCGTTCGAGGATCACCCCATATATTTGGCCGTAGGGAACCCATAACCACGGTATTATTCCGCTATTTATTTGAGTGCGTCTTGCGGTGCAAGGGCAATCCACCACCATCGGGTTACTTACCACCATCCCCATCAGCCCGCGCCACCGACCATCTAAATCTTCTTAATACGCTCGCCGTACGATCCGGAGAGTGCTGCGATTCATTGAAGCCCCAACTTGCGCTTCACAGCTTCTCGTGGCACTTGTTCGACCTGAACCTCAGGAAATCCAAGACTCCACGGGGTACAGCCAAGCTGCACGGTTGCTTGGATAAAGTGGAACTTATGTAAAGCATCGATAAGTAATATCGTTAATGTTTTACTATTGCGAATAAAATGGATGATGAAACGATGATGAATTAAAACTAAATTCTGTAATTTTCCAATTAACTGTTTTGTGTTCACCAATAATAAGTCACGAGAAAACTAAATTGTAAATAGCATCCAAAGTAGCTGGAGTTAAAATAGATCTTTCGCTGTCAGTGGAATTTCAAAGCGTCCCGCTGAAACAACAAAATTTATTTACATGGATATGAAAAGGCAATAAAAAAAGCCTCCCTCTCTACTCGTCTTTCTCATAAAATTCAGAATTATTCGAAATTATCGAAAAATCTCAAATTCTCAATAATTTTTCGTGCTACATAGACTCATTTATTAACTGTATAACGCTTAAAAGATATCACGCATTCACCCCATCGACATAGCGATCGCGGAACATTGGCTCTGTGGGCGCGATAATCCTGGAATTCTGGTTCTCTTCGCGGTCTCGCGGACCTCGAGAACTCCGGTCTCATTTGCATAGACGACCTGACCCGAGTGAGCATAGAGGTCTGGAATATCGCGACGAAAGAGAGAAAAGAGGACGAGCCACGTTGGTTTCAACCGTGTGCGATGCGCACCAATATATATATATGTACATGCTCACGAGCACACGAATAACAGTGATGTCGCATTTTGTTACTTTGCGAATAAGTGTTTCTTCTTTTGCTGCTCTTGCCATAACGCACATACGTGATCAATGAAAGAAAGAAAAAACGATACGCGCTTCCTTTTTTTTTTTTGATCTTACATTGGCCTCTCGATATCCTTACGCGAATGCCAGTGGCAAAAACCCAAGAATACAATTCACCCTGAAATTATTTATGCCCCTTACAAATTGTTGGGAATCGCCATTGGCTAGACTTTAACGTACAACGAACGAAGGCAGATTTATAAAATGGTATCGTAAATTCGGGGCATCATTTTTATATCGCGATAGATATAATCGAGTCACCGTTTGAAAGAAGATACGAGGTAATGAAAAGAAAGATACAGAGGTCTGGATTCTTCAATTCCACGAAAGGGTATGGGGAATTATGAAGCTAAAAGTGGTGATCAATGAAGGTGGCTTGGTGCATAGGTCACGAAGGGCTATCCTTATCCCGGAACACGACTAAGCCATTGTGGTATTCGGGACCACGCGAATGCACTTTTCTGCCGGGCAATCTATAGTACGCACAGTGACGCAAGGGATCTGAGCCATTGCCTTCAGTTATTTCTTGAAACCTGAAAACCAGCTCATTTAAGATTAACTTTTGTGTTCGGCACAATCCAAAGGGGTGCCAAATTTACATGGTGGTTTTTGAAAATTTTCGTGCACCAATTAACAGTAGTGAAGGTTGATTTATCGTATGGCATGTTTTGTAAAACTATCAACTGCTAAATGCAAATTTCTATGGTGATACGTTTTAGTCGAGATTTTTTAAAGAATAACCCTTATATATTACCGATTTTAATAAATCACTGTTTATTTTGTTCCTCGAAAAATACTTCACGAATTCGTTATTGATGGCTATGCAAATCTATCGTTATCAATATTTTTCTAGGTTAAAAACACATGCTATTATACAAATCAACCTTCACACAGCTGGCAATTAGTGCACTAAACTTTACAAAAACATCTGTCTAAATATTTTTCTATTCATCTGCGTTAATTGTTTTCAGGCTACGTCAACCTCCATCAGGATCAGAATTATTCGGTTCTGTGATTTTCCGAAGTAAAGCTGCTGGATGAGAATGTTTGTTTCACCGAAGTAAATAAAATGTAACATGTTCCCAAGAAGCATTAATCGGTAAAATTTATTACGCTAATCAAACCACTAACGTCTCAATGAACGGTTACACATCGAGCTTATAATTTTTCAGTCACAATCAGTGTGGACTTCACATTTCCTCCTCTTTCTCTCCTCCTCCTTATCCTCAGAGCAGAAAGCTTACCGATAATCGAAGTTTGTTTATTTTTTTGTTTGATTGAAGATCACAACTCGGCTCTATTCGAGAGCAAGAGTTCCTTCATTATGCGACAAGGTTTACGGACCGGGTACGATAAAGCTGAGCGCAAGAGCAAAATAATGTGGTCAAAGTGGGCTGGATTCGATGAGGTATACAAAAGGGTCAGGGGATCGCACGGGGCATAACTATACGTATTTGTTCCTACGTGGTATTTGTATACTTATAGAGGTAAATAACTATACACGATACATATATACACTATAGAGTCAGGTGGGTGAAACGTACGTGAAGCTGGAGAGAAGAGAGAGAGAGAGAGAGAGAGAGAGAGAGAGAGAGAGAGAGGATGAGAGAATCGCGAGTCGTGGGTCGGGGGGCCTCGCGCCGCCGCGAGTTCGCTCCTTCGCTCACGAACGAGCGAAAGACAGCGTCGTAATCACATTACGTTGATTTTTACGCGGCGGCTGGCTATTAATTCCGCGGGTGTACACGTATATGCTTGCTGGGCTGTAGAAGCGCGCACCAGTCAGCCCAAGCACCCATGGTCAGCCATGAAGTCACTGTATACAGGCTTAAGGTATATACGCGCTTCTCATACAGTGCACGGGGGGCAGGGGGGGGGGGAACCTATACACGAGCCAAAAGGCTGGCATGGAAGACCTGCCGGGTGTATGTGCCTGCTGGGCCCGTCTCGCGACCCCACCTAAGCATCTTCTCTTCTTCTTCTTCATCTCCGTCTTCTTCTTTTCTTCTTCTTCTTCTTCTTCCTCGTCTCCGTCTTCTTCTTCCTGTTCATGGCCTAACCATCGGTGTGCGGGTGTGGCGAATACGTGCCGGGGTCGAGGGTCGAATCCCGATAGTCGAGCCTAGTGAACCCTCTGGGCTGGTGCTGCTGATGGTGGTGGTGGTGGACGTGGTGCTGCTGCCTGGAACCCTCTATATGCTCTTCCCTTTCTGTCTTTTTCTCATGGACCATGGCTATTCTCGCCCGTGAATGCAGCATTAACGCAGCACCACCTCTCACTCCCTTGGACATATATATATATATATGCACACGGTAACGCAAACACGTGACCCGGTACACAGGGGAGTATTATACCACGTAAATACTCTTTGCTATAGATGCATCGGTGCAATGGGGAATAAGCGAACTTTGTGTTATACACAACTCGTATACATACGCACATCATACATAAAGACTGTACCTGTGAATACGTGCCAGGATATGCACACAAACATGGAATTTTAAGGTAGTTTCAGTATCACCGGATGCAGGGAACAAGCAGAAACGTAGACGCGGTGGAGCACGATGAGCGGGCACGCACGAAACAAGAAAGAGCAGTTGGACCGCTCACGAGCTAGAAAATTGCTTTTTTTTAATATTATAAAGAAGAAATATCTCTTCCAAACATTCCGCAGCCTTACTTTTTAAGGTAATTAATGGAAGGCTGAAATCCCAATTAAAAATTACATAAATAGTTAGGAGACAGGATATTAAATTTCGCAACAACAAATCGAATTTAGAAACAAGCGTGCAAATTGGAAATTTGCATTTTGCTTTCACTATGAGGTAGTCAAAACCATGAAAGCCATCGCCACATTTAGGAAACCATGAAAACCATCTACTCGCATAGCGGTAACATTATAATGAGGAAGCAATGTGCAAGTTTACAATTTGTTTAATCCCGAGCCAATTGCAGAATATGAATCCGTACAAGAGGCAGGAATGATGTAAATTGAATCTCGCATATTGCCTCGTTACAATTTTTTCGGGCTTACAAAGCTCCAAAGGTTTTTGGCCTCTCCCATGAGGAAGCCAAAATTAGGATTGCCAAGTTCTCATAAAGAGAATTAGTAAATTCTTAAAAATGATAATGAATATACGAGATTCAATTCACACCATTCTTCTTTCTTCCGTAGATTTGTAATATCAAGGTGGCGCGAGTTTAAAAACAATCCAAATGAATGAGGAGGCATCGTGAAAGTTTCTAATTTTCACGCTGTTTACTTCTTTTTATCACGTTTAGATTATTAATTTTTTTTTTAAATCCGCTTCTCATTTATTAGAAAAGAGCCGATTTTCTCGGTTGAAACCACAGAATGAAACATTTCCGTCGTCGTCAATTCAAGTGAGAGGTATGGTATTAAAACAAATTAGAAATTTGTATATTTTGCCTTCTCATTATTTTGTCTCATTCGTAAAGTTCCCTCTAGAAAAAGTGAATTTTGAGGATTCCTCGTAAAGGTAGCTTTGTGAGCAAGATAAAATAATGAGAAGACAATGTGAAAATTTTCTAAATGGGTTTTCGAATGCGTTTTCTAAATGGGTTTTCTCGATGGCTTAGGATATTTTAAACATGTTAGCATGAAAATATCGTAATTTTTTTTATCACGAGAACAAAGCTTTCTTTATGAGGCTGCCAACAGGACGTACACGATAAATTTAATTATATGAAACTGCAGTAATGGCATATCCAGTACCAATTATAATTTTGATGGATAATAATAAGAGGTTCTTAACCCTCTTAACATGTTTAAAGTAAAAGGAAGTGAAAACTAATGAAGCGTCAAAATCGCTGATCCGTGGTTAAAACACTGATTCGTTTGACATGGAATCGCCCATACCATAAAACGACGAGCTTCAAGATAATTTTTTTCAATAATAAAGTAAATTAGATACAAAAATATATTCGTCGCTTATCTTAAGATTTGAAAAGTTCCTCGTTTTTTTGTTAGTGTCGAGATTAGTTTTTTTGTTAGCTAGATATAATAGCTACGCTATACCCTGGTATAAATTTTGTCCTTGATCAGCGATACTGCAAAGAGAATTTACGAAAACCAATTTAGTGCGTTTTGAATCTGCGAACTCCGACTTTTGAATCTGACGTCCAACCCGCAGGGCTATGTATACGCAGAGCTTTCAGGAAACCTGAATCAAACTGGCTTATGTTCATCGCGCTAGCTTAATTTTTCGCTCAATTTTCTATTGGTTTATCGAATTATTATAATCCAATCATTTTTCAGGTATAATGGTTCATCGGAGGTAATAGTTGATAAATATACAGGGATTAGGGGAAAAAAAAAATTGATGCATTCACTAATGGTCCCTTCGTTGATACGGCTAAAAATACCGATACAACGAGCAGAGCAACCTATGAATCTTGCGACAACTAGCTACATGGATAACAGCGCTAGCTCTTTTTTTACCAGCAATTCAATACCGCGCCATCTATGACTATTTTCAAGAATCAAACCTGCGCAATGCATCTTGGGAACTGAGGAATCTTTTAATTACCTCCTTTCATAATATCTTAGATCCGTCAGTACTAACACCATTTTATTTTTGGAAACTTTTGAAACAATGCATTTATAATCAATGAATCTGACCGTATCATTGAAGCTCCATTAATATGGTCTTGAAGAGAACAGTGCTGTGTCAAGCTTAGATGCGTATATTCATGAACATAACCCCCGTATGTGTGTGCGCGCATGTGTGTGTATGTATGCGTGCGTGCGTGTGCGTGTATGCGCGCGCGCAAAAGTATACGTTCGCATCAGTCATACATATATGAAACGATACTCACACAAATTCTTCCAACACCTATGCAACGTATTATAATATATTTGCACATAGGCATCAGGATCGCGGGTGGATGGATACGCGACCGCCGGAGAGGAGAGATAGGCGTGGGAGAGTTCATTGAGGAGAGATAGTATCAGCGATTTTATTTCCAGGCGGACATGCCCGTTACGAGAAAAAAGAGGAATGGGAGAAAGGATAAAGGAGAGAAGGAGAAGAGAGATAGAAAGAGAAAGAGAGAGAGAGAGAGAGAGAGAGAGAGAAGAACTGGCTGGACCTGCAACGGGATATAATATGCCCTCCGCATCCTTTACGCTGCGTTACGTACTTACGTAACCCAGAGGGCTATTTTCAATATATTATTAGAAATTCAAGCTCGCGTCCTTTAAATCCTTCTATGCATTTTTTGGAGTCACAATAATTTTACTTTGGCCTATCCTGCCTGATTTTGACCCTGATTTCGGAAAATCATGTTTGTCGAGTGTCCTTATGAGCTGAGTAGTAACTTCGTGAGACAGATCTTGGTTTTGGTTTAAGATTGGGTTGGGCTTACGTTCGGGCCAGGTCTATCCATAGATCTAAAAGGCTTGAATACCCTCGTCTTAAACACTAAAGTTTCGATGCGCATTTTTCTTTAATCTCCAAGCTATTCAGATACCACTTTTATAAAGTGCAGGTTCTACTGAAAACCATGTGATTATGAAAAGTTTTCATTGCAGTTTGAACAAAGTAATTTTAATAAAACGAACCCAACTGACACGTTCTCTTTGATTGAAGACTCACTTGTAAACTGGTTCGCTGATGAAATAACATTATCTGTCAGAAGAAATGAAGAAGTAATCCACATTGGAAGTAGCCGAGTGCATTATTATTATCACTCGCACTTGTAATTAACAGCGTTCAATCTCTATACAGGTCACTCAAGGACGAAAACGCGTTTCCTATGGAACTAAAGCATACGAGACTATGGGCATATTCCAATCCCAATGCTACCGCGATTCCATCAAAATTACTTCACCTAAAGAAATAGCCATCATTGCCAGGGTGCGCATTACGAGGATAGGCACCGTTGTTCGTTAGAATAATCTTCATTGCGTTTGAAAGATTTGCCCACAAGTGTTGCTTCGAAGCAAGGCGATGAAGAAGAATGATGCAAGCCGATGCGATGGAATAATACGAGGACGAGATGCATGAGGTCAAAGAAAATGAAGAGTATACACGAAAGAGGGGTTGAAGGGGCCAATGGGTGGCATATCGTAGGAATAGTATGGACCCCGAGAGAACTCAAGCAATGAACTCGAAGTTCATATATATATATGCATCATGCAGCCAGGATAGAAGAGAAACTCGAGTGAAGCTTCGTGCGCGGCTACCGGTGAATGCAATCGGTTGCCTCCGCGCGTTTCATTTGAATTATTATGCGTAAATAGGACGAAAATCTATTGTCCATGAAGATACGCCGGTTTTTTGCCCATTGGACTAAACATTTTCAGCGTTCACTCGCGGGGGAAATGTGCACGCGCGCGCAAGTTCTGTTGGCCATTCGGTGAGACTCTTCAGCCCTCACTGCGGAGTCGGATCGTGGGCCGTTTGCAATGTGGCGGCGCCCGACCCTCCGTCGACTCTTAATAGTATTGAAATTGCTAGTTAGACGCATAATCGAGTTATAACTTTTACCGCATGGAATGATGAAGCTGGATGCCCACATCTTGCTCGTCCTCGCTCGTCTTAGTGCCAGTGGAGGCTCGTCCGTGATTCTGGGTAGTCGTTGCATTACCGTGTAGCTCCGATTCACCGAACAATATTGCACGGCAGTGCGTTTGCACTTTGGATAATGAAAATGAAAACCCTCTACGGCTTCGAAAGCAGTCCCTTCCATCCTAAAGTTCTTTACACTCCTCGCACCGGCAATCAACTTACCTAACTAAAGAGAGAGAGAGAGAGAGAGAGAGAGAGAGAACTACCGAGCATGAGAAACGATTTTGACCTTTTTTTTTTCCTACAAGACTCCCTCCAATTCTCTATTACCTTCCGATTTACTCATAGAGAGGGTTGTATTGCTTGTATAAAATTGGTACTGTCTGATATTGGACAGAATAACATGTGTGCCATATGCAGATATGTGTGTTGTCTTCGTTCGAATGATAGAGTCCTGGGACAAACATCTTGCAACGACAGGATAACATCCTGAATAGTCGACTACATTATTCCAGTTGGATAATTCTAATGCCAATGATAGCTGTTGTACCAACATATTCGAACGATATTTGAAACAGGTACATTTGAAATTTGCCTACAATTGGCAACCGCGGATTGATGTGAATATGTTTACAAAATCTACTGCACAAAAGCTCTGCACAAAAGATACTGCACGACTGGTTTTTGAAAACCAGAGAAGCTTTGATTGTTCTCATTTCCTATTTATTGTTCCGCCATTGTTTGGGAATTCTTCTAAGATGGACTCATGAAGCATTCTGTTGTACATATTCAACGCTGCCGTTATGTTCGAATCCATAGCCAAATGAATGTCTGATCAGAACATAAATTCAGGCTTATTGCATTGACTTCCTGCTTGCGTGGAGAGACGTTTACTTTCTTAATCCTTTACCTTCTTCAGCTATTTCATCGTTTGTATGAATATCGATGTGAGATGAGGGATGATCGCCCAGTTTGATGAATTCATACGATGCCATCTGAGTTTGAATAATTCATTTGCACCGTCATATCAAATGGTATCCGTGTGAACGATACCTCATTTCTCCCCTCCAACTGCTCTAACTTTTCCACCCGGACCATCAAATAATGTAATCGTACAGGTAATCGTACGGTGCGCCCACTCTGTCCTTGGTACAAACCCATCAAGACTATTTCTCTATGCGATCCTCGTGCGTGTAGCGGAAGAGTGAGAAATGGAGATAAAAATAAAGAGCGAGGACCAATTCGATGACACGGGTTGCGGACTCGATGGGATTCACTAGCTCGACGGGAACATCTCGCGCGATCACAACGACCCGTATGCGCCGTGGCAATGGACAATGCTTCATTAGATCATTGTCGGTGCACAATATCGCACAATTAGCTTGACCGAGAGAACGAGCATTGGTTCGATCGTGCATGGCCCCAGCGCGCCCCTGTTTGCCTCTCAAAAGGAATCTTTAACCCCCGCTCTCTCGCGCCTTCTCTCTCCGATATCGAAGCCGCCGCGGTTATATCTTTAACGCTGATACACGATCTACCGATCATTGAAAGCGTCGATCGTTCGATCGGCCCCGTTATGTATATATGTGTGCCTGCGTGCATTATATCCAGGCGTATAATGCTCTTTGTGCGCCGCTCCTTTTTTTATTTTTTTATTATTTTTTATTTCTCTCTTTCCATTATCAATCCTTCAGCTATGGATCGCTAAAACGTCTTAGGCAACTTGTGAGTGAGGTGAGTACAACAACGCTAAATCGTCTTAGTAAGTAGATCCGTTGCGGGCAATCGATCAACTTTCAGCTAAATGTCAATGCAACGTGTAACCGAAGTTACGGCTTATAATATTTACGCAAATGAGGACTGTGCTGTATACAGGCTGTTATTTTCATCGCCTTTCAGTGCCGAATACATCCAGAACTAGAAGAAAATTTAAGGACAACTAAGATAATGCGTTGAACGAAAAATGTATACCTCGCGACGTTCACCGTTCCGTAGACTTTGAATTGAATGCAAAATTTTTTGGAGTTCGATTACGGATGAAATAAAAATTCACAAGGAATTTTTGGTGCCGTAAAATATTGAGCAATTGGGAAATAACACACGAAAAATTGAGTAAATAGATGATAGATGAAGGGTAATATAATTGTACTATAGTACATATAATAAACCATAATAAATAATAAGTGATTGGAATTTTCCACAATTGTAAAAAAAAAAAAGCGATTAAAACATTGCGCCTAGAGCTATATATTATTGGATAAAATGTCGCAGCGCGAGTAACTTTCGTTTCCCCGTAAATTTGGAAAACTCCAGAGATTTATGTGAGCGGAATACGGTACCGACGAAAGCACGACATTCCATAGGAACTGCATGTACCGCATACAGCAGCCACGGTGCACGTTTCAACAGCAGCAGGAGCCACAGGGTGAGATCCAGCGGCATACGTCAACGTTTTTCTAAAACCAGATAACCAGCGGGAGGACTAAGGTGCGCTTGGCCCAACGCCCGCACGAGAAAATTATGTGATCAAGATTTTACTCCGGTGAACGCTCGGAGCGCTGTGTGGACGTCGGACCTCGCGGTCCTGCGACTGGAATTCCAGTACGCTTGCGGCTCCTCCACGATGTGTCCTCGTCGTCGACGGAGAGAACGATACAGCAGAATTGTTGGAGACCATAGAAACGATCTAGCGTAGATATATTTGTGTGATATCCAATATGGACCAGGCCCCGCAGGAATTAAAAGAGTTTTTGTCCAGAATTTTGTCGTTTGTTCAAAATTGTTTCTCCTTCTGTCTCAGCCGAAATTCAGTGTCATTGTTCGCCTTTCATTTATAATTTATATCGGATCGTGATAAAGAAAAATTTAACGAAAAAAAAAAACGCTATATCCACCGTGGGCTCGATTTTTTTTTTTTTACTATACGCTCATGTGCGATTGAGTTGCATCGGTTGCATAGATCGCGAAGGTGTAGCATCGGACAGAGTTCGTGCCCCCATAGCGTGCTCTTTGTACGTAGAGATGCACACGGGTGCATCGGGCCGCGTCTCTTCCGTCACGACGAACTCGGTGCTAATGAAAATTCCGGTAAGGTATTTATAGGGGAGAAGCCTCACTGGAATGCGGTCCAATTAGAAGAAGACTTTCCTTGAGCGTGCACCCGCAATCATGGATTTTTTTAAATAATTTTTTTTAAATCCTTACACCTAGTAAACCGCTACGGAATATATAATACATACCGTGCGATATATATATATATATATATATATATATATGTAACTAAAATATGTAGCGGGTGTACGGGGCTCTTGACGTATGGTCGTGTTGGAGGTCGGGTCTTGGGGTAAACCCGCGAGAATTGGTTTATTACACTACGAAGCAAGAGATACACACCAGGCTAGCCGCCCAATTGTAATTCGGTTTTACATCCTATCTCTTCCCAGCTTTCAGGGCCTCAAATTCACTCTTTTCTTTCTTCATCACAGAGAGCGGCTTCTCTCTCCTCTTTTTTTTTTCCTTTTTTTCGGTCTCCTTCTTCGTCATCCTTTTTCTTTTTTTCGGTCTCCTACGTCGTCCTTTTTCGTATCTTCCGACTCCTTCATTTCTTCCGTTCGTTCCTCTCTCGCTCTCCCTTTCCTTCCACTCATCCATCTCGCCACGATAATCTCATTCCCTTTCGCCTCCTCCCCCCCCTCTGCTTCTCACCAGTCTTCTTGGCCCTTTGAGTGGATATCATATATGGGACATTCAATGCCCATTGGATAAGCCTCCGACATCAAAGAGTTTTATTTGATTCGTATAGTCGTCTGATATTTCCGGGAAAAGGCAAGTAGCAAAACTATAAACTGATGCACAAAATGGCCCTCTTTTAATCCAGATTTTTTATTTTTGCAGTGACAGCAAAACTTTTAGGATTTTTGTGATTCAATTTCTCCTTGCGTAGAAAATTCTTTAACAGGGCTGGCTGAACTTTGTACTGGGACATTATAAACAAGGATAAACAATGACAAAATTGAAAAATTAAAAAATTCTTTTCATCGTGATGAATTTGATCGAGTAATTTATTGAGAAAATATGAAAAACAGCGAATTTACGTGTATGGTGAGCGACAAAAAAAATGATGAGTATTTGAAGTTGGTTCAATTGAACACGAATGACCCGTACGTATAGCAGAAAAAAAAAATACTCTCTTATTGCTTCTTTCTTCGCGTCCTTTTTGATGCTCTCTTATTCACAATGGTACACCACAGGCGTCCTGGACGCAAACTTCTTTTTAACGAACTAACAAATCAATTCGATGCTGATTAATGCCCAACCTCAGGCAATACCCTAATTACCCGGTTAATTATTCGATTGAGGATGAACGTTGTCGATCGGAGTGGCGCCGCAGCGTTCATCCGCAATGTCTTTATATACATACCGCGTATATGCGATATGTGAAGAATACCGGTATACTTTTTTTTTCCTCGATGTGAAGTATGCGCATTCTCGTAGGTGGAGTCTCTATACATGAATCTCGCGATAATGCAATGTCATTTGAGATTGCATGTTTCCAAGTGCGCTTCCTTTTACGGGGCTGAATGCACACGACGGAGAATAATTTTTACGAGCCAACGGGTGTGTCATGGATTTCCGTTGCAAAATTATCCTAACGAAGTATTAACGCCGGGTCATCTCCGTCGATGCTACCGACTGAATCATGGCCTTGTGATAGCATCCGATCTTTAAGACAACGACGAAAAATCATATGTACACGAAAATAGAAAATAATGGGCATGCTCCAAAAAAAAAAAAAAGAAAAAACAACCTCTAACCTCTTTTGTTCCATCGAAGTCAGATTCAACAGAGATGTTGAGCAAAAGGAGGATAAAAAAAAATTGAACGCGTCATAGAGTCAGTTCATTATATTTGATGTCACAGAATCGTTGGTCCGATGCGGAAAAGCTTCCGTTTACTTAAATAATATTTAATCAGGCGCAATCAGTGTGATAATAAATAAATAAATTTCTCATTAAGCTCAAATTCGATGGAAATGGGTCTCGGGTTCATTATAATTACAAATATGATGTTAAATCGTAAAATTCATTGCGTATTTAGCGACCGTTTACCTCAAATTTGCTTTCGATAATCCCAATTAACTCCTGAATGTACCAACTTTCATGGAAAACTGGTAATTATTTTTCTACATTTTCTTACTATTTTTCGAATTTTTGCTGCAATTTTACATTCCAATCTTAAATTCAGAATCGGCTATCCAATGTAACCCGCGTAAATGATTACCAAGTACATCCTGCTCGAGAATGCATTTATTTGCTTAACTTTAGTGGAAGATAAAGTATTCCTAAACTCTTTGACGGACATGCAGGATTTAGTTTCGAAATTTCAGTTTTCAGCCTCCTATTAGGAATCATAGTGACCTCATACATCACGCGAGAGTTATTGGAATTCATATTTTGTGTTTAACTGGATGATATTTGAAAACTTTCACGGCAAGTATAAAAATTATTTTCGCCGTACAGCAATGAGGAAAAAGTATCCAAAAATAATGTCAAACGTCATATTGTAAATATTGATTGATATGATCAGGCGAAGATGCAATTTCACAACGAGCATAAAAAAAAATATATATGATCAATAAATCATAGAACATTTTAAATTCGAGCCGTTCAATCGAGTATCGTTGTGAAGTTCTATTTCACGCACTGCAATCTATGATCACCTTACACTGTTACCATTATTGCTAAGCACTCGATCTCGATCGTCGAGTGTCTCGAACGAGCGAGAGCTCTGTTCGTTGATTCAACGTTTCACCAGATTCTGTTATATTTTAGTTAAAAAAATAGGTTCATAATGCAATCTTCTACGAAATTGATTTTGCTTTTGGAAAAGGTTCAGGGGTGTCCTCGGAGTGTGAATTCAAGTTGGCGGGACGCGGGGGATCAAGCTGTAGCCGCCATCTTGGAAAACACGTTTTATCACATATCTCATGAACCGTGCATTGCCAGACAAAAATAGTGGGAACCTTTTTCGCAGATAATGAAATTCTCTACAACTTTTATCTGGAACTTTTTCCTGTATAGTGCATGGTTTTTTATTTACAGCGTTGAAAACTTTACCAAACATCACCATTTTTACTGTTACATCAATCGTCAACTATATATTTGAAAATACCATGTTTGGAAAAGTTTGCCACGCTATCAATCAGAAAACATGCTCTATATAGGAAAAAGTTTATAATAAAAGTTGTAGAGAATTTTATTATCTACAAAAAAGGTATCAAGTATTTTTTTCCTACGATATACGGCTCACGAGATATTTGGTGAAACGTGTTTTATAATATGTCGGCTGAAGCTCGATCCCCCACGTCTCGCCAACTTAACTCTACACTCAAGAGACACCTATGAACCTTTTTCAAAAGTAAAATCAATTTTGTAGAAGATTGCAGAAAAAATGGCTAGAATGACTGCACCATACTACTCAATTCCTCCCAACGACACAATGTTCTCCATTGCTGAAGAAACCGCGTTTGCTGACATAGCGTCGGACCAAGAGCACGAGTCTCTGGTGCTATCACACGAGGCTCATACCGCCCGAGGTCAAGCCTCGTATGGGCGGAAGTGGGCGCAAAGAGCGACGAAAGAAGACGTGCCAGGGCGCCTGATGCGTGAGGTTGGGTGAATAGCCGAGAGAGAGAGAGAGAGAGAGAGATCCAAGCGATATTACCGACTGAGCTAACATGCCAGAGCTCCAAAGCTTATGAACAATCCACTTGGCGATAGGAAGAGGAGAAAGAACGGACAGAAAAATAAGGAAACAAAAAAGAGAAGCTATAGACGTCCACGAGGCCTGTCCGTCAAGTCGAGAGCACACGGCGCAAAGCGGAGAGCTAGTGCGGCCCCGTACAACGCTGTGGAACACGGGCGTCCCGAGCACTCGAGGGCATCGCCAAGTGCCGACGAGAGCTGCTCTGATCCCGAACCCCGAAGAAAGAGGTGAGAGGTTACGCAAACACGAGGCTTTATCTGATGGCCCGTCAGCGGTCGCGCAAGCAGAGGCCCGAGCGCGGGGCAGCGTCATGCCCAGCAGAGGGCCCCCGACAGTCGCTTCAACGACCGCGAGCTCTGGAACTGCCACACGCTTGAAACAAGAACCAGAATGCGCAACACTATATAACCTACAGGAACACCATCGTCGTCGTTGTCTTATCCTGTTGAACTGTGTATATAATGTATGTTGTCCATGATTCTACTGAGCGGAGAGATGTGTGGTACACGCAAACGTAACGTGTGGCAACGCGAATCTCTTCCGTTCACTGGACTACGAGACTTCGAGACTCTCGAGTGTTTGATTTATTCAATTTGAATCGTTCCCAATGTCAAGATAATCATCTATAATAAGCCATGTGTCTATAGTACTTTGTATACGGTGTATAGATACAGAAGAGAGAGAGAGAGAGAGAGAGAGAACGGGGTCTGCTGTTGTCTTATTAGATGTCCTATCGTGTAGATGCGATGTTCTCATTCGGAACCGTTTTTTTTTGTTTTGTTTATAATTCGTCGAGTCATACCTTGACTCGACAAGGTCGAGAAATTGGAACTACGTGCCGTTCGTTCTCACTGCTGATCAATCATCGTCTCTGCGTGCGCTTTTGTTCCTTTGAGATTCTCCATCTTACCCCGCCACGTTACAATTTTTTTGTAAATTTTTTTACAGCTGTTAGTCTAACAACAGCAACAACGTGATATCTTTACTGAGGATCAGAAACCGTGTCATCCGCCTAATTCGAAAATTTTTGTATGTTCATCAATTTTTATCCTTTTTTTTTTTTACTGAATCAAGGCTTTAAGCAGAGGCAAATTTAGGTAGAAAGAAGGGTGAAGCTCACGTTGATGGGAGGACAAAATTCAGTTAGGGAGGAGACCAAAATTTATTTGTCGTGAGCTCTAAAATGAGCTGCATAAAAATTCTGTGATACTTGACTCACAATCAGCACCGCGATATATCACTCGATTGAAGGAAAGCCGATAAATTCTGGGCCTTATTGGCCCAAGACAATAACGTAAGATAATCCCAAACGAGCATCAGGCCACTAACTGCACAAAAGTCATCATCATTATGCTTAACCTAAGTAAGCACATTTTTCGAAACTTATATATCCTCACTGTCGATGGTTCATTATTTTATTCCGATTCCTCGTCGATTGTTTTTTTTTTCTCGCTGATGCATTCTTTCCCCATTGGCCTGGATGAGCACACGAGGTGTGGGAAATTTGCGTGTACCGAATGAATAATGTACCAGTCATTGTGGGTTTATTTTAAGAAGGGTGGATGCTGGGTCGTTTATATACTGACAAAAAATTTCCCGCTGAGTTACCACGAGGCACGCGGATTATGCATCCCGATTTAGGATCCAATCGGTAGAGTTTATGCGAGTCTCCTAAGACATTCTCGCAATATTCCTTGACCGTTTGCCTTGCCTCTGTACTTGTTCGATGTTATTTCATTTGATCATGTATAACATGAAGCTACGTAGCATGTGTGATATATCCACAAAATTATCATCTTAATTTTATTGATATTCTTTCATTGTTTATTATTATTGTTGTTGTTGTTGCTGCTGCTGCTGCTGCTGCTGCTGCTGCTGTTACTTTTGTTACTGCTATTGATATTTTTATTTTCGTTTTTGTATTTGTTGTTGTTGTTTTTATTGTTTTTTCAGCTGTCATTTTTGTAGTTGTTGTTGTCTTATAACTTTATAGAAAGGAAATATGAAATTTTTCACTGTACACTAGGACCTCGATTTAATGGTCCTCGATTGAATAGACAGTCCCCACCATGTCGCACTTATCGATCGATTTTTCGCGTGGTGGGAGATGGTGGGGGACGCTTAAAGTCTCCCCGATCAGGCCCGTAGCACGGAGTGCCGATGCGCAGATACAGCATGGGCGGGCATACGCTACCTCGATTTAACAAGGTGCGATGCGGAGCCGGTCCCGCCACTGGCCGTTAAATCGAGGTCGTAGTGTAATACAAATTGCTTTCACAATGTCGACGACATTTTGCCCGATTAATTTTAGCTTCTTTCGATGAGATGATCTTTCGTTGAATGAATCAACTGCGTAGATGAATATTTTACCGAATACGATTCTCACGCAACTTTTGAAAGACATCCCAATACCTCATTCGTTCAATCGAAGCAAAGTAAGGATGAAGCAACCAATTTCATGAAATGTATGTAACTGCGAAAAAAATATATTAATATTTTAATGATACTATGCGAAAATAAAGGCTAATGAAACAATCTTGCCAGATGTCTTGAAATATTCCAAAACTCACGTAGCGCAAGAACTGTTTTTTTTTTTCCATCTCCGGACCATCCAATAGACTGGCTGAGCTAGAGCGCGTACTTCGAGAGATATGGGCTTGTTTGGTAATTAGATGCTTCGGGAAACGGACCACGGGGGGTAATCTCGAAGCTTGTTCGCGCGATATAGAGAATATGCGGGTGTGCGTGTGTGTGCGTGCGCGCGGATATGTGCGTATGCGTTGCTCGCAGAGAACGTGGGTTAAAATGTAGCGAACGAAATTGACGAGGATTCCTTAATAAGGCTCCCACTCCCGTTCCAACACGACAGATGCTCTTCGGAGCTTCTCGAAGGCACTGCAGCATTCGTCGAGCAAATGGCTCGCTTGCACAGTCCTGATTTTTGACCGGCTAATCCAATTCCAATGGCTGACTATAAACGTAGCGTTAAATCATTCGTGGAATAGTCGGACTTCACTTTCTCTTTCACTCGTGAAATTGCTTTCGTGATTTTGTATGGTCTTGATGATGAAAACTGGCTTATTAGCGATCATATGCAAGGGAGAGTAAGATACTCTATTGTTCCAGCTGTCATATTTAAATTTTTATCTTTTTCCCCGGAAGATTTTTCTAACGCTGTCTGCAACACGAGCGATTAGTTGATATTCTTTCCCTTGTAAACTTCGAATTATTGTGCACCAGGCATAAAGATGATCACTTTCAGGAGATAATAGGACAAATCGCACACTCAAAACTCAATTAGGACATATAAAGTAAAATAACGACTCACAGGCTTAATCTTTTCATGTATATTTTGTTGTTTAAGTCTTCGGAAAATCATGCACGATGGTCAAACTCGATATTTTGGTGAAATAAATCTGTCACAATATAAACTGAGCCTGAAAAATGATCACTTTAATCCGACCTGCAGGCTAAAGTATTCGAGTGAATGTGGGGCAAAGTGATGTCGATTGGAAAAATTTTGACGCTTCAGCACTTATACGTAATTAAAATAGTGACTTTAATATATCTGACATTTAAAGAAAATAGGATATACGTAATATTGACTTAATATTAACAGTCAACAGTGAAAAAGAGGTGTATTTGGAACACACACCGCTGCCACGATGATTGGCAGGTTAAATGTCACCCGACACGAGGTGTCACGTATTTAATCGGTCGACAAAAACTAACTGTATCATCAAGTGGACGTTGCGAAAAATCTAGAGAAAAAAGTACCAAGTCATAAAGTCCGATTTAAGGTATAGTAATTTGAAATTTTAATTGACAAAAATTGTTAATTCAATTTCAATTGAAGTATTTCAATTTGTGAAGTATTTTGGCATAAATTCTTAATACAAGTACAGAGTACAGCCTCCTTAACATCGCGCAGCTCGGAAATATTTTAGATGATCGCACTTTACCTCGCATGGTCAAATTACCCTATTATATATACTCTCACCTGCATTGTGTTCATCAAAGGCGAACTCTTCTTTTCCTCCAGAACTATGTATAGGCGAATAATTTCTGAGTTGACGACCATTGTCCCCTTATCCTTGCAACCCAATCCAACAGCTCATGTCTCGATAGGAAATTTGTCTTCCGCCGTCTCAAAATATTGCCAGATTCGCTGAGAGTCGAAGACTTTCTTCCACCCACGCGCCGAAACTTCGATACTAAACTTGCCCGTGTGTTCTATGAGACTTGTTTTCTCTCTCACGCGAATTGCTTATGAAGACATAAATCAAGGGGGGGGGGGGGGTGGGGGTCGTCGACCCCGCACACGATGCTCGCAATTACACACGCGTAAGCGTAACGTAATATATAACGAGGCGTGTGCCGAGCAAGCGGGGTATATAAGAGCTCGTTATATGATGGACCAAAGTACGAAAGAGCGTTGCGGGTATTCCAATCGGTAAGTATTATCTTTAGTTCGAGTTCTTTCTTTTTTCTGCCGTTCGCGAGACCTCCGTTAGTGTGGGAGTCATGCCAATTTATCCGGTATTTGGACCGCCCTTCATCGTGTCCGTAACGAGCCTTCTTCCTTGACGATTGCACTCAGGATTCAGACGTCCGTTGATGGACTCCGAAAGGTATATTACCTATATATCTTCATCTTTAGTTTTGCATTCTTTTTTTTTCCAATTCTACAACCACCGTTGCATATTCCGTGCTTAAAAAATCATCCATTGTAAATGCGTCTAGAAGACGTGACCTCATCTGTACGATCCCGAGAAGATCAAACTTTTAGACGATGCGGAGATAGGTATACTTACTTCGTGCACGACACACAAAGCGAATGTTTTGCTTATCTAATTTTTTGCAGTCTTTTCAGGAAAAATTTGTTTAGATCCACGTAGTTATTTATTAGATAAAATTTGATGTGTGTAAATCTAAATTTTGAAAAATCTTAGATCTACCTAGATCTCCGCATATAACGGTAGATTACGCCCATTCGTGTCGACCCAATATTATATTTGAACACTTTTAATTTTTAGATCTCCGTTATCTACTTAAATTGCAATAGTTTTACTTAGACCTGAGTAGGTCCAACGGATATCTAGATAGATCTAGTTGAGATGTAGGTATATGTAGGTCTAACAGAGATCTGGGTAGATTTAATTGAGATCCACGCAGATTAAACAAAGATCTAGATAGATCTAATTGACTTCTAGGTAAATCTACGATATTCCCAAGTTCAGATTCACGTAGATCTAAAAAAAAACTGGGCAAGTCTGAATTTGATCTATTTTATCCCGGGTTTGGACCAATCAGTGTACTTACAGCAAACTTTTGGACGGCAATAGCATTTTCGGACCCCTATGAATTGGAAGCGAGGTGTTTTTTTTTAGTAGTTCCGCATCGTTCGAGATGTATTTAATCACCACATTGATCTTTATTTATATATATATGAAAAGCTTGAAGCCAAACACTCTTCGAGTTCGTAATAAAATTATTCTACCATACTTCCGGACCTCGTCAATCCTACCTCCAACACCATTCAACGAACGAATAACGAAAGATTATGAGAGGAGACTTAAAAATTAAATTTAAAAGTTTTCAGAATCCTCCAAGGAAGCTCGATGTCTCCAACTCTTTGTCCGAAAATTTTCATATTTTCGTTCATTTTTCGTATATTAACTCAACGTAACGCGCATTCGCGACAACTTTCCTATACCAGGCAAATCTTTGTAAAGATTTTGTGCTAAACATCGAAGACTGTAGAGTCGGAAACAGCTTTTTCTCTTCCCACTATATCAATCGCTCTGTTTTGTATTCATGTGTCACCCATCGCGTGTACACGCAACGAGAAGAATTACGTGAAGGCCGAGAGAGGTTCGGAGAGGTGCCAGGATAAGACAAACGAATAATAAACGTCGAAAAAAAAAAATACGAAGAAAAAAAATGTCTCTTATAGATCTGGGGCTATAGCCATCCTTTGCACGAGCCCAAGACGCTATCTCGCTTGGCAATGTTTGCCTTCGTTCCACAAAAACACAAAAGCGCGGTGTACGTGCCGCCCATTGCTCGGTTGGGCGCACGACTGGCAATGTCTTCGACGTTTCGAGTGAGCAGGCCAACAGCGACAGTCAACGTTTGCTCGACAATTATGTAAGCCCGTCAAACTGTTTCACCAAACATCGTGAAACGGGACGACGTTTGAGGGTAAAGAAGACTCGAAGCCGCTTGGCCGCATTCACACGAGTTCGGGCCGATATTATCGTCATCAACGGAGAACCAAAGACAAAAAAAACATTAACGGTACATATGTATATATATACGGGGTAATCCTTGCAAAGTAGGGCGATTTTAAGTCAGGGATCATTGATTACGATGCTCTCCCTAAATTGAAATCGTTCTCATCTTGTAAGGAGCCTCTTACAGTCTTAGAGCTCAATTGTTTATTTCATTTGATCGTATTTCAATGAATGGAATACACCTCTTCGACAAGCGTTCTATATTAGAAAGATATATTGCCGCTGCCACCGCCGCCGCTATGTCAGGAATCGAGGATTACCCAGAATCTTCGAGGAATTCCTGAAAGCTCCCATAGATTACCCAGAATCCATCAGGAATTCCTGGACACCCCCATAGATTATCCAGAATCCCTCAAGAATTCCTGGAAACCCCCCATAGATTACCTAAAACCATCCAGGAATTCCTGTAAACGCCCATAGATTACCCAGAATCCCCCAGGAATTCCTCGATGTTTGCAGAACGAGTTCTAAGTCAACGGTGCTGAATGCATCCGAGACTGAAGACGTAGAATAACTCGTATGTAGAATAACTCTTATACATAGTACGACGAGAGAAGACAGACGAAAGCTTCACATGCTTTTTAAACTGGACGCACGCATGCAACTCTCGTAGCTCGTGTCACTGTCACGTGAGACGACAGAGAGAGAGAGAGAGAGAGAGAGAGAGAGAGAGATAGACTTGACGTGTTAGCAAGCAGAGCAGAGATTGAAGTTCGACGTAGAGAAACGATGACGTCAGAAAAAGAGAGAAAGAGAACACGAACAGAACGAACGCGACAGTTGCGCGCGTCCGCGCCCCGTTACAGATCTCATCCAGCATGCAGCAAACACCGGCTCTTGTTTGACTATCTCACGATCCCACGGTCTCGGGCCCCGCGCGCGTCCTCGCTCTTAAGAGGCTTGCGTTACAACCGATTGGATACCTAACGAGTTCGACTTGTCGTCGTGTCCTCTCTTGCCATTGGGCTCCACGGTTTGTGGAACTCTCGTGGCTCCGGGGCACACGGTGCAAACTCCATTCCGTGCACAAGCCGCTGCTCAACGATGTAACACCCATTGCACAGTCGTAGAGTTCGTGCGTGGTGGCGAACGAACATGGTGACTGGATAGGTAATGGCCGCTCGCGATAAGCATCTCGATCGGATCCAGGAAACTCAACGTTCATGCTTCCAAGAGATTCTTTCACCCGGGGAAGATGAACCCTTGCGTCTTCGGGGACCCGAAGTAAGAACAAAATGGGCAACTCTACGAAGTCACCGCACCGCTAAGCTCTTTCCGCTTATACTGTTTCGTATAGATCTCGTCATCATACCCGTCCTCCACTTTTCTCAGGAGGCTCCTTCTTCCTGATATTTCGTCGGAAAGACAACCCCAAGAATCAAAGATCAATTTGGAGGTGTAAGTCGAACAATCTATCTATCAGTGACGAGTCTTCATTGACAGAAAAATTGGGGTCGATTTATAGGACCGATCAGAAACACTCGAAACTTCCAAGGGCCTGTTACGTCTCCATTTTCGTGAAAAACGAGAAATTTCATAGAAGGTAGATGAGTGATGACCCGTTTCATTATCTGTTTTGTCGATGAGTAAGAGCGATTTTGTTAGTGCTTTTCCCTTGGAAGCTCGATCCATACGTAAAATAGATTGATGCTGATGACTAACCAGTCTCTGCGGTTTAATTTAATGAGGAATCGAGCGACGATTTGTCTAGAGCAGGTTACGAAAGTGCCGATAATCCATTCGCAACGGAGCTGTATATATGCGGGGGTGTCTCACTGGTCAAAAGCATGTTTCGCACCTATACGATGCATGCGTGCTCTTCGGTTATAAATCATTCGAGCTGGAGCTCTTGCAGGGTGTGTATGCTGCTTGTGTGTACATATGCCGAGAAAAGAAGGAAGAAAAAAAAAGAGACTCGAGAGTAATCCAACGTTGCTTACGTTCAAGCTAAACCGCGGGTCTCTGTCTTTCATTCGCTTCTTCCCAGAGGTTGATGTTTCTTTTCTCTTCGCGATGGTTCTCTCGTCGGGCGTTAGAAATCGCGGGAAAGCTGCTGCCGTTGCCTCGAGAGTCCTATCGTCTGCCGCGTCAAGGAAATAACACCTACTCTTTATGGCTTGCCGGCTCGTGAAATCAACATTTCCATTTGATTAAAATCCAATCGGTATCCATGATGCATATTATATCCTCAACGCAATAAAGATGGCGACTTGTCAGAGTTGATTTGCAATAATGGTACATAGCATGAGTTTCAACAGATAATTCGAGCGTTACGTCGCCATCTTTCAATTTTTTCAAATTCAATGTACCTAAGGTCTTGATGAGCTAAGCTAATCTGAATATTGGGTATGGAATGTTAAAGGTGGCTCATAAATTGCGAATCTCACAAAAATCGATGATTTTTTTTTATGTTTTGGAACAGTGAACTTTTCTGTTTTGGTTGAACTCAAGAAATAAGAATTTTAGCCGTTGCGTCCAGGAGGCAATGTTCATCCAAGTGGTTGATTTTTAAATCAGCCCTATTGAAAATTTAGTCGCATGGCTCGTGAATTGCTGCATTCACTTATTAAAGAATCCACCAAAATTGGGTAGTACTTAAAACACATATATATAGTTGTTCGTTGGTATTTAATGTACTATACTTCGATGAGATGCTTCTTTCAGTATTTCAAGCACTTGCACTTCAAGTAATTTTCGAAATAACGTTTTCCATATGTTTGTATCCTTAACCTTGAAGAATGTTTCGAAAAAAATACATCGTCATGCGTGATATAAACTGCGTAGTATTGCCTTATCAATACGAGTATCCTGAAATTCTATATTAGGTCAATTTTCAGTCTTTTTTTAATGCGAAAAATAATGCCTCGTCATTGGAAGATTTGCGCATATGTACTTTTAAACTCGTACGTTCTCTGAACCGAGAAAATAAATAAATTTCTTTTGGTCTAGTCTCTCGATGATATACCTTCGTGTAAAGGGAACTCTTCGTCTTCTCTTTCGACGGACTCTCTCTCTCTCTCTCTCTCTCTCTCTTTCTCTCGTGCCACGATGCAGGGGTCGAGTTTCGAAATCTCTCGTGCCTGGCGAGAAGAGCCACAACGGCGCATTAACGCGCTAAGAAATATTATCGTCCGCGAAATAGATCGCAGGTGGTGAGGTGTGGGTGATGACCCTGCGCGCCTCGTACGAGAGAAAGATTTTGTTCCAGGCTGTTACAAAATACGAAATTGAGCCCATTTGTTCCAGTGTAAAGGTTTGGAGATGTGAGAGCGAGCCGCGCCGCTGGTGGTGTTCCTCTTCGCGAATCCTATTTCTTTTTTTTTTTCATTCAGAGTCTCCGCGTGCGGCCGCCATCAACCACCCTTTTACGCCACCACCCCAATACCATAAATCCTTCGAGGTGTTAATACGTTCGCGCAAAAGTAGGTATATACAATCTCTTGGTTTTCGAGTCTGGCATACAACGGGCATATAAACGCTTTTACTCCCCACCCCTTTTGAGATGTTCATAGCCACGCGAACATCTTGGCAGCTATTTGTGGGGCCTCGTTTATACCAACATCATGCGAATTCATATATGTGTGTGTGTGTGTGTGTGTGTGTGTGTGTGTGTGTGTGTGTGTGTGTGTGTGTGTTCGTGCAGTTTTTTTCTACTTTTTTCTTGCACTCTTTTCTCTTTTTCATGGTTGCAAGGACTTTGTGGTTTTCTCGGAGAGTTCTTCATCCTCGAAAAATTCGTGGAATGCAGAGCAGAGCTTCGGGTGGATAGGAACTCGACCTTCGACCCTGCTACCCTCCGATCTTTCCAACCGAGTATCACTTCGCAACTCGTAATATGCTGATAACTTTGGGAATGCACCGGAGATGAGTTTCAATGGGGAAAGAGAGTTGAAGATTTTATATTATTTGGAATAAAATAAATATTATTGTAAATTAATCGATTAGAGCTTGCGATGGGACGAAAATAAAAAAAAAAATCAATCAACCTCTTATTGGAGATGCTAAGAACAAATTGATTGTGAATGACAATAATGCCGAAGAGTTATTTTGATGAATTATGCTTGGAAAGAATTTTTTGACCAATAATCAGAAAACTTTTTTTTGTCGCATATGACATGAGATTTTTAATAATTTTCTAGCTTGTTTTATTTATTTTTTCATTATTTAACAATCGAGGGTCATATCGAGGGTCATACTTCAACTCAAATCGAATTTGTTTGAAATACACCGAACATGAAATGACGAAGACGTTTTACCGTGAAATCAAAACATAACCTAACATTTTAACCATCCGCTGAATCGTTATGAGAAAAAAATGAATACAGAATATCATTAAAACTTGTGTATCTTATCTAAAAACTGGATAATTTACATTTATATAGTTGCATGCGTGCTTTGAGCTTACAAAGCACGAAGTTACATTTATAATGGAAATTCTTACATTTTATTTCGTTACACACGCAACAGGATATTTTATAAAAGGCTCATATTTCTACGAGTTTGCATCAATAATGAATGACGATGACTTTCGATTAGAGATTCCATGTGTTTCATATTGAGTCAAGTAATTTTTTGCCATTCGCCCAACCATATACTGCATGAAGAAAGCCCAAAAATCAGCTGATCGCTTTCCAGTGCACAACTCCCGTTTTTTGTCCAGCTGGCAGTCGAGAGTTACAAAAGAACTTTTCTCAAAAACAGTTGACACAAAAGTCAGCCAGCTCAAGAAATTCTTCACCAAGTCATTCTATCGGGTAAGGTAATCGTTCCAATATAGCCGGACGTGTACCAGTAGACGGACACCTCATCTCACCTCAACTTTGTATACATACAAAGTATATATTATACTACTGGTACACGTCCGGCTATTGGGATGTTTACCTTAAGACTGCTTCACGATTTTCGTGCATTTGAATAAAAAGCTTAAATTCTCAGACAGCTCCATGGTTTCTTTTTTTCGTGAATAAAAAAAAAAAAAAAAAATACTGTACCGCCAGCAAATGCATCGAGAATCGCGCTGCATCGTAACACATCGTATATATAATGTAACGAACTTTAATGGCCCCTCTCGTTATGGTATTTCCGTAATCTTAATCAAGCTTCGATTAAAATCGATCTCGTAAACTCGCCTGCGAGCCGGCAAATATAGTGTGGGACGGGCCCGGTTCGCTCGTGCGAAGTAACGTGTGTGGAAGCGCGAGTTGGTTCATTATCGGCCTCGAATCTCAGAATTCTTCGCGCGTTCCTCACGCTGGATGATACCCTGCAATTTTCGAAATTCTATATACCGTGCACACGTTATCCAACCGATGATCCAGTGCCAATCGTAGCCGATCTATCGATGAATTTCCTCCCGATTCCAGCACACAACTCTTCGCACGAGAGTTCCCAGAGTGACTGACGTAAGTCTCGATTTTTCGAGACATACATCTTCTCGAAGGCTGATTCAACACACACGCTTCTCTCTATTTACCATCGTTCCCTATGAACCGTGTGTGCCAACACTGAAAAATTCAGCATACTTAAGAAAATGCATGATGACAGATGCCCCAATTTGCAAACAAAAAAAAAATGCAATTTGCTTCCACTTTTACCCTGATTTTTAAAAGATTACGGAATCGATCAGACGCGGTGAGTACATATGTCGGCACATTTTTTTTGCAAGCTGACCTACATGAATTCGTCATAAGACATTTTTGGAGAAACCCAAAATTGTATTATGTAAGCTTCTCGTTGATTTGTGCACAAAGTGACGAAATGTCAAAATTGTCTTAACTCTAAACTTGTCTCTCAACCGAGGAGCAAAATGACGAATGTTGACCCGTTTATCAATAAATAATCACTCAATCAACAAAATGAGCTTTCATGAAAAAATAAAAAGGCGTTTGATCCTCAAATCATTGGCTGGTTCAAAATCGATTACGCCAACGCCTATAAGTTCGTGGATAAAGCTCGCTGGTATTCGAACAAGCGTCTCAAAGCGCTCGCAGGAAGAATTACCCAGAGCCAAGCTTTATCTCACGCGGACGATGGTGTCCGATGAGTTATTGCAGCGCGAGAGTCTGAGACCGCGCACCACTCAAGATTTAGAGCCAGCCGTTAACGCGAACGCTCGCGCGAGAGCCAAGAGATTTGCATAAACGAGACAACCGCCAAGACCCAGTGTAGAATCTTTGGCGAGGCAAGAATTACATTTAGCTCGTTAAATTTTCTGGAATACGAGAGAATACCCTGATGGTGTGTGTTTGTGTGTGTGTGTGTGTGTGTGTGTGTGTGTGTGTGTGTGTATGTGTGTGTGTGTGTGTGTGTGTGTGTGTGTGTGTGTGTGTGTGTGTGTGTGTGTTTGCAATCACGAACAGCTGTGCTACGAAATTTTCCATTACTTGTGCAATAATTACACGTCTCGTGATACTAAAGTTTTTCAATTGCTCTTCACTTTCTTACCGAGAGAACACTGCGTAAAAATGCATGACTGGCACTCCATGTCAATAAATTTTTTTTTTTTTTTTTCAAGTCATAGAGTACGATGAATAATTTACGTAGCAAGTAGATACACTTGACACATAGCCATCAACACCCCGTAATCGAAGTTATTCACAAAATTTCTCACGCTTATACTCGCCCGAGTGATCCAATCTTTCCGTGGCAGTGGCGTGCCACCGCGCTCACTCGAAACGTCCTATCGAATGAGGAAACGAAAAAATCATCACGCTAATCGATGGACGTTATCGATTATCGTGAATGGGCAGACGGTTAACGAAGACGAATTGCTTAGCTCGTATGCGTGCATGCGACAGGAATGCCAGTCATGGCTTGTCCCTTTCGAACAGCCACAAATCTTACTACACGCGACCCTATACGGGACGCAAAGTATCTATGCGGATAGTGATGAAGAATTTTTTCTTCAATTTAAGAGAAGAGAAAACTCGCGAGTTGGTCTGACCCTGCGTACCGGTTTCGACGTTAGGATATGCTGCATTTGGAAGAAGGAAGTAGAAGCAGTCAAAGATCGGACTTCCGGGACCGAAATGAAAGACATACCGTCGCGATGGTAATTTGGATTTGGAAAACTGGGATCAGCTTTTTATTATTACACGAAATATTCAATGGACTCGCTTAACCATTAGATGCTTCATCTTTGTAATGGAAAATGTATCCAATGTCGTAAAAAGTAACTGTTCACAAGATTTTACGATCTCCCTAATCACAAGAAGATTTTTTTCCGAATCCAAGGCCTTGAAGTCAAATTGGTTTAAATAGAAAATAGTGAAACAAAGTGCGAAAAATTAGGTATTAGCATGAAAGTGTCCGTTAGAGTTCCGGATCGGCCATTTTGGATTCCGAAAATTTAAATTTTGGACAATATATTTCGTATCGAAGCGATCCAGTTCATACCTTCAATCGCAAAAGTTATTCGATTGGATTCTAAACGCACATTTTACTTTTCTTTTACTGCGAAAAATTACGGAAGCGCTTCCTCTGAAAATTCTCAAGCTTGCAGGAGAGTCTCATTGGCTCATTGGCGATTTAACCGCGGACAATGAGTCTCGAGTCTGCGAAACATGCGATTCGCCGCCAATAAGCGAGGAGGGGGTCGAGGGTCAAATCCGATCGGAGCGTGATAAGAAAGCGGTGGCGGCAGCGCGCGCGCGCGCGCGCGCGCATAGCCGCGATTTTACCGAGCGGCGACTTGAAAGCTTCTCCGGCATTACTCTCTTTCTCACAAGTATGCAACACTTGCATATAAATATATATTTATATATATACGTATAATACAGACAGTGCCGGTAATGTAAGAGACGGCCTGGATCGGCTTTGGAGCTCGCGAGTTTTCGATCCGGATTATATTAAGATAACCGCGCACCACGGAACTCTTGGGTATGGGCGTGCCAATAAAAAAAAAAAAAAAAATGACCGGATGAAAAGGTCTTGCGTTATTGTTCCTATTTTGTGATGTAGGAAGGAGAAGCGTATATATATCAGAGATTTGTATTCAAAAAGTCTGCAAGTTGAAATTTGCAAATTGCTTTCTCCAAATTTTGCGCAATGCTCAGCGCGCCCATCTACGAAAGGAATTTTATGAATTTTGGTTTTCTCATAAAGGAATCAAAATAAGCGTTGTCCGAAATTTGGAGGAACCAATTTGAAAGTTTCGACTTGTAGATTTTTCCCTCTTTTCTGTCAAAATGTACTTCTATTTCTTAAGATTCGAGTTACTAATTCTTTTATAGATTTTTAATATTTCATAAGAGACACGCATTTTCATGTTTTTACTAGATATCCCACAATTAGTGGGAATTGGAGATGTTAGAAACATTTTATGAAAAAATCAAATTTCATAAAATTTGAATGCTTTCACGGATTTTCGTAAAATTTCATACGAAACTTTCCTTAATGATACTTTCTTCGCGAAAAAAATGAGCCCGATGTCTTAAAATTTTTTAAAATTAGAGCTGTCAAGGATTTTCGTTTTGATTCAAAATTTCATGAAATCTGAACCCTGCAACCAATCTTCAACAAATTCAATACCGACTGCCCTTTGATAATATTCTATTTGTAGATACTCATGTAAAAAAAATTGGTCCGATCCATCAAAATTTACGAAAGTTATAGATCGATCACAGACATTTTTCGAAAATTTCAAAATCTCGTTAAAATTGCAGCAAACGAGGAAAGGCTTGATGCTAGAAGTGTATACACACACACACACCCATACACACACACACACACACGGGCATACACACGTCCGGAAATTTTTTCAATATGATTTCTCGACGCTTTGGCATATTTTGAAATTATTGGAATTGTAAAGTAGGAAAAAAATTCATCACCACGAAACTCCCACGATCAGGAAACAAAAGTGCTACAAGCGCTCCGTACTTTTAGTTTATTCTTTTTATTTTTACGCACTTTTTGTCTGATCGAGAATGTTTCACTACTTACGAATTCTAGCCGCACATTCTTATTCAAGCATGCCAACGTGCCTTCGTAAAGGATGCGTGGAAAGTTGTCAAATAATAAGTAAGTTTTTAAAAATCAAAGTAAACAATGAATGGTATTTAACGTACCAATAGTTTGATATGTCTGGCGGTGATGGATCTACAATCTCGTGAGGTACTTGGGGAGTGCTTTTGAGAAGGCACAGATTTGAACCGAGGCCTTCCCGATACACAGCGGAAGATGAAGACGAGAGAAAAAGGAAATAGATGTACGCCCGTGTCTGGGCTAAGGCCCGTGAGAACACGGTCGCTCGTGGTAATGAGGTATAGCTCTATTAGAAGGAGCTGAGACGGCGTGAGGAACAGGCTATGAGAGTGAACACTGGCGGGGCGCATGATATGCGAAGGAGCTTGGCCTATCTCGAGCCCGACGGCTTACCTGGTGAGCGTGATCGTACACTCCCGTACCATACTGTGTTAGTATATATATAGTATATACACAATATATGTATGTGTGTGTGTGTGTGTGTGTGAAAATGCAACTCTTTCCAGCCGGCAATGCAGCAGCTCATCTTCTATGGCAGCAAGAGCGACGGCAGCGTAGATCGAGATACCGAGAAGTAAAATTTCGAGCTTTACACCCTTTTCACATCTTCTAGATTATCGTTATTGCAGAGATGAAAGATTTCCTCGAAAATAAAAATTTAATACAAAATTTTCTCGTTCAAACAGCTGCCTCGCACAACTGATACCTCTTTGACTATTTGATAATACAAATATTTAAATTGATCTATGAATATCGTCATCTTTAAAACTGAGAGAGATCGTTCTTGCAACTTTTCAAACTTCAATGACACACGCTGCTGGGCAATATAATTCGTGTATACCTCGATTACAGAATTGGGAAAACGAGGTTGGCTACTTTCCAAACACCCAAAGTCTGCACATGGTAATCGGATAACTTGGTTGAAGCTGCGCGGTTCTCTGTGTCTCCTGTGCCAACAATGAGACTTTATGGCACAAGGTATTTTATGTAATGGAATATGGTAGGCCTATTCAATGGCACCACGTGCGTCCATACGCAGATTTGCATTCGAAAATTGTCTACGAATATGCATTAGCTACTGGTGAAATATACGGCACTGGCTCTACACACGACTCCGTGCCCGCACCGATGAATATTATCGAATATCAAGAATTACACGGTGGTTGCAACGACGCGGGGCTTTCGCTGCACAAGCCGTAAACTTTATCGAACTCCCTTAACAGGTGGCACCATGCAGACGTGATAGTGCTGCTGGGAAACTGATGCAACGACGGAAATACGGAATTTTATTCGAGCTCACCGGGACTTGAATGTATAGCGTACAAAGCTCGAAAAGCGTTATCTCACTTCTGAGATCGCGTATGGCAGCGACTCACCGCTGCAAGCAATGCAAGCGCTTGGCCATCGCAGCGAACTGTACACAGGCAGAGATATACGGAATAAATATTCACGATCGCTTTCAGAGCTCTGGATGCTTGCATTGTACAACCTCACCGCGGGCGATCTAGTGCAGGCACGAACCAGCATCAGGAAAGTGGACCCGCGAGGATCCGATAAAATATGGCGCAATTAAGAAACAGGCTCGTCACAATGCCACCGAATTTCCATCCCCGTCACATTTAATAGCGAACAAGGCTTTAAGAGCGTACGCAGTGGGCAGTGGGTTACGGAAGCCGTAACGTGGGCAATCTGTCTGGCATTGTGCGATGGCACAGTGGGATCATTTCAAGGGTCTCGGACATGGTCTCTGTGGCAATTCTCGTTCCACGTCGTCTCTCGACGTCCCGAAGGCATTTGAATCGTGGACACCAGCCCGCAGCTACGCCTCTTTCTTGAGTTCATTTTCCTTTGAATCTTTTCCTTGTTACTTCTCCGTAACCCACTTGAAACTACATCAACACTAGATATAACATAATTATAATTTTGGATGCCTACATACACACGATAAAATCATAGAAATATATGGTTGTTTCCGGTAGCCAGCATACGCTGCTTCATTCAGTGACAAATAGCACTGAACACCGCTCTTGGTCCTCGTTCTTGTGAAAAGATCGGTAACAACGATTATCCGACATTTCGTTGGCATGCACGCAACTCCTCCGCGCATTCCTTAATTTTTGCAAATTGCAACGGGTTAGAAGCCTCCTTCCATCTCAGGGCAGAGATAACGTCTTATCTATTGCATATACATTTCTTTCGCCAACTCGAGATCTACCGTTTGTTACGTTAAAGCTTTTGGAGATAAAGATTGAGCTATGGGAGCAGAGTGAAAGAAGCGTGAAATATGTAAGCGATAAATCATGCACCCATTCGCTTGGGACGGTGCGGCTTGTGAAATGGCGCAATGTTTTGCTTTCTTTGAGCATCAAAAGGAAGACTGACGAAGAAAAGAAGAAAATTTTATATAGACTAGCGGTGTTTTGCGCAACGTAAAGCCGTATGTAAGAAGCGTGAAAATCTCGTTTATCGGTTTCTCAGAGACGAAGAAATTATTACGACGCATATGTACATGTTGGTTAGGGTGAATATGCGTATAGGTAGAAGATCCTCCTGGAATTACCCCGGACCTGTTGTACAAGCACATGCATAGACAGCACTTGATCTCCGCGTGAGTTGTATACGACTGTGAAGTTTGTGTTGTAGAAGCAACATTGGTTGAATCGTATGCATGTACTATATTATATGATAGTGTTGGCTTACTATGGACCACGCTCAAAGCGTCGGTAATACATGCGTAAAAGCGTTTATGTCGGAGAGAGAGAAAGAAAGAAAGAGAGAGAGAGAAAGAGAGAGACAGGGGCTTAAACGGCAAAGTCCCATGAAGAAGGATAAAACCTTGGACACAGGTGCACAGTGAGCCCGAGCGACAGAGTTTCCGAAGTCTATGGTAGACTGCTTGAAATGCATTGGCAATAAGCCAAGTCGCATCAGTCACAGTAGTAGTAGCACCACTAGTAGTAATAGCAGTGGTAGTAGTAGTAGCAGTAGTAGTAGCAGTAGAAGTAGTAGTAGCAGTAGCAGTAGCAGTAGCAGTAGCAGTAGCAGTAGCAGTAGCAGTAGCAGTAGCAGTAGCAGTAGCAGTAGCAGTAGCAGTAGCAGTAGCAGTAGCAGTAGCAGTAGCAGTAGCAGTAGCAGTAGCAGTAGCAGTAGCAGTAGCAGTAGCAGTAGCAGTAGCAGTAGCAGTAGCAGTAGTAGTAGTAGTAGTTGTTGTTGTCGTCTCCGACCGCACAAACTACTCGTATATACTTTAAGAGCCTGCAGCAATGTCACTTATGCCTTGAGATTTCCCCTCGAAGCCATCGGTCTTCTAGTACTGTCTACTGATGCTGGCGTTTCCATAAGACACCGAAACAGTCGTCGGAAAACATTCATAGCTACCTCAAATAGAATTTTGGACTTAAACATCATCCAGCACGCTCCATCTACATATTTTCATTCCGTTTTGAAAATTAATGATGTTATCAGGGCAGCAGAATACGCAATGTTTTTTTTCAAAATTTGCGTTCATATCGGAACACATCGATATCACTGTTGATGTTCACGCCAGAGAAGTTAATATTATTCGCTATGTTCTCTCCCACATGATGAGATAGAGAGAGAGAGAGAGAGAGAGAGAGAGAGAGAGAGAGAGAGAGAGAGAGAGAGAGAGAGAGAGAGAGAGCCACCTATAATCAGGCATAGTTTAGGGCCTACTCAAGCTTCCTTGAAGTGTTCTTTTCCGTCTGTTCAAGGCGTCTTTCATCAATAGAACGCAGACCAACGAACAGCGCCACACGAATAATTTTGCCTCTAACGTGTGAAATTACACGAGGGCTATTTTCACGCAAAGCTTCTTATATGGCCATTGGTGAGGGTTTCACGCTCGAGAGACAGACCTAAAGGGAAAAGAGCTGACGACGACGATGACGAAGGTAAGGTGTAATGTGTCAGTCTCCACTATACAGGGAACAAACTGCAGATGACTAGCTTATATCGTTAGTGTCTTTAGTTTCTTCGATATCACCGTGAGTACATGAAACATTCGGTTTCCGCGACAGTTAGTACCAGTACTTTACTATAGCTGACGTAGGTAAAGCCTATGGCGAATGATTATGTTTATGAATATTGTATGAATTTTTACAAACAGACAACAATGCTTAATAGTACTTTCTAGAGCACTATCATGTTCAACGTACAGGTCGCACTGATGGATACATTTTATTTATTCCTATGCTGATTAACGCTTCGTTAAATATATATTCCGGATTCTATCAGTACTTTGAAGGTGCGCTGATGTTCAGAGCATATTATGAGTTAGTTTTCACATGATGGGAGTCTATAATAACTTCCTAATTTCAACAGTTGATATTTTTCATAGTAATTTGACGAACTATGCCATCTGAATTATTAATTGATTGTGGATTATGAATCCTTTTTAAACTTCTATGAATCATAAGCTGCCCTCACGGGAGTGCAATGGACGAAGTAGTGCCTTATATCTCAGATACATAACAGAAATCGTAATCATTTTTAGTAATCACTCTAATTGCTGTTCAACGCTGATCCTAATTAAAGTTGTGTTTCAGGATTGTGTGAGCAACAAGTAGCTACTGTAAAGAGTAGTGATGCTCCACCCTCCTTCGTTTTATTTTTTATTTCTACATTTCAGTGGACACACACTAAAGTCCTGCAGCCTGAGCGTCTACTCGGTTCGCCAGATCGGCGTGATAGTCAATTACAGTGGAGGCTATACGTTTTGCCAGGTGCGGTTTCTCTCTCTCACTCTTTATTCTCTCTCCCTCGCTCGCCAATTAGAACGGCGAGAGTTCTCCGTAGGCAGAGTGCTTCGCTGACCGTCGAGAACCAAGAGTTTTCTGTCTCGTTCGCGCGAATGGGCTTGCACACAGGGCAACGGAGTACGGACGTGTTCTCGGTGCACTGATTGCCATAGGTTCTCGTGCACATGTGCTCACAGCAAGACCGGTAAAGTCCTAAATGTTTTTCACCTGGTTGTTTGATTCTGATTCTGCTTGGTGTAAGCCGTTGAGCGACCGAACTCCCTAGTCCTGTTGCAGTTACTTGAAGCGCAGAGGAAGGCACTGTAGCAACAGGATCGTTAAAGGAACGACGTGTTGTTTTCCGACTTCGAAAAAAAAAAACAAAACAAAACCAATGCAAAATCGTCTCGGTCAAATGCTACGAAAACTACAGCGCAGGAAATGAATGGATTTCAAACGTGTGTCATGTTTCTTTTGTTAGACAAAAGCTTCCTGATGTTGCGAGAATCAAGCAGATTGCTGCATTGATAAGTAAGAAGTGGCAACTTGGACTATTGATTACGGAACTTTTCAGTCGTTACATGACTGCATGAGCGTTCTATTTTCAAACATCGTTTCGAAGGGCTGACCAAGTTATTAACAGGAACCATCAACGAAAGCAAACAGTCTTCTGCATCAGATCTGGCATCTGGCCCTTTTACTTTGGCATATAAAAAATTATCTTGCCAACCCGTACGTCGATATAACCACCCAATCGCAGTCATCCCGATCTCTTTGTAGAAAAACATGTTCGATCCAACTGCGAATAAATTATCTCGTTTAGGCCAACATGCATACCAGAAGGTGACTCATTCATTTGTTCCACGTGGACAAATTTCACTTATATCGGTATGTCAACTTATGACATGCTGCAACGATTCCGCGGGCCATCAGCCTATATACGGGAATTCAACTGCGCAAGGGTTTTCAGCTCGTAAAGATGACATATATAAAGTTGCTGGATGGTGCATACCCGACAGGACGATAGAAGATTCACATGTATACCCGGACAAGCGTCCAACAAGGTGGTTGAAACGTAATACCAGTAACGAGTACTTAATTCAAGTGCGGTCGCGTCATAAGTCTGGTAAAGTACATTGTAAGTCGTCCAGTCTTGCCGTAATGGTATTTATGGGCAATTCCCGCCTCGCCAAGGGTGTAGAGAAGCTCGGCTCTCTCTCTCTCTCTCTCTCTCTCTCTCTCTCTCTCTCTCTCTCTCTCTGCAAACTTTCGTATCTGTCTTTTTCCATCTTTCACTTTTCTCATTCCTTCCTCTCATCCCGATCTTCGTACTTTTCTCCCAGTTCACTCGGATCCTCACGTTTGTCTTTGCTCTCACATCCAGCGCCTAGAATATAAGCCCCGAGCTTTGGAAAACGTGGAATTCCGCGATAAATGGAATACTGCGTGAGAAGGCAATGCGATATCGGGATCCGGGACTTGCGATCTCTCAACCGACCCAGAGAAAGAGGAAACACGACGGGCAATAAGAAGGAAACGAGAGGAGCTAACAAAACGACGCGGAACACTGCGCAACCCGACGACGGTAAAGTATATTGTTCCGTGAACCCAGGGGATCGTGAGTTCAAACGTTCATATAGGATATACCATGCACCGATAACAAATTTCTGGATACTATTTCCCGTCGCCATTTCTGGCCATCTTTCTAAATTTACTTTCTGCGCGTTTAGCATTATTTATACTACTTTGCCAATTCATCCAAGACTCGACATATTTCTTCTCATAAAATGAAGCCTTATGCAGCTTAAAGCGCCATCAAATTCTCGAGGATTACCGCAAGTAAAGCATATCATCTGTCAACACATCGAGCTAAGAGAGCCCATGAGAATCCAAATGTAAAGATTATTCGTCTCGTATACGTAAATACTCCCTGGTAAAAGGTAATACGAAACTCGATATCAAAGTATAGCAATAACGCTGCAAATAACCCGGCCGAGTCTCGTATAATTTCTCAGATAATCTCTCGCCTCCTAATGAGTTCGAGTTCTCACGAATAATTGCTCGCTGATTCAGCCACGGGAAAAAAATCAGCGGAGATGGAAAAAGAAGAAAAAAACCTCCCGGAATATTGGATATTCTCCGGTCCATATAGCGGAGACCTCTCTATCCGCGCGCGAGATCCAACAAATTAATCTGATAACTCCGAGTGTACGAAGAGGCATTCGCGAAAGATCCTGGTCGATTCTGGATATTATCGACACGAGTGTAGGCACTATATGTATTGGATTAGCTCATAAGTTAAATTATGCGCATGTATATCTAGTATATGCGCAGGATTCTTCTTCGCTCTTCACTCTCCTCCGCGATGCATCAAACTTTTCCTGCTATTTGCGAGCCGGAGTATTTTAGCGCTCCAGCGATAAACTTGCAACGAAATTTCGACTGGATTTCTCAATCTACTCTCAGCGAACATTATAGCCACGAAAGATTTTGCGCTTTTTTTCTTCCATATTGGATTCAGCAATTATGGTTACATAAAAATTATTTACTGCGAAACACGAATGGAACATATATTGCACATAATTATCCGGAGTCGACGATACCACTTGGCTCTTGAGCTTCATCCTTTGCACTGCCTTTTTTTTTTTTCATGCTCGCGATGGAAAAATTATTTGCGTCTCGAGCGCAAACGAAAAATAAAATTGTAACAAAAGAAATTGCATGATAATTTTACGACACCTCTGTTATCATAACGGATCGTAAGCGAAACGAGGGGTTCGCATTATTCCTAATGAACCTTCGATCAAGCTACTGTTGCTCCGCTTTATTACGGATGATCCATATATGGTCCATAGAACTCCCTCCGAGAGGTTGTTCTTCTGTGCGGAGACCACGCTATAAGTTATGCGTAAGAGATTGCTGTGGTGCTGGTGCAATTGGTTTCTTGCTTGTAACATCACACGGTGCGTCCAGCATTATAAGCTTCTAGTATCTAGAAGCTTATGCTTCTGTGGGCCCTGGAATTGCCAGTGGCAGAGAATAACGAAAGTCACAAGACAAACGGAAAAAACAAGGAGAATTAACTACACGTTCTCCTCCCCCCCCCCCTTCCCACACACACACACACACATACAAACACACATATACACAGCTCAGGCATTGAACTGTCGTTTTTTTTTGTGGGGATTCCTTCGTTCAACCCTGACGCATCTAAGCCTTTAAAAAATAAAAAAACATGATGGAGCAAAGAGATATGGGCGCATGCGCGCGTTCTCTCGCTCATCCGTTTGCACGCAGACCCGATCGTAAAGGCGCGCATTTGAATATGAATAAATCGTCTTGGTGCGTTTCTTGCTAGGTTCTTTCTGTCGGACTATAGTCCTCCTATATATATATATATATATATATATATATATATATATATATATACATCGCGTATGATCATACGTTTTAGTTCGGTTCATATGCGTTTGTACATTCGGTTGTTGCCCTACAGGAACCTTCCGTGTGCGTGTTGGTCAAGCATAAGCAAGCAAGCATCGACATAGCTGACGGGTAGAGCTCTGATGGCAAGGCGGAGCGTTTGCGGGGCCGCAGAGCGATCCCGGGAGAGTGTTTTACGCACGAGCGTTTATGGATTGTTTAATGGCGACCGCCTACAAATTAGACGAGCGGTAAATCAGTATCGAGCAGACCTCCGTAAAGCACAATGGAAGAACGCGTTGCTTATACTATATGCCATGTACAGCGTGTGGATATGTATACATATACGATTCGTATGGATCATATATGCACATGAGGTATTCCATGGAGCTTCGACTTGGCCACAAGCCCTGACTTACTCAGGACTTATTCAAACTTGATGAGTTAGGAAACTAATTTGTTTTTTTTTTTTAATGTAATTCGTTAATCGAGAATCTTCCATTGATCGTTTAAAAAAGGTTCATATTCATAAATTTCAGATTTCATTGAACTTTCTATTAAAATTTTGCCGGCAGCCGAGAGGTTTGAAACATTTGAGGCGAAGGATCTAGATTCTGACCTTTCAAGATTAAATGATAGGTAATCATTCCATTTGAGGGAATGCTAAATTCATGATGTTTAAATATTAAAAAAAAAAACATTATGTAATTAACAGACTAAAAGCCCTCAGCTTATGACCCAGCTTACTAATTAGTATGAACAATGAATAAATTCGTTACAATGAAATTGAAAAAGTTTAAACTTATATTCGATCTTTATTTAGAATAGGGCTAGCTGTCACAATGGTCCGCCGTTATTTGTATGGTTCAACAACTACGTAGTAATGGTTAATGAGCCACTTATTGACCCTCGATATATTTTATGCTAACACAAATTGCTACCGAAACTAATGAGCTTTTCAATAGAAATCAGTCTTATTCTATACTTATACGTACATGATTTTCGCCTTATTCTGTATTGGTACACAAATACATTTTTTTACATCACTTCATCAGGAGAAATAAAGAAGCAACTTGCTAAGGTAACATACACAACTTTCTTATTTGCTTATCCCTATTGAATTCTAATCACTGTACTTTAATTGCCTTCAATATACATAATTCTACTCCAAATTACAGTTCAGTGAACCATAAGTAAGCTCCCGATCTGTTCTAGCCCAAGTGTTTATTATTTCATTGTATCGGCTTACTTAATAATGCTTAAAAGCCCTATGACCACTTATCATCCAACTGTGCAGGCTATTTCTCCGATATCTTAATACCTGGGACAGTATTAAGAAAAATTATATAGGATGGCAATTATAAATTACTGTAATCACAGAGTAAAAAAAGATAAGATTTTTCCAGCCCACTTGCATGCAGTTTCATGAACTTCCAATATACGAACTTACTCGTATGATTCTCGTGACTATGGGTCTTTGGTTAATTTTTTTTATGACCAATCCTTTTCATTGTGATGTCAATAAATTTTCATTAATCTGACAAACGACGAGGTCA